>JAVXUO010001407.1:0-563296 GCA_033065855.1 Escallonia rubra | reverse complement strand
CATCCACACCACCCCCTGCCTTGCACTCACATCCACAACACGCACACACACAGCAGGTTGGCACACACAATGTGTAGTCTTGAGCTTCGGCAATGAAACGAGGCCCTAAGCCCTTTTACCCACCAAAACCCCCGAGATTGTAGGGCGGGCGGAAAGACAGCAGGCCCATCAAAATGGCAGTCGGGTCCGGCATAGAAGTTGGGCTCGATGGCCAGCCCCCATGCAAAATATGATCATTTGGGGATCATCTGGACAAAATTTCGTCACGAAAAAAATATTCGCTTCAAAGGTGATGACAGAGGAGGTGAACGAAATTCCACGAGTCGATAAAAATGTCAACAATTGGTGACACAACTCTATTTAAGATGCTTAAAGTTATTTTCCCTACTACTATGCTCAAGACTGCACATTGAGGCTATGACTGAAGTAGCTAAGAAGATAACATGGAAGGAGAGCCCTCTTAATTTCTATTAGAAAGAGAGAGAGACAGAGTGGGTGCTAGTATAAACCTGTCACTCTATTTCCCTTATCTTGATGAGAGAGGCAGAGTGTGGAAGTTTTATGCTACAAATCAGAACTAGAAAGAGCCGATTGTCACTGCTGCAGCCCCCCGCCAAACACACATCATCTCCACTACTACAGCAGTCCCATGCACACCCACACCACCCCTTGCCTTGCACTCACATCCACACCACGCACACACACACACGGCAGGTTGGCACACACACACCCCGCACACCCCCTCCCCCTAGCAGTCACCATGGCTGCTCCCTCATCCCTTCATCCCCATGCACACACAACTTTACATAGTTGTGCACAGACCACCCCTCCCCCCCCCCCCCACCCCAACCCCCAAAACCCTCTTCAAGAACACCCCAAAAATAAACTATCAAGCATCCAGTTTGACAGTTCTGTGGACTGTGGAGGTTTGAGGTAGGGTAGAGATGATGTTCCTGTGGCTGTCTTCTAATAGAGTATAATAATTAAGAAAAGCTGAATACAGGGATGAGTTTATAGGCATCGTATCCCTTTAGTCTCCATTCACATGTATAATGCATCCTCAAAATCAACAATGAACTTCGTTGACCATTTATCACGTTTTTAACTTCGTCAAATTAAACAAAGGATGCCATAAGTAACGTCGTAATGTAATTTTAGCGGCATTTTAAACATCATCAAGTTAAACAAAGGATGACAAAGATAACACATTTTCATAGAAAATATGAATTACCTGTAGGAGTTCTTTCTTTTTCATCCGTTTTTCCACCTCAATCTCTACCATGTTAGAAATTTCAGTCTCTTTCATCTTCTGCACCTCAAGCTGCACGATCTTAGCAATTTCGTCTTTCTAATTCTCAGAGGCCGGAGATTGATCTAGTGAAATACGCATTGATGCCCTGGCATCTCGTGCAGTTTCGCGAGTACCACGTATGCGTCCTTTCTTGTCGCGAACTCCAGGCGTTTCTCGCCATAATTCTGATGAATCATAATCTACCAAGGAAGAGTTGGGTTCTTGGGAACTAATTTCATCAAATCTCACAGCATATGCATCCTATAACGTATACAAAATGCAAATCGAGTTAGAGATTCGTTAGACTAGATAGATGAAAAAATCAGCGGCAAAAAACAAACTTACGCGGATAGCCTTTGCCTTCTTTGAGACATATGGACGGTCTTGGTCCTCCAATGGCTGACCATTAGGATCACGTTTAAGTTTATGTGTCAGTTCATACACCTTTAGCTTCAGCCTTGCTTCGCTAATTTCCGACATCTTCTCCTTCAATACAACTCCAATAATAGCATGCGGCACAGAACCACCGGTATGAGATAGCTCATCATTTGCAGATCGATTTGTCCTTGCACACCTGGATTTTTCTTGCCATTTAGTGGTTGCCCATACATCCACCATCTTTTGCCAAACATCATTACGGATCCAATCGGGGGGTGGGGGTGATTCCTCCATAAGTGTGGATGTGCATCTTCTCCTACCTTGCTAATTGCATATTTCCTCGCTCCATCCATCCATTTTGCATAATTGGTAGAAATGTGATGGAAAAAAGCAATCTTTCACATTGTTTCCTGCTCAGGAGACTCAAAGTCAAAGTACCCCTGCCACGTTAAAGTTAAAAAAATTAGTTGATCAATATGCAGTAAATTAGAATTTTGGATTTATGGCTGACTCAAGCTAAGAGGAAAAGAAAACCAAGAAAAGTACGCAAAGAAGTTAGCATTATTTGCTTATGCTATATAATCAGTGGGGGCGAGTTTCAAATCGACATTGCTGGGCCCTCCCCTGGAGCAGCAGAAGAATAGGCTAGAATTAGATTGATGAAAAGCATAAGATACTAGCTGAACTAGAGAAAGAATTCTGACAAGACAAGAAAATGTTATGCATTTGGTAATATCTAAGTAGACACAAGAGAAAAGGTTATACAGTTTGATAGGCTATACAGTTTTATGCATTTGGTAATATTTTTCCCCGCATTAAGACACTACGGGGAGTGAAAATAGCATTTGTAATTGATGATCAGCACCCAACACATTGACAATCCCTGATCGTTAAATATGACTAGTGAAAATTATCCAAAAACCTTGAACAGCAAACTTGACAGCACTTCTTTTAAAAGGGTGGTTACTTGTTAAGTGGCCATCTTGATTGCCTAGTGACCGTAAATGAGTGAAGCATAGAACAGATGCCACATAGTATACGTTCAGGGAAGGAATATTCAGCAACAAGGTAACGCAGCTGTGAGGCATCTTTCTGAGGTATCTTTTCAAAGATGACAACTTTGTCCAGAGAGGAAACTAATCAGTGATCAAGAAACCTTAAAATAAAGAACCCACGGTGGCTGCAAAGCTCCAAGCACAACTCAATACACTGACAGACAGCCAGCATCTCAAAGTTAAAAGGAAAGAATGCTACATGGGACACCAGATGTTCTCGAAGGCCATAATATGCTGCACCATGCCAATAACATACTGCACACTAGCTCAAGATTACTAGAAGAATAAATCCAATGAATCAAAGTTTTCCCAACTTACATTTACTGAACAGTACTACTTGTTTCACAACTAGATCGACCAATTCCAAAGGATGGTTCTCTGGACTTCTTTTTCAAATTTGTCCAAAAACAACATCTTTTTCCAATACCAAATTGACTTCTTCAAAGCACTACTGAATCACAGAAAAAATAGGAACTACTAAGTGTGAATAAGACTAAAGCTTAAAGCAAAGGTAAGATGCACTAATTTTTAACACTCCCCCTTAGTGCATGCTTTCTATCAAGCATACCAAGTGCAGCTCTAAACCTTTCAAACTTGGATTCTATCAATCCCTTTGTTAAGAGATCTGCAACTTGATTACTTGTACGAAGACTATCCAACTTAATATCTTGACTTGGCACCTTCTCTCTCACAAAACGATGAGGAACTTCAATGTGCTTTGTCCGACATGAAATACATGATTTAAAGCAAGTTTAACAACACCTTATTGTCACTGTGAATTGGTAATGCGTAATCCACTTCCTTGTAAATATCATTGATCAACCGCTTCAGCCAAATGCATTCTTGCGTGGCCATAGTTGTTGCAATGTATTCCGCCTTAGTGCTGGAAAGAGCAACTCTAATTTGCTCATCACTACACCAACAAATAGCTACTGGTCCCTTACTAAAACAATAGTTTGTAGTAGAATGCTGATCATTTTCATCACCTGCCCAATCGGCGTCACTAAAGCCACTAAGTAGAAAATTTCCACCCATTTTGTACATAAGCCCATATCCAAGAGATCCTTTTACATAACGCATTACCTTCCTTGCAACATCCAGATGAGGAGTCCTTAGATTCTTCATGAATCGGGAGATCACTCAATAGGGTAAGCAATATTCGGCCTTGTGATAGTTAAATAAATCAAACTACCAATAAGTTGCAAAACTTCCTTGCGTCCTTCAACAACTGTCATTCACCTTTCTTTAACTTGAGATAAGGCTCCATAGGAGTAGCCATTGCTTTCGCCTCCACATCTTAAAATGCTCCAGCAAACTTTTAGCATATCTCTTGTGAGATATGAAAAACCTATCTTCTGACCTTTCAACTTCTAAGCCCAGAAAACATCCAACTTCGCCCAAATTCTTCACTTCACAATGGATGGACAAGTCATTATTTAAACGTGAAATTTCATCATCTTGTCTCCCTTGATGATCATGTCATCCACATACAATAGAACCACCACATGCTTACCAGACTCCATCTTTATAAACATACTAGATTTGGAATCTAAAATTTTAAAACCACAGAAAGTAAGATATTGAGCAATCTTACCATACCATGCACGCGGAGCTTGTTTTAGACCGTACAAAGCCTTCTTCAATTAGGGAAACTTCTTAGAGATGAAACCTTGTGGTTGCTCCATAAGAACTTCACAATCTAACTCGCCATAAGGAAATACGTTCTTTACATCAAGTTGCCAAAACTTCCAACCCTTAGAAGCTAAAGAGATAATTGCTCTCACGGTGACCATTTTGGCTACTGGGCTGAGAGCTCCTCGTAATCTAACCCATAACTTTGTGAAAATTCGTGAGCAACAAGTCGAACATTGTGCCTATCAACCGTTTTATCCATCGTCTTCTTCAATTTGTAAACCCATTGGCAGGTTACGAATTCATAGTCTTTAGGCTTTGGCACAAGCTCCCCTATCTTGTTCTTCATTAATGTAACAATTTCTTCTTGTGTAGCTACTTCCCATTTTGAGATACCTCTCGCTTCATCTTAGCGTCAAGGTTCACTGCCATCTATTGTTCGAAAAGGAAACAAGTAGTCACACTACACTGATTCAAGCCAACTGCATAATCTTTGCAGTAATCAGGTTGTCTTATTTCTCTTGTTGACCTTCTCATTGTGGACCCAGTATGCCCATCATTATCAAAGTTTGAAGACACCAAAATATTACCTGGAATGTCTTCAATCTGCCTTATAGGAGAGGAAGGAGTACTAGTTTCAGGAAAAAAACTGAGCACTTTCATCACCTCTGGGAAATGATGAGACCTTATCAAACACCATCTCGATCTAGAAGTGAAAAACTTATGTGTTTCTGGATCCATGCATCTCCAACCTTTCCTACGTGAATCATAGCCAACAAATATACACTTATTTGCTTTTGGGTATATATATATATATATATATATATATGTGTGTGTGGGGGGGGGAGCTGATCCGTTGATAGCGCGGGCAAAATAAGAGAAGTTGCCAACGCGATCTGGCCGTCCATCCTGAAATGATGGACGGTCCAGTTCTTTTTTTTAAAGGTTGTCAGTCTTCCGCGACACTGTGTCGTGAACGAAATTTTTTAACCAAATTGCCCCTCTATGTCGTCCGCTAAATAGTCTAGCGGACGACTTTTTGACCCTAACAACCGTCAAGCAAAAAGTCGTCCGCTACACTGTGTAGCGGACGAATTTTTGCCTGACGATTGTCAGGTCAAGTCCACATCTTGTTCACATGTCACATTTTCTCCCCACGACTGTCGTCCGCTACACAGTGTGGCGGACGACTTGGCAGATATACCCCAAAAGTGCCATAATTCCCATATATTTTTCCATTCTCATCTACTTGAGATCCACTTGTTTCCGTTTTCAGCTCTCTTCAAATAACACTTGCTTCAAGCTTCACTCAAGCAAGGTAAGTTTGTGAATGGTGAAGTTTTCTTTATGTGTTGAATGATGAAGTTTCTTTTTTTTTGGATGAATATATAGATTTTTTTGGGTTTATATTTGTAGTATGTCTCAGTCTATTTTTTCATCAAAGTAATTTTAATTTGTGATGTTCAAGAAATTAATATGTTAACTTCAAAAAATTTATTATAGTTAAATTAGAATTTTTTTTAGATTATGTTTGTTGTATTTTGGTATGTTAAATTTGTCTATTCAACCTAGTAATTTTAATTTGTTAGGTTCAAGAAATTAATAATTGTTAAATTGGAGATACTTTTAAGATTATGTTTGGTATATTTGTTATGCTAACTTGGTCTATTCATCAAGGTAATTTTGATTTGATATGTTCAAGAAACGCCATTTGATAGTTAAGCATAGTCTATTTCTACATAGGTTTTGTTTCACAATGTTGTCCGATTTTGTTTCAAGCTCGAACACCCCAGTAGATGCTAGTGATCCGTATCTAGGACGAACGTTTCAAACATTAGAGGAAGTCGAAGAATGTTTTTGAGCGTATTCGTTGAGGGTTGGATTTGACATTAAAATACAAGAACAAGCTACATAACAAAAAAAAAATGCTCTCGATTAAACGAGTGGCATAGGAGCAGACAACCACAGCAAAAAAGAGACAAGCGTCGGTAATTATGATAGTGATGACGAAATAAGATATGCGCGGAAAAGACGGGACTGCTTTGCACGCACGAATTGCAAGGTCAAGATGTTCGTAAGCCATAAACCCAAGCAAGATCATTGGCTTATTACTAGTTTGGAATTGGCACACAATCACCTGTTAGTAACCCTTTCTAAGGTGAGTCAGATGCATCAACACAAGAAGATGGGTAAGGTCACAAGGAGCTTGATTCACACAATGAGCAATGCGCGGCTAGGACCTACCGACATTGTTAATGTTCTTGCTGAACTGGCTGGGGGAATTCAGAATCTAAACTTTAACACGACAGACGTTTGTAACGCGGTCCGAACCCAAAGATGAGCCGCGTATGACCTCAATGATGCTCAATCCACAATGAGCCTATTAAAGCGGATGCAAATGAAGGACCCCCAGTTTAACTTCGATTACAAACTTGACGACGAGTATCAAGTTTCCACAATTTTTTGGGTCGACGGTCGTTCAAGGCTTGCTTATAAGCATTTTGGGGATGTCGTGACTTTCGACACCACATACCGTACCAACAAGTACTCGATGCTGTTCGCTCCTTTCACAGGTGTCAATCATCATTATTACTCCATCCTGTTTGAGTTCGTTTTGTTAAGGGATGAGAGCGACAGTTCTTTTGTATGGTTGTTTAGCGCTTGGCTAGAAGCAATGAACTTCAACCAATCCAAAGTTAGCATCACAGATTAATATTTGGCAATGAAGAAGGCTATTGCTGCTGTCTTCCCAGATACTCGACACAACTTGTGCACTTGGCACATAAGCAACAAATGCCTTGAACGTCTACATCACGTTTATGCAAAGTATCCAGACTTTAAACATGAATTTGACAATTGCCTTAACAAGTCGTTAATGATTGAGGATTTTGAGAAGAGGTGGGAAAAGTTTGTTGAGGATTACTCATTGCAAGACCACGAGTGGCTCCAACACTTGTATGAACTCAAAGAGCAATGGATTGGTGTTTGCACGAGAAGGTATTTTTCTGCGGGCATGAAAACGGCGGGCAAGAGTGAATCTTTGAATGCCTGGTTCAATAGTTATGTGGGTACAACTACCAATTTGAAGAGTTTTGTCACGTCCGCCCAAAAAGCGGTTGCCTCGTTATTCGTAAAAGAAAGGGCCGCAGACTTTGCAAGCACGTACAAACAAAGAAAAAGATTGTTGAGACCCCGTTGGAGCTAAACGGTGCAAAAGTCTATAATAAGGAGATATTCATGCAATAACAAGTGGAGTTGCAAAAATCGGGACGACATAGTATAAATAAGGTGGCAGACTAGTCTACACGTGAGTTCAAGGTTTATTCGCTGATGAATGACCTCGTCCCTGAGAAGCTACGCTGAATGTATACGGTGAGCCATGACACATTGAAGGATTCGGTGAGATGTGTTTGCAAGAAGTTTGAGTTCCATGGCATCCTGTGTAGACACATTCTGCGCTTTTTCACCCAAAGAATATCAAGGCAATCCCCGATAAATACATCCTGCCGCAGTGGACGAAGGTTGCAAACAGGTTGCACGGTATCATTGCCTTTTCGGAGCATCTGTATACTGACTTTGAAGAATCAGAGACGTTGCGATATCATCATCTGGTGACAATATTTACCCATTTATCCGTAAAGGGTGCTGTTATAATGACCGGGTATAAACATCTCCTCGAAATAGCGCAGCAGCAAGAGCCCATCGTTGACCGATTGGAAGTAGCTTCAGTTAGCAATGGGGTTGACACTGAGCCTACACAGGGATCAGAAGATGATGACCCTATTGAGGAAGATGACAATGATATCCGGCCTTTGAATCCAATTATATCGCAAAGGAAAGGCCGCAAGAGATCTACCCGGATGAAGAGCACTATTGAACAAGCAACCCAACTTAAAAAGCTAAGAAGGTGTGCACTATGCAACAAAATGACCAACCATGACAAGTGGAACCATTACAAGGCACCGGGGATAAGTTTAGGGGGTTTACAAGACAAGGAAGAAGATGATGCCGAAGATGAGGAAGAAGAAGATGCAGTGGATCTTTAGTTGGACTTTTTGTAATAATTTTGTTGTAATAATATTTTGTGAGCATCAAGTCTTTCTTTTTTTTTCTTTTTCCGTCCGCCACATAGTCTAGCGGATGGATGATATATTTTTGTGATTTCGGCTGTTAGTTTTATTTGGTTGTTCAGGATGTCAGCTACACTATATAGCGGACTGCAGAACCATTAGTCTTCAACACTTAGTTTTTTTGTTGTTGTTAAGGATGTCCGCTACACTTTATAGCGGATGGCGCAGCAGAAACATTAGACTTCAACACTTAGAATTGCTTTGGTGTTTTAGGGCACCTAACATCAATATTCAACACTTTGTTTTATTTGGTTGTTTAGGGTGTCTGCTACACTATATAGCGGACGGTGAAGCAGAAACATTACACTTCAACACTTCGAATTTTTTTATGTGTTTTAGACTGTCCGCTATACTATCTAGCGGACGGCAGAACCATGAGTCTTCAACATTTAGTTTTTTTAAATGTAAGGATGTCCGCTACACTATATAGTGGACGGCGCAGCTGAAACATTAGACTTCAACACTTAGATTGTTTTTGGTGTTTTAGGGCACCTAACATCAGTCTTCAACACTTTGTTTTATTTGGTTGTTTAGGGTGTCTGCTACACTATATAGCGGACGGTGAAGCAAAAACATTACACTTCAACACTTAGAATTTTTTTTGGTGTTTTAGACTGTCCGCTATACTATCTAGCAAACGGCAGAACCATGAGTCTTCAACACTTAGTTTTTTTGTTGTTAAGGATGTCCGCTACATTATATAGCGGACGACGCAGCTGAAACATTAGACTTCAACACTTAGAACATTTTTGGTGTTTTAGGGCACCTAACATCAATCTTCAACACTATGTTTTATTTGGTTGTTCAGGATGTCCGCTATACTATATAGCGGACGGCGAAGCAGAAACATTAGACCTCAACGCTTAGTTTTTTTTTGTTGTTAATACTGTCTGCTACACTATATAGCGGACATTGCAGTAGAAACATTAGACTTCAACACTTAAATTTTTTTGATGTTTTAGGGCACCTAACATCATTCAGGATGTCTGGTACACTATATATCGGATGATGAAGCAGAAATATTAGACTTCAACACTTAGAATGTTTTCGGTGGTTCAGGATGTCTGCTATACTATATAGTAGACGACGCAGTAGAAACATTAGACTTCAACAGTTAGAATTTTTTTGGGGTTTTCTTGAATACTGCTTTATTTGGTTTTTTCCCATCATCATGATGTCTGAATGAGGGCAAAAAAGCCACACCATAATATTTTCTTACCACCATCAAACCTATCTCAATAAGGGCCAAAAATCCGCAACACACAAATAAACCACCACAACACAAAAAAATACATGTCTCAATCGAACAAGTAATAAATTGGTATTTAAAATAAAATTGTTGTCTTAAAAATAATCGTTTACAAAAAGTCATCACTGTGCCTCATTCTCGTCCTTAGACGGATGCAGAATAAACCTAATTGGTCTAGGCCAGCCTCTATAAATTTGCCAAGCTATTCTATATCTAAAGGCCTCTACTTCTGATGCGTTCCAGACGGCCGCCTTAAGGCTCTCACCCCGACAAATATAGTCCATGTACATGCAGATGAAGACGCCGCGGTCCGAGGTATTAGCTTGCTTGGGCCTGCTCCTTTTCACTCGAATTTGGAGTCGCGGCCTCGCCGGTACTTCTAGTTCACGGAGAGAATGGACCATGACACATACCAGATTCTGTGGAGAAATAAAAAAGGATGGCGTAAGCTATGAGTTAACTTTATGTTGGAGGCTTTTAGTGCTCTGTTTATACCGTGGCTTTTAGAACCTTAGCATTATATTTAGAGGTTTGTTGATAGTCACGGCCTCCCGTGTTGGGGGCGTGACATTTATGGAAACAAGTGGGCATACCAACACATAGAGGAGTCGTTAAACTTTCGTGCTGAATAGAGTTTTCCTCTGATGTATGGCTTGGAAATGATGTTGAATTAGGGAGTACTACGGAGCACATGTCTCCTATATTTATTCAATTCGTAGAAGGAAGAAATCTGTGTATTTATTTACATGAGTTAATACCTGAAATAACTGCCTTTTTTTTTGGTTAGGAAGAACTTCAAAGAAGCAGTACCAACAACAGGATGTTGTGAGGATGAGTTGGTTTTTTTGGAAATGATAATATTCTCTTTTATGTTGGAGCAAGGTGACTTTCTTTTCAGAACTCATGTTTGCATAATAATTTCTCTGATATTCTATTCAAAGCTGAAGTTGTTTTTTCTATACGTAGAAATTAAGATATGTTAGAGAGGTAAAGGTTAGCAGTAGTAATGTAATAATATTATCGTATTGACATAATAGAGCTGGTCAACACCTTTGCCTTTGGACAAACATATATTAACATCTCTATTCCCTTCGGCTTGCATTGTGATTCAGTAGATACAAGCGTCTTTAAAAGCTGAACATTCTTCTTAGCTTAATTTGCAGAAAGTAGCAATCATAAGTTACTAAGACAATATCAAACCAATAGACAACAATATGTACAACGTAACGTGAACATGTAACATAAGATGTACACAAGTAATGAATGAGTTATAGTAGTTGATACTGTGACACTTTAAAGTCTAAGTGAGCACTTACCTTTTTTCTATGTAGAACCAGATGAGGAGCAAGTGGTCCTGAGAATGTACCTGAAGTAGAAGTTAAAAGAAGATAACAACATTAATACGAATATGTTTTGCACCAGTAACAAAAAGTAGAAGTTAATACTGTCCCAAAAATGGTCCTTCATTTCATTCAAAATCTGAAGAGTACCACGATTGTCATTTTAATTGTTCACATAACTACACGTATATGGTATCTTTGATACCATCTGCTTTGGTAAGAGGACAATTTTCTCCCTTATCTATCTCCTTCTTTATCTTCTCTTTTTCTTTCCTCCTTGCTGATGTCCCTCTCTTATGTACTAAATACTCTATGCTTTTCTTCATAGCTATTGCTACTTCTTGCTAAATGAAGCTTACTCTTTTTCAGTTACCTGTCCCTTGTCCTTGCTTCCTAGACTTTTTCTTAGTGGCTGCTATACATATTCCATCTTTAATCGCTTTAACGTGTGCTACTATGTTTTAATTCTCCTTACTTGATTTTCAGTTAGTGTACAATGATACTGAGATGAGGCAAGTCGGTTTCCCTAATTTGTGCTATTATGTTTAGCTTCCTCCTATCGTGCTCTAATTTATTACTTACTGTAACATTCTTACTTCTTAGAATTTCCTTATTTTAAGAACACAGCTCTCTTGGGGAATTTTTGTTCGAGCCTCTCGGGGTCATATTTGTACCTGTTCTATACCTGACGTTATGTTCCTCCTATTTCTTTGAACCTTTCTGTATGCTTTTCAACCATTTTCAGTAGATTACTTAGTTTTGCAGGCAAATCTATAGGTACTAAAAGGTACACATTTCAACGATCTTTGGAAACCCTTTCCTATTACCAAAGCATGATCTAAGGGTCTCTGAAGCTTTCCACAGTGGGATATGGCATATCACAGGTAGATCACAAAACCGCAGGTAAGGAACAGAGAATTATATTAGTTACTGTAACATTCTTACTTCTTAGAATTTCCTTAATTTAAGAACACCGCTCTCTCGGGGAAATTTCGTTCGAGCCTCTCAGGGTCATAGTTGTACCTATTCTATACCTGAAGTTTTGTTCCTTCAATTTCTTTGAACCTCTTCGTATGATTTTCAACCATTTTCAGTAGATTACTTAGTTTTACAGGCAAATCTATAGGTACTAAAAGGTACACATTTGAACGATCTTTGGAAACCTTTTCCTGTTACCAAAGCATGATCTAAGGGTCTCTGAAGTTTTCCACAATGGGATATGGCATATCACATGTAGATCACAAAACCTCAGATTGTTGCATCAGCAGGTAAGGAACAAAAAATTATATTAGTTACTGTAACATTCTTATCTCTTAGAATTTCCTTATCTTAAGAACACAACTCTCTCGGGGAATTTTCGTTGGAGCCTCTCAGGGTCATAGTTGTACCTGTTCTATACCTGAAGTTTTGTTCCTTCAATTTCTTTGAACCTCTTCATATGATTTTCAACCATTTTCAGTAGATTATTTAGTTTTGCAGGCAAATCTATAGGTACTAAAAGGTGCACATTTCAATGATCTTTGGAAACCTTTTCTTGTTACCAAAGCATGATCTAAGGGTCTCTGAAGCTTTGCATAGTGGGATATGGCATATCACATGTAGATCACAAAACCTCAGATTGTTGCACCAGCAGGCAAGGAATAGAGATTTGTCAAACAGCCATGAACAAATCAGGTGGACAGTATGCTCGAATGGTACATTCAATATATATTTTCCCTTCATCTCATTTGGTAATTGCAACTCTAGTGAACTCAATTAATTTCTCCTTTTGTTCTTCGTACATTCGATTGTATTAAAGTTATCCATGCATGACATCTTTAATTTCATCTTTCAGACTTCATTTCATACATTTTTATCTTGAGACTGGAAGGTCATGAATTTGTAGTCATGGTCTGTATGGCAGCCAGAAGATGCTAACATTAAGCTTTGAACTTCCCAGATTGATGCTTTTAGTAAATGACCAGGGTCTATAAATTGTCTTTAAAGGTGAGATTGTTGTACAAGGCAGTAGTGCGTTTACATAAGAAATTGGATTATGCACCAATTTAGCATCCGTTGAATGTTCCATATATTTTGGCCAAAATATATGGATAGACTCTCAAAGCCACAACAAATCAGATAGGAGTTTTGAGAGTATACCGCTACACCCACACACAGACCATCCAACCAACTCTTGGTCTTTCTAACATCCCATTCCTGGGCTTTTTCCTTCCTTACTAGCTTACTCAAACTTCCAAAAAAAAGCTCCCCATCTTCTTTATTTTATACCAGCCGTGATTCCAGCTTATAGCCCACTTATTTACACCCACACAGAAACAGAGTGTGTTAAAGAGCAGAAGTTCCTAAAACAAAGGCTGGCCTAAAAGCTCCCCATCATCTTTATTTTATACCAGCCGTGATTCCAGCTTATAGCCCACCCATCCACACTCACAAAGAAACAGAGAGTGTTAAAGAGCAAAAGTTCCTAAAACAAAGGCTGGCCTTGCGGCTAACACAAGGTACAAGATCTATTTCCCATTGAAATGCAGAAGATAAAATGAAAGAGACGAATCTCGGAGAAAAGAACTGAGACGAAAATTTGTATCACAGGACTAAGAAAGAGGAATGAAAAAGAACAGAGAGACACGAATCAAAGAGAAGATTACCGTAGGTGGACTGTCTTCCAATTCAATTACAAAAGATGAAGCCTCGGTAGCTATTTTGTACACAAGAAAATCTTGGAGAAAAGAAAGAAGATAAAGCAACAGAGGATAAATAAAGGCAAAAGATAGGCAACTGAGACGAAAATCTGCATCACAAGATTCAGAGAGGAATGAAAGAGCACAGAGAAACGTGAACGAAGGAGAAGGTTACCGCAAGTGGACTGTCTTCCAATTCAATTATAAAAGGTGAACATAGAAGAAAATCAGGGAGAAAAGAATGAAGATAAAGCAAAACAAGAGAGAAAGAAGAGCAGCTTTGGTTGTAACCAAAGCAGCTGCTGTGAAATGAAATGCACGTGTAACCTTCTCCTGAAGAGCAGAGAAATGAGGTTTTGATTGAAATAATGGGACAATTTTGACTGAAAATAAGGGGGACGGTTTTGGAGGACAGTTTTAGAAGATAAAATGTTAGGAAAACTGTCCCTTTTAGTGTGTGTGTGTGTGTGTGTGTGTGTATGTATATATATATATATATAGAGGGGTCCGATCCTTATCTACTGGTGGATAAGTGCTTATTTCTCCAATTGATCTTGCACCATCCATGTGGTAATGTGGACGACTGAGATCTTTTTTTAAAAAAGATCTAGACATCTAGACTAACCGCTACAAAGAGGAGTGGTTAGTCTTAGTGTCGAAAATGCCCTTCTCTTGACCACTGTCACTCTCTCTTCTTTCTTTCTGAACTCCTACACACCACTGCCACTCTCTTTTTTTTTTTTTGGTAAAAGTCCTTGTATTCATTTCACCAAAGAAGTACACCCAATTCACTTTACAAACCAAAACTATGAAATGTTTTCTATATACAGCTAAACAACTCTGTATGTACCCTCAATTAACTAAATCCAACTCATGAAACATTAAGCTAAGATGCTCATATGAAAAGTCTTTTAGGCAGTCCCCATTCTTCACCAATTCTCTTATTCCTTGTTGTAGGTTGTATCCTATTCCAGCTGCACACTCTCCATTTTATCCATTGTTGAATCACCTGCCAACAACTTTCATGGCTTGCTTGCATCTTCTCAAAGACCCTTGCATTTCTTTCTTGCCAAATTCCATGTATAACTGCTATGATGGACAGTTTAATCAGCTTTGTTCTAAAGCTTTTTCCTCTGAAATGGTGTGTTGCATACTCCATGAACTGGTCCCAGGTTGTGGTGTGTACTTGCATCCCTAGTTTGGTGAAGATTGTCTTCCATATATCTTGAGCATAAGGGCAATGAATAAAGAGATGACTTCTGTTTTCCTGCTGGGAATTGCACAATTCACACTTATCATCCTGTATCATGTTCCACTTCTTCAATTTATCCTTTGTTCTTAGCCCATTCTTGCAGACCATCCACATCATCACTGAGCATCTTGGTATGTTTCCAGGAAACCAAACAAGTTTCCACCAGTTCACAATGTGTGCCTTAGTTCTGAAGTGCTTCCAAGCTGAGTTAATGGTGAATTGTTCACTGGGGTGGAGATCCCAGGACAATTTATCTCTGCATTCAGGTCTTGGAGCTGGCATAGAGGTGATGAGTAGGTTTGCTTCTCTTAACGAAGGAGATCTAGCAGCTAGCAAACCCCATGTTTGATCTAGTATGATGTCTGCAACTTTTGATTCTGCACCAAGGCCAGAGTCATAGGCCATTCTCATCCCATATTTACTTATTAGAATACCACAGGGCAACCACTTATCCTTCCATAGCCACACATCCTTTCCATCTCCTATTTTGTAAGTGCAGAGTTGTTGAAATCTTGCCCTTACTGTTAATAGTTTGCACCAAGTCCAAGAGAGTGTGGCTGGTGCTTTGAATGTCCATCTCCAGTTTGATTGATCTGTAGTTTTGTATTTTCCTCTCATCTTTTTTATCTTTCGATTTAGCTTATTTAATGAAATTTATTATGAATTTTATGCAAAATCACCACCCACCACCATCTTAACCATCATTTCCACCACCGGAAGCATAACCGAAGACCACTTCACCCAACGAACAATTACAAAAATGGAATAGCAGCTGTTGTCGCCGATTGTTTTACCCTTCCCTCTTCTCACCCCACCACCACTGGTGGACTTTCTCCACGATTCCCCTCCCCTCTTCGATTGCACAAACAAGATCTCCTCCACCACTGCACAAATCGACCATTCCCATGCCACAACCATCTCAGTTCCCACGCCACAACCATCTCAATTCTCCTTCACCACTATTCAAGCCTACTATCAACCACCATATCCAATAAATTATAGAGAGATTAGATAGACAGAGGGATGCTGGGCAGCGTCGGCGGCTTGGGCAAAAAGACGGTGGCGACTACGGCGGTGCAGAGAGGTTAGAGAGAGAGAGAGAGAGAGAGTGACGAGAGATGTGGTGTAGGACAGATGCAATGGCGGCGATGGCTTGGGCAAGGACAACATCATTGTTGGCGTTGTCAGCAGCGTCCATTGATCTATCGGCCTCGTCATTAGGGAGTGGCGGCGTCGATGTCTGCTTCGGTCGAGATGGAGAGAAGGAATTAGTAGAGAGAGAGAGAGAGAGAGATATGAGAGAGAGAGAGAGAGAGAGATATAATAGATAGATGGGTTATTTGTTCTAGTGTGCAGACAAAAGGTGAGAAAGGTGAGAAGAGAGAAAAAGAGAATACGGTGTGGCTGGATGGAAGGGTTAATTTGGAAAATTTTCTAACCGCTTCTAAGAGGGGCGGTTAAGCAAAAGTCTAAAAAAAGGCATCTACACCGTCCATTTGGCGTTGTGGATGGTACAAGATCAGTTGGAGAAATAAGCATTTCTTCACCGGTAGACAGGGATCAGCTCTCTCTCTCTCTCTCACACACACACACACACATATATACATATATATATATATATATGTGTGTGTGTGTGTGTGTGTATTTTGATATTAATTGTATGAGGACAATAGTCACGTACAAGTTAACATACAGTAAGATTTTAAACGGAAAAAAGATATTAACCTTGATCTAATCGTGTTTCTTTATAATATGGATATTTGAAATTTAAAAGAATAAAAATAAAGTAAATGAACAAGAAAGACAAAGATTATGATGGCCAGTGGCACAAAAAGTAAAAAAACACAATAAAAAGAAACCTAGTACACTAATATTACAATATAGTGTCCCACTAATATTACAATATAGTGTCCCTACGGGTGCTGATGAAAAGCCCTTAGAGCCAAAACACGTAGACTAGTTATGCAAACACTCTACCGAAGATAGTGTCCCATGGGAGTCGCCTATACTGCAGGTGAGTCCTTGTGGTGGAGCATGAAGGAGCACGCTAAGATAGTGTCCGGGAGGAGTCAGAAGTCCGACACATTGAGGTAGTATTCTGGAGGAGTTGCCTACTTGACGCCCAGAGGCAGTGTCCCGAATTAATCGCCTACCTAGATTAAGAAGAGTCTTCATGTTTGAGGACTCAAAACTCTTTGACGGAGATAATGTCTTGTAGGAGTCACCTATCTCCGTAACAAGTCCTTGTGCCGGAGTATTCGGGTGGTGTCAAAGGTAATGTCTCAGAGGATCGCCTACTCGACAAACCGAGGTTGTGTCCTGGAGGGTCGCCTATTTGGCGGGAAAAGAGTCTTTATGCCAAAACACTTGAAGCTCCTAGACGAAGACAATGTCTCGGAGGAATCATTTATCCTCGCAGACGAGTCCTTGTGCTGGAGTACTCAAAGTGAAACAAGGTAGTGTTCCGGAGGAGTTGCCTACCCAACGTGCCAAGGAAGTGTCCCAGAGGAGTTGCCTCGTAAAAAGGGAGTCCTTATGCCGAAGCACTCAGAGCTCCCTGAGGCAGTGTCCTAGAAGAGTTGTCTAACCTGAAGAATGCTGCACATTCCAGAGAGTGGGTCGAAACATTTTTCACGACCAAGACAAGGTGCAAGGTGTGGTGAAAGGATGGACCAACGCCGGGGTGTAGTAGTATGACAGGTTTCCAAGGGGTGTGACTGTATAAGTAGCGCAGCGTATAGATGCGACGAGATGTGTGCAGTGCCGGGGCATGCTCAATGTGACAGTGTGGGCTCACAATGGATAACTGTCGTGCATGGCACGTGACATGACGACATTTCATGGGCACGGTCAAGGAAATGAGTGCCATGGGCATGTGTGAAGGGAGACGACGCTCAGACGCGACGATGGGTGTCGCAAAGACGGGCGCCATGCTGGGGAGACGACGTCCATACGGGGCGACACACTACAAAAAAAAGGGGTTTCGACGACGCTTAATTTCTGACGCTTGAAGAAATGTCATAAATTATCTATAATTTACGACACTATTATCGTAACGTCGGATAATTTACGACACAAATTTTTATGTGCCACAAAATTTTCGACGTTTTACTACGTGCCACTTATTAAGTGTCGCTTTACTACTTTGCGACACTAATAAAACATCATTTACTAACGTGTCGCTTAATAGCGACACTTAAAATGAAATGCCATAATTCTTGAATGCTAAGCGACAGCGTTTTATCATTTCTAAAGTTTCTTCTTTTCCTCATCATACGTGCATAAAACGTCGGAACAAAAAAATGGTGGGAAATTGATCGAGATTCAGCCTCTCTGAAGCCAATATTTTCGTCCCAGATGCAACCGGCCTGTTCATCTTCTCCAAGAAGCTCCTGAGAATCAGCCTCCCTCTCTCCTCCCAAATACGCGTTGCTCGATCTGTCTCTACCCAAATCAGCCTCACAAAGTTCCGAAACACTCTCTCTCTCTCTCTCTCTCTCTCTCTCTCTCTCTCTCTCACGCTAACAATTGGCTTTGCAGGAAGATAAAAAATCAGCCTTCCTCCCAGGTACGTACAGAAATTGGTCTCTCACTCTCCCTCTCCCTCTCCCTCTCTCTCTCTCTATATATATATATATATATATATATATATATCAATCTCTTCATCTTGTAAACCCTAGTTATCCCAATTTTATGTTCTTGGAGTTGAATGCAAGGAGGGAAGGGGTAAACATCAATGACTACACAAGGAATTCGTAGGGCCTGGGTCCAGTTCGGTTTCATGTAATCCCCTCTTTCTCAATTTGAATCACTCACACCAATTTGGTTACTAGACTGCACAATTTGGGTTTGTCTAAGCTATTTGATTCTTTGAATAGCCAAAATGCAAAATGCTACTATTCCAGTTTGCTTTATATGAACTTCTTTAACGTGTTTCTGTACTCCCTCCGTGTCATCAATTTTGTTCACTTTAACTTATTGCTATTCCTAGATTAGGGTTCAAGCCTGCAGAATATATCATTTAAATGTTTGAATTCTTATCCTTGATATTTGCGAAAAGTTAAAAAGTAATAAAAATTATGAATGGTCAATGGAGTATATCTGGTTGATACTGTAATTGTATAAATGTTTTCTTTTTTATTTTTCAGAGTGGTTATTCGTCACCTGCATAAACTGCTATGACTGAAGATCTTAACCTAACTGTCTCTGAGCCTCTGAGGTTAGAGTGATTTTATGCTACCTTTTAATTTTTTTTGAATTTTTGTTTTAGGTATTAGAAGTATTACTAACTGAAATTATTGTGTCAGTTTTCTTTATTTGGTTCATTATCTAAAGTGGGTGCTATAGTTCGATCAATAGCTAGTGGCCAGATTGCAGAGTATATTTAGCGAAAAGGGATATGTTGTTTGATTGAATCATTATTATTAACAGCTTTAGTACATGTTCTGTTCTGGATTTTCTCTTGGTTTGATTTGTATCGTTAAGTTTTGCTTTCTTCTATTAAACCGTAGTCTTTGATGATCGCCGCTATCCTTAATATTATTGGTTGGCTTGCCATATCATTTGCCAAGGTTTCAAGAAATTATTTTGACCATTTTTCAGTTGTTTTGTAAGTTTCTCAAGCAACCACTTGCAACTGTGAAAGCAGGATTCTTCATTTCTATGCATGGGAAGGTTGTTGGAAGGATTTGGTGTTGGAATAATCTCTTACATGGTAACTCATTAAGCCGCTTTATGTGGGTATTTAATAGATTATTTGCAGATAATTATGTTACTAGACTTGTTACGTCTGCTCTTTCTCGCAGGTTCCAGTATATATAGCTGAGATAGTGCCTCAAAACATAAGAGGAGGGCTGGGTTCAGTGAATCAGGTTGGCGGAGTTTAATGTAGAGAATGAATTACATCCCGTAGAAACCTTATACTTGTGTACTTAGAAGTATTGCTATCTCGATTCTGTCAATTGACGTGTTGCTGAGTGATGGTTCCATTTGACTTGAGTGCTCAACCATAAGGATCTTACTTTTCCAGATTTGTATTTGGTTACAGCTTATCCTTGTATAAGAGCATACACGCGCATATCTTTTGTTGAAAGGTGGGTTGGGGGGAATAATCTGCATCACATATTAGTTTCCTGGTGAACGGAGCCTTAGCCGAGCTTTTTATTTTCCACCTCAACTCTGGTTAAGTTTTTATCTAGGATCCAGTTGTATGTTGAGATTCTGCTTTAATCATTTGATTTGTTGTATGGGTTTCAAAGGTTGTCTTTTCTTTTTGGGTGTGGAGGCGTTGTGGGTGGGAGAGGGGCGAACAAAAGGGCATGTGAAATACAACAAATACAAATCTTGAGTGGCATCAAGAGCTAGCCCTAGCCGGCATATAATGGCAGTGTAAACTTAATCCATTAGCCTATCCAGTAGCCTCAACAATCACATTAGAAAAATTAATTGATAGTTTGATTGAACAGATCGTCAGCTATACCCTTCACCATCCTAATGTCCTTATGGCACCTGCCTTTCCTATTCAGTTGAAGATAATCTTTGAAGTACAAATATTCCATGTCTCTTTGGCAGGAATATTGCGCTGTTTTATATTGATACCTGGCCTCTTCTTTATGCCAGAGTCTCCTAGGTGGTTGATAAGCTTCATAAATCATTGTCTCTACTATCACTTGAACCTAATGTCATATTCAGTAAAGAAAATCTCTTTTTGTCAAATCTAGGCGAAAATGGGTATGACTGATTTTGAAGCATCTTTGCAAGTACTACGGGATTTTGACACTGATATTCCACTCGAAGTAAACGAAATTTAAGGTAAGTCTCCTTTAGTGAGAAGATCTTAAAGACCATCAACCTTTGCTGCTTCCAATTTAACTGTACTTAAAGAAAGTATCCGTGCATTTGATACCCATGATTAGTTTGTACTTTTGTATTGTGCAGAGGTCTGTAGTGGCATCGAACAGAAGAACAGCAGTCCGTTTTGGGGACCTCAAACAAAGAAGATATTAGTTTCCTCTGATGGTATTTATGTTGCTTGAAGCTTTCACTTATTTGTTGCTCGTGTTCTCTGGTGTTCCGTGTGACGATTTTTGCAACTATAAATCCTTATATCCTGTAGATAGGAATTAGATTACGTGTACAGTCTGCTTGGCGCACTGATTATTTTCCAGTTTTCGCTGTTCTAATGCTGACAACAAGTGAGAAAAGATCAAATATACCTTTGATGTCAGCGCATACTTTGTACTGCACACAAAATACGTGTCCCATACTTTCTAATTCCATGTTGTGCATGTCCAAAATCAGTTCATGGATGCGAGCTCTTTGCAAGCTGCACTACCTAATGACCAGATGCTGGCTTCCTTTATTGGTGGTCTCACTCAGGCTTGGTTTCCTCAAGAGCCAGGGTCGACATACATGTCTGCTGGACCTCATGGTAAGTGATGCATATTCCCAGGTGATAAGTCATACTGCATCCAGTCTCACTCTGGTAGTGATCTGCAGGTGCTTCACCGTTCATGGAAGGGCAAGCACCAAGGGCACAAATACCGTAAGTTATTCCCTTGCTCTCATTGCCATCTTTTAAGTTGTCTTCTAAGACCAAGCTCCTTGTTTCCCTCATGTAATTATTTTTACTGGCTGTCATCATTCTGAGGGTTGACCCGTTGGAAGCATAAATATTTGGAGCTCTCATAGTCGAAGGTAGAAGTTCGTTAGATGCTGTTGATGGAGTTTTATGATTGTTTTCTCCTTATTCTGAGCATCTCTTAAGATTTTGATGTGGAGATGTTCTTTAGTTGCTCTCTGTGGCCATGAACTTTACCACCAAATTGAAGTAGAGTTCTATAGGACTGCTGTGAGGCTTGCACTGCTCTTGGTTTTAAAATTTTGAGCCATCAAGTGTAGTTGACTGTTGATGTAAGGTGGAAATGCGGCCAATTGATGATCAATTAAATAAGAACTGAAGAAAGTTTCCTCATATGACACCGATCGAGAATTAGGTCAGCAAGAAAATCTTGAGATGGTTTATACATATTCGTTGTGATTCGTTGGGCAAATACTTGGTAATATGAGTATAATGTAACTCGTATAGTCGTTGAGCTACTGTGGAGCAACAGTAATTAACTGCTGAATCTTAATTTTCAGCTGAAAAACTAGATGTAAAAGCTTATGGTAGTTGGCGACGTTCATTTCGGATTACATGAAAGAATCATCTAGTTGAAGGAGGACGACTTATTGGTTGAAGACATTGACATTTGCATGAAGTTTATTGCTTTTTGCACCGATGGCATGAAGCTTGAATTTTTGTTTAGAAGCTTTGATTGCTGGATTAATTTTGATCCGTTAATTGTTTGCTCATAGGTTTATAGTTCCTCTTAGCGCTAAGTAGGTCACCACAAGCTTTAAGCAAGAGCTTGTGGAAAATTGCTTAGTATGTGGGACTTCTTGAACTGGTCAATTTTTTTCGGAGATTGCTTCCAAAAGCTATATTTGACCATGTTTCTTTCTTGCAAGCCCATCCAAACTCAGTGGTTCCTGAATGATACTAAAGTGGTTGTTCTATCAATACCTATGTCTGTGTCATCCCACTTCTAGTCTGTTTTTGGACCTGTTAATGTAGCTCTGATATCCTGCTGATAAAGCCTTCCATCTATTTTCTTCTAATGCAGGAAATCATAGTGCTGATTCTCCCAAATCAAATGCTATAGTGAGTTCAGGCCCTAAAATGATGTCCCTATGGAAGCATGCGATAGAGTCGAGCAAAGCATTGTTGCTAGATGAGATTTGCCTTGGTCCTGATGCTCTTTTAAAGAAAGTGGAGGAATTTTAGAGCAGTTCACAGGCCACAGTGCATTCTTATTCAAAAGGACAGAGTATGATGAAGATTATCAAGATGAGGATTGTAATGAAGATGAGACCTACGGTAGCGAATATGATTATGATTATGTAATTAGGATGTGAATGTTGGATATGGTATGGTTGAATACTTGAATGACATTAGTTTGTTTATATAGTGATGAGTTTATATGCTAGTTAAATTGACTTCGCTATTCATTATTCGTGTTGGATTGAAGCAGGGATTATTTAAATATTCACTGTCACGCTTAGGCCAATGTTTTTTTTTTTTTTTTGTGACAAATTTTAGAATTTGCCAGGCAAAAAACTAACGACAATTGCTTAAAAGCGTTGTAAATAGGAACGACATTTTAAAAATAATGCCGCAAAAACAAGAACGGGCACTTAATGCAAGTGTCGCTAATTTAGCAGCATTTCAAAGATAACGTCGCCAAATAAAAACTGGCACTTTAATGAAAGCGTCGATAACTTAGCGACATTTTTTTTCAAAGTGTCGCATATCCAAGTTGACTATTGACTCCATAAGAGGCACTTGAAAGTGTCGCATAAAAGTGTCGTAAGTCTAACACCGACATGTTTAAGAAGTGTCGAGAAATTCCCGACGCATGAATTTGCGACGCTTGTGAAAAGCGTTAATAAAGTGTCGGGAAACCACTTTGCGACACTTTTACTATCATTGACAACACTTTTTTAGTGTCGTCTAAACCCTTTTTTTTTGTAGTGACATGTGTTGCGGAGGGGGACATCCTGCTAGGGGGACGGTGTCCAGGCACAACAACGGGTGTCACTAGAGGGCCTTCGTACATGGGGCATGTGACGAGGCGTCGATGTCCGGGTGCTGCAACGGTTGTCACAGAGAGGGAGCTCCCATGAAAGTTAGTTGCAGATGCATGACGATAAGCCCCTCAGGGGGGGGGCACTATCAACCCCTTGGGGGAAGGTGTGGACTGCCCCTTAGGGGGGAGGACTGCAACCAACTCCTCAGGGGAAAGCGTAGGTCGCCCCTAGGGGGAAGGTCCACGACAAACCCCTTGGGGGAAGGTGTGGACCGGCCCTTAGGGGGGATGGACACAGCTAACCCCTTCGGGGGAGGCTTGGGACGACCCCTTGGTACGGAGGTCGTGTCTTCAAAAACTTAAAATATTTTTGAGGCTTCGAAAGTGACATTGATTCCAACGCTTAGAATATTTTGTTGTAAGAGCCACGGCAAGTGACTTGAGCATGTGTCTTCGGTTGATCGGCCTTGTGCATTGAAATTTGACGATGATATTCGTTGACGTGTCATGAGACGAGATCCAAAAGTAGTGCAAAAGTGCGTAGTACGGATGGGATAGTAACAAGTGATAAGGTATTGTTATTTGCATGTGTAGTCAAAGAAATTATGAATGATTTTCTAGGAAGGGTGATTTCATAATGTTGGCAGCGAAATTCTGACTAAGAAATTATATTGGGTTGACAAACAACTCCATTTTTATTTTATTTTTGTGAAAGAAGCCCAAATATTCAGGGTTTTTTTTAAGTGGGCCCATGTAATCGGTTATAATATCTGGGGTAAAATAAAAGATTATTGAAGATATTCCAAGAAAATCAATGGGATAAATGTTCATAGAAAGTGATAAAATTGAAGAATTATCACATGTGGTCATTATCATGAAGTGCCCTCCGAGCCTAAAAGACTTGAGTTGGTTATAAATGATGGCTTGAGCTCTGGCCAAAGGGAGGAAAAGAAAAGTCAGCAACAAGGAAAAAAAAAGAAAAAGAGCAACCAAGGAGGGATTTCGGCAGAAGCCAAAAAAAGAGAGAAGGAGAGAGGGAAAGGAGGGCCCAGTCGGCAAAGAAAAGAAAGAAGAAGAGGCTGTTTGCCGAAACGAGGGCCCAGTCGGTAGCAACAGGAAAGAAAAGAAAGAAATTTGCCGAAAAATGTGTCATCACATAACAAAAACTGTCTACTACAGTTTTGTAACAACCAAAGACTAGACGCTTTTGATATTAAGTTTAAGTATTTTCGCAATTCTCCATATCATTACCAAATTTCACACTAGATATTGAGAGAAACAACAATATTCGTACCGTACTATCAAAAAAATTTCCATGAACTTTTAAATTACAACAAATTGATGCAGTGCAAGCTACCAATTTTTTTTTTTGTTCGCAAAAATAGCGGGGCCCTAAGGCTCTGATCCAACCGGCAGGAAATATTACGCTTTTGGGACCACATACATCTGAATTCTCAATTCCCTCACTTATCTCGAGACCGAAGCGCACGGAGAACTTGTGTGTGGAGCACAAGTAAGGCGCGGATGTATGTTTGCCCTCGACAAGAAGCGACGGGCAGGGGACTCGAAACCAGGTAGTGTGGGTGGTGTGCCTGGATTGAGACCTTGAGATCCGCTGAACCAACTTCTTGTTGGTTGCAAGCTTCGAATGAGACCATTGTGGTTCCATGATAAATGAAGCTTTAATATTTTGTACCCATTTTTGTGATGGCATCCACAATAATAACTACAAATATAACGCTTCCTTTCTTTTAGCCACAACAAGTCCAAATCAAGCATTATTTGTCGTTAAAAACTTTTGTAAAAACCAATTGATTTAAAAAATCGAAAGTCCAAGTCGGCATTTGATTCTTCCCGAATACTGCTTCTTTTGCTGGAACATCCAATAGACAGTGGCTGTTGATTAATGCGGCTGTTGATTAATGCGGCTGTTGATTAATGCGAGTCGGTGAGACTTGGTAGTCCCGTCAACGTCGCAAAATGAGCCGGGGTGGTCTCTGTACAAGTTGACATATGAATTTTCGTTCCAGCTCTATGTATATAAGTTCAGAGAAGTTGCATCCCTTTTATGATCAACCCAAGTAATTTGCCGAAGGGTAAAGAAGCCATGGAAGAGCCAAAACCACCATCGCGGCAGCTGCTTGCAGCACCTTCTTCCGCCGGGGACTGCAATATCACGGTGGTGGCGCGGCAACCCGAGCCCACGGCTTCGGGTCTCAAGGAGCAGCCTGAACAGGCTCCTGCAGCCAAGCTGGAATTGATGGCGATGGTCATTGCATTTTGCCTTAGCACTGCAGTAGAAATGGCTCAACTTCGCGTCCAAACTCGAACCCACCTCCCCGCAACCTTAGACATGGTTTCTCTGTCCATTTTACTGGCTTTTGCCTCCATTGTCGTTGCAAAATATGCCACTCTGAAGTTTACGTTTTTATCAAGAGTGATGAAGCAGGCCGGAGTTTTCTTAGCTGCCACCGCCTTCTTGTTTGCTGTCATTGTAGCATCGCCACTCTCCCTTCAGTTGGTTTGTTGGTCCATCTTCGTAGTTTGTTTGCTCTTCATTTTGTTCTGCAATTTGTCTTGACAGCTTTGTTGCCGTCTCTCTGTCTTCATTACCTTACGAGTAAAGTTCCTTTGAATAAGTGAAGTTCGTGGTACTGTTCTTAAGTCTAGAAAGTTCAAAATTTTTTGGAAAAAAGGACTTCTCTGATTAATAATGATGGTTAAGAGATGCTTAATAATCAAAGAATGTGAACTTGGTAAAAAAGATTGTTACCCTGGGTTTTGGAAAATTATAAAAAAATGGGTTTTTTAGTTAAATATTTGCGGTTGATGGTTTTTTTGGAGAAATTGTGAAAAAAGGAGGTCAAAGTTTAAAATCTCTGAAAAGTGGGATGAGTTGAAAAAAAATGGTTTTTTTTAACCTCACTATTTCCCCTTCCCCAAAATACCCCTCCCTCCTTCCTTCCCCAATTACTTCTTTAACCTTCTCCCTCGGTATTCTCCCACTGTACTACCTATACGGCCAAACCCCTCCCCTCCCCTCCCCCCCCCCCCACCCCCAATTTCTATCCATATCCAATTCAAGCTCTGTGTTGCTCGTACTCGTTTGTCCACCTCGTAATCTTTCTTTTAAAAGGAGCATTTCTGGCAGGCATTTCAGCGAACAATGGAGACGCAGAAGAGCCTCTCACCTGACCCCAACCTGGCGGCCGAGGACGACGATCAGCCCGCCGCTAGGAGAATCCACCGCCTCGCGCTGCACCTCAATTTGCCGCCAGGCCTCCACAACCCCGGCGATCTCCGCATGCTGGCCTGTGCGGCGAAGGGGAAGTAGCTCGACGTCAGCACCCAAGAGCTGACGCAATGTTAGGCAGAACACTCTCTCACACACACACACTCAGCATGTTTGCCCCTCCCTTTTTCAGTCACCATGGCTGCTCCCCGTCCCCTTCACCCTCTCGCACACACGGGTGCACACAACACAACACACACACGCACACATACACACACACTTGGCAGATTTAACACACACCTAGTGTATGGTGAGCTGTGCAATGTAAGACTATAGAAGTCTATTATAACCACGTCTTTCCCTCTGTGCAATGTTAGGCAAGCTCCAAGACAGGGAAATCTTGCGGGAACTAGATGACCTTGTAGGAATAATGGGGTCCCATGAACAACAGCGGAGGCTATGTGCAAACGGTTTGTGGTGACACCAGCCATTTTCTGTGGAAACACAAGTTAGTTTCTGCAAAATTGCGTGTCCGATTGTGCTGATGCCCAAGTCATTTTATGCAGAAATTACGGGGCGCACGGGCGCCTGCTTTTTTCTCGGTGGGACCACTATATACGTGGGATGACCTTGCGGGAACCACACACACACATTGCCCTTACACGGCTGGGATCATTGAGGGTTGTCGGTATGCTCCGTTTCGATGGGAACTCAAAGCATATCGTTTCGTCACCTCTCCGTTAGGGCGCATTTTATCGGCCCGGCTACGCATGGTTGTTGAGGCCGTAAGGAGTCCGATGCGGAGTGGTTGATGTGTTTACCGACCAAGCACAGAAGAACGTTGTAGACGCAAAGGGTTTGTGGTGACACGAGTCATTTTCTGTGGAAAGACAAGTCAGTTTCTGCAAAAGTGCGTGTCCAATTGTGCTGATGCCCAAGTCGTTCATGCAGAAATTACGGGGCGTGTGCGTGTTGGTGGAGTCAGTGTCTCTCGGTTTGGGAAAAGTCACGATTGGAGGGAAATATGGGGTGGGGGTTAGGTGGCCGCAACAGGGTGGGTGGTAAGGGTGGGGTAAGGGGTGGAGTGGGGGTCGGCAGAATTTTGGAGGGAAGGGGTCTGAAGGGATTAGGGGAGAAGAGTTGGGCGAGGATGGGTGTTTTGGGGAAGGGAAAATAGTGATGTTAAAAAAAACCCATTTTTTTTCAACCCACCCCACTTTTCAGGGATTTCAAAGTCCCCCCCCCCCCCCCTCTTTTCATAATTTTCCAAAAAAAAACCACCAACCCCAAATAATTAACTAGAAAACCCATGTTTTACTAATTTTCCCTAAGGGTTAAAACCCCACTCTAAAAATAAGAGTTAAGTTGTTATGTGGGTTCGTTCAACTAAATAGTTAAAATTAACAAAACTTTATTGTAGTAACTAATTTTGATCTCGTACTTCGCACACGCAAGCATTATATTACGATTATTAAAATACTAGACCATGCAGAGAGTATCTCTTTCTACCTATTGTTCGTTGCTAAAAAGTTAATAATTACCTTTTTAAATACATTTTTAGTAACAAAAAAAGTGAAAAATAGAAAAAAGTTGCAAATGATACTTTTCAACCAACTCATAACAGTGTTATAATATTGCTCTTAAACAAATATACAAAGAAGCACCACGAAATGTTAACATATATTGCCAAATTTAAAAGTGTCATTAGCTAATTCTGTTAACAACAGCAAAGCGCAAATGATTAGAATAAAGGGTGATCAATTTCCTAAAAGAGTAAGCCAAATGTAGAATAACAAACCTAGACATAACAAAGAAAAACCAAACCTAGCCAAAGCGAAACACGCGAAATCAAATTTCATCGCTTGATGCATCATTTCTTAAACTGACCTGCTAGGGATGAGCAGTCTAATTACCAAACAAAGTCAAACCAAAATCATGTTGAACGAAAACGAGCCTAATGCAAACATTAGTATATTTTTCAAGACCAAACCGAACACAAAATATTGGCGAGCTTGTTTTTGGCACAAAAATGAATTAACTTTTTGACCTCTTAAGAATATAAGATATATCTATACTTCTTATATAACATAAATATAACTCCCAATAATTGGGGACACCCGGTAAATCTTAGTCAACTGGGAGATTTATGATTATCTTATCAGAATTCTAAAAGAGTCCTCAGAGATTGTAATGTGATCCTCAAGGATCCTAATGTGATCCTAACACATCTGGCCCACGGCCCAGTCCTACCAGGACTCTCCTCCTACAGCTATATAAAGGGATCTACCCCCCAGGTACGAGGACAATGACACAATTCATGCTTTTTCAGAGTTATTATTTTGTAGCTGCGCTCTGACTTAAGCATCGGAGAGTTCTCCGCTGGGAACCCCTCCTGGCAGTCACTCGTTTTCTGTCTTGCAGGTCACCGATCAAGGCTCAGGTTTTGGAATTTGAGCGAAGCATATTTTTAGCAGCAACAACTTCTATACTATTTAATAAGCCAAAACCTGATTTTTCGTAACACCTTTTTGGTGTTACATAATTACCAACTTATAATGATGACAAGGGGCATTCCAAGAAGTTTTAAAAAAAATGACACAAAATAAAAATCTTAATTGGTAAGTAACTACTAGGGTTAAATACACGTTAGTACCCTGAAACTATCACAAAGTCTCACTTGAGGGTCCCAAAGTTTAATTTTTACACATAAGCGCCCGTAGTTTCAAATTCGTAATAAATAAGGACTTCCGTCCAAATTTGTAACTTTCTTGACAAAATCGTCAGGGGCAAAATTGTCCTGTCAGATTTGTTTTTCAAACCCTCGTTTAATCCCACATATTCTTAAAAAGTATAATCCCATATGTCTGAGGGGGAGTAGCAGGAAGGGGGAAAGAAAAATAGAGGCCTTCATCACCGTCGATGGGCGTGCCGACCGTGGTTGATGTCGATCGGTCGTCAGAGAAGGTGCAACTGCGCGACAGATCTATGGGTTGGCTTGAACAACCCTTTACTTTTTTGTGTTTTTTTGGTGACGGCAAGCCGTGGGGGCAGCGGCGGCTCTGTGTGTGGATCTGGTTCCTTGCCGACCATTGTGCGTTCTTTATGATAGATCGGTGGGTGGCGCCAGTCACCGGCGATGGTTGATTCGACAGATCTGATGGTCCCCGGTGATGTTGCGTTGGTTGTTGATTTGTCCACTGTAGTGGCCTGTCGAAACCGGCTACGACAAATGCATTGTCTCTATGTCTCTGTCTTTCCAATTCGATTGTTAACTGCAAATAAAAAAAAACTATTATCTACTTTTCATGATAACATTTTAGGTGCCGGCGGGGGTGATGTGATGAGATCGACGATGATGGTGATGTTGGTGCCGACAGTGATGTGATGAGATCGGCGCTGGTGGTGATTTCCGGTTGACAGTAGCGATATCGAGGTATGGCGGTGGTTCGACAGTGTTGATGCCGATCTAGTGTGGGCCAAATCTTTGGTGATGGCAGTGCTGCGATGATGTGGTGGGTGATGCCGTGGTGATTTGGGTGAATTTAGTGTGTTGCAGGTGGTTGTGATCGGGTCTTTGCCTCTCTTTATGTTGCCGTTTTCTTTCTCTCTTTGTCGTTCGGCGGCGATGCTGTCGACTGGTGTGGCTGTTGCCTCCACCGGTGATTTTTTTCTTCTAAAGAAGAAGAAGGAAGAAGTGAAAAATTTAAAAAGAGGAGGAAAAAAAAATCTGACTGGACAATTTTTCCCCAGACGATTTTGTCAAGAAAGTTACAAATTTGGACGGAAGTCCTTATTTATTGCGAATTTGAAACTACGGGCCCTTATGTGTAAAAATTAAACTCTGGGACCCTCAAGTGAGACTTTGTTGTAGTTTCAGGGTACTAACGTGTATTTAACCCTAACTACTTACAAATATATGTTTAATTTTCACAAGTTAAAATTTATCAGACAACATAGTTAAAAAAAAGTTAAAGACCAAGTTTGATATGATAACACTATTTTGCAGTGGCGGAACCAGAATTTCATTCCAGGGGGTGCAAAAAAATATATTGAAATCACTAAATTTTTTTAGGTTGATGTTGTTGGAGTTCATGAAGAATTTACCAAATTTTCATGGTTTCTAGGCTGATATTGTTGGATTTGCCCTAACCAATTGACAAGGTTTTTTTAGGTTTGATGAGATATTATCAAGCACATTCAGAGAACATTTCTCATCTCTCCACACTCTTCCATCCAATCCAGATTGCCCATTTCTCAACACTCCAAAAGAGTTCAGATACATCCCCAAGTTTCACTTCCCATAACACAAATCATTCAAATTACAAATAAAGCAAAACTGGGAAAAAAAATAGTTAGACATGCTAGAGAGATTTACATCCATATAACCATATTGTACAGCAAAACGAGCATGGGAATTTTGAGTTATGAGCTTATCTTCGTGGTGGAAATGGAACAACCTTCTATTGACTGATGAAACATAAACCCAAATCAATTAGGAGGCAGATTGGTAGAATTGCAGAAATGCGCACCTCAAATCAGGAGAGAGAGAGAGAGAGCATGCCTAAAAGAAATCAGATTGAGCACCTGACCTGCCTCAAATCAGATCGACAGAGCAAGAGCAAGGCGGATTCGCCCGTCACAGTCGGTGAGTGGGTGTCTCACTGTGTCTGACCGTCTGGCCGGTCTGGGTGAGAGTGAGAGAGTAGGGCACAGAGAGAGAGACGATGGTGCTTCACCGTCGTCACGGTGGAGTGAGTCACGGCGGAGAGAGAGAGAGAGAGGACAAGGACTCGGGGGACGGGGATAGAGAACTGAGAGGTAGGGACTGGGGTGCAATTCCCAAATTTTTTTATTCAAAAGTCCAGGGGGTGCACTAGCCCCCCCTAGTTCCCACGTGGTTCCGCCCCTGCTATTTTGTAACTTATTTTTTTTGTTATTTAAGATTTATTTTACTGAATATGACAATAAACAAGTATACGTGATGTTTAATTTTTTTCAATAAAATTTGTACTATTAACTTTATTTTCGCACACGCATCGCGTGTGCAAAAATAAAGTTAATGATATGAATTTTGTTCAAAAAAACTAAACATAACTTATAAGTTTGTATCACATTCGGTAAAATGAGTAGAAATAAGTTAAATACGATATATCATGTTTGATATCATGAAATCATAATATCAAGCATGAATTTTTTTGGATGTATTTTGAATTTTTAGAATGATTTTCAGATTTTAGGAACCAAACATGACTTCTTATATAGTTTAATCATATCAATTTTATTAAAAAATCAAACATCACGTATAAATATTTATTATCACATTTGATAAAATGAATTTCAAATTATGAAAATCAAACATGTCTAGATTTTTACTATTTGTGTCATCTTCAAGAAGAAAAAAAAAGTATAGGATGCCAAGTGTCAACATTTTAAGTGGATAGTTATGTAACACCAAAAATGTGTTAAAATAATCCAAATGTTCTCATGCAAACGTGATTTACTTGGTTTAGCCATTTTGGCTTGACCCAAATAATGCTCAGTTTATGATCAATAATTATCAGCCATATATAAGTTACGTCTCATACGAATAGTAATAGAATCTTTCTTTTCCATTCTATTCGGATTATAGGAAAATAGTTACAATCCCTTGTACCCATATTCTCTTGTCAGACTGGGATTGCTTCTCATCGTCCTTCTTTGCACGCCACGTACTTCTTCAAGTGTCCGTGCTTAATTAGGGCTTCGATTGCTCACTTGAGCAACTCGCAATCGTCAGTCGTACGGCCGTGATCATTGTGGAAGCAACACCACCAATTTTTGTCTCTTTTATTTGGCCGGGATCTCATCTGCTCTGTCCAGTTGAGGGCTTATTTCACTATAAGAAAAACAGTTTTTAACGATGGACTTTTAGCGACGGAAGTATTTTCGTCGCTAAAAGTGGCCTTTACCGACGGATTTGTCCGTCGCTAAACATCTTTACCCACAGAAAATTCCGTCGGTAAAGATTTTTAGCTACGGATTATTATCGACGGAATATCCGTCGCTAAATGATATTTTTTAATTTTTCTCATTTTTGACCTTTTCTTTTGCCCTCATTAAAAGAACGGAAACCCTATTTTATTTCTCATTCTCCTCGTCGCTCCCCTGTCTCTCTCTCTTTCTCTCTAGATCTATCTCTCGATCTCTCACCCACACTCACCTCCACCGCCCACCTTCATAGCCCACTTTCGATGCCATCCCTACCCAACGCCACCTCCACCTCGTTGCCCCACTCCGACGCTACTGTCGCCCAACTCTCACGCAGTCCAAACAACGCATATTCACTACGCCGCTGCCGCGTTCACCACCTCCGCTGCCGGCGACGGAGGTGAGTGACTGGCAATTAAAGACTCCACATAACCGGCCAACATCCCTCTGCCGACGACGACGTTGAGGACTACACCGGCCAACCATTTTGTCTTGTCGCCATTTGGGTACGTATTCGCCCTCTCCTGATTTCTTAAACTCTTATGTTTTTTTACGGGGGGAAGGATGGCAGTAGCAGTAGAAGTAGGATGTAGCACATGGATTCGTAAAATTTTATCTTCTTGATTGCATTGCCACAAGCTGAGAGATTATCCCGGAAAAGATCGATTAAGATGTGGATCCCTGTTCTTCTATAAATGATAATGACATTAAAAAAGAAGACCCTATAATAAAATTCTGCCTTTTTTCCTTGTTTCATTCTTAATTCCATCCATTTCTCTAATATAAGAAAACAGAAACAACACCAAAATGAAATGTTTATGCTTAACAAACCAAATTTGGAAAGCATATGCCTGGTCCTTACCAGTCAGTTATTAGCGCCAAAATTGCTTGAATAAAACGATATCATAAGGTTCATTAGCCCCGCATAAATCTATGCTTTTTTTCAAGATATTCATGCTTGTATTTAGCTATTTGGGAATCTGAAATGTACTGTTGGTTCCAATTCTTAGGAGCTTGTTTGGTTATTGACCATGTTTGGTTATTAGCAAGCATTTTTGTTAATTATAGGAAGCATTATATGAAGCATTTTTATGTATGTTGAATTATGAGGTAGAGGCCTGACATAATAATGTGAATTATGAGGTAGAGGCCTGGCATATATAATGTAAAGTGTTAGTTACTGTATTATTTTATGTATGTTGAATTTATATCTCAACTAAATGACCTTAAATATGTCTCGTCGTTGAAGGGCCAGCTTCAAGACTCAACTAAAGGACCATTAGTTTGCTTTATGATAACTTGTTATTAGAAGTTTGTTTTTTTCCTTGTTTTCTTACTATGATACAAACCTGGTGCAGTTTATTCATTGTGTTTCATTTTCAAGTCTTATTCAATTTGAGGTTAAAGCTCTATAGATATAATGGGATGATCACACTTGAATCTACTGAGCGACGATCATAGCGTTATTGTCTGTCATATCAGAATTTGCTGTAAACCAAACTGACTAATAGATGATGAATTGCGCCAGATTCTTAAATATAACAAGATTCTTAAGTTCCAAAATGCATAGAGCAACTCTCATATCCAAAACCTCAAGCAAGATACCCCCCAACTCCAGCTTGCAAATGAATACGCTCCATTGTTGTTGCTAAAAATTGTAACTCTTAGCGAGATACAATGATGCCAAGTTGGAAGCTCGTGAATAGATTGTTACATTCTTGGAACTTTACGTGCGCATTGCTATTACATCTAGTTGCACTTGTTTCACTAGCTTGTCAAAAGTAAGACTCATTTGTGCTGCTGAATGCCATGTTCATATCACTACAAGAAAATTAGGATTTTGCGACGGACTTTTAGCGACGGACGTAATTCCGTCGCTAAAACGTCTTTCAGCGACGGATAAACCCGTTTGTAAAATGTCCGTCGTTAAAACATTATAAGCGACAGAAAGTTACCGTCGCTAAAAAGTTCTTCGTTAAATATATCTTTTGTCGACGGGCTTTTAGTGACGGTGTCATTCCGTCGCTAAAAGTCCTTACATAAAATGCCTTGCATCTTTTTTTCACTCTCCCTGTTTCTCTCTGTCTCTCACTCTCACCCACTCACCGACGATATTGGCGTTCTCCCTCTCCGACGACCCACCTCCGGCGACATCACCCCCTCCCCCGACGTCGTGCCCCTCCATATCCGTGTGCCACCAACGCTGCGCCACCAATTCCCTCCACTGCCGCGCCACCAAGGCCCTTCATTGCCGCCGCACCACCTCTCTGTATGTCTATTTGCGTTAATTTGCTTTAATGCATGTTTAAGCGCCATTTGCCCTAATTTTCTTCAGTTCTGATTTATGTCAATTTGCCCTAATTGGAACTTGCCCTAATTTGTTTATGGAATTATGATATGTTTCTTATAATTTCAATTATTTTTTATTGCAATTGATTTTGTAACTGATGGTATGTGGGTTGTACATATCAGTGTGTTTGAGGGTATCTAAATATGTGTGGCTGGTTGATGAGTGCACGAGTGGGTTGGAAAAGAAAAAGAGAAAAGAGGGATATGGGAGACCTATTGCCGTGAGAGGTGCAAGGGGGTTGTGTGTTTGGAGTATATTTATGATAGTGGTGTTTGTGGGTGTGTATAATATATATGCATGTGTGAGTAAATTGATGTGGTGCATGTGAGTGTGTCAAACCAGATGAGTAGCAGGGAAGATCCACTGCCGCAAGGCAGTGGGTGTGGGGAAAATGAGTGTGTGTTGTGTGTGTGTGTGTAAGTGGTGAGTGGATATGTGGGTATGAGTGTGTGCAGTGGTGTGTGTGTGTGTTGGTGTGAATATAGGTATGTGCGTGAAGCTGCCAAGACGCAGCTGTGTGTGTGTAAGTGCTGTGCAAAAAAAGAGTGGGTGTATACGTACAGGTGCGTGAATATGTGTTTTGTGTGAGTGAGTGTGTGAATATGTGAGTGTATGGTGTGTATAAACATTTTTATGGTGGCCGTACAAGGTGGTGTGGTGGATTTATTGAGGTTCTGAGGAGGAGATTGTGGCTGCACTGAAAGCTTTGGATGGGGATAAAGCCCCTCAGCCAGATGGGCCTTCTTTGAGCATGGGTAACTTGAGAAGTGTCATGATGCCACTTTTATTGCTTTGAGCCTTTGACTCCAAAAATAGGAGGGGTGAAATTAGAAATGTTTTGCCTATTAGGTTGATGAACAGCACTTGTAAGATATCATGTGAAGTATAAAGAATCGGAAGCGTAGAAGCCGACACTAATACAAAGACCCATATGCCCCGATGGCGGACACTAATACACTGTATGGACACTTAGCATGCCTAGCTTGTTACAGTCATGGATCATGATTAATCCGAGTCCCTTCCCAATGACTTAGTCAGAACATCCGCAAGTTTATTCGTTGTATTTACATTATAGTAGAAGTAAGTTCATCCTGCACATGTTCTCAGTTTAAGTGACAGTCTATGTCAGTATGGTTTGGTCGAAACATGACAGACCTGATTGGAAGCAATATGAATAGACACTAAAACTGCACAGGAGATGGATTCCCAAAACCAAGCTTATATAAGACTACGGGAGCTGTCTTATTAGCGGTAATATGGAGCATGCGCCATAGCTTGATACTCTTACTCAGGACTTTATCGCACAACAACATTTTGCTTCTTACTTTCCGTGACATAGGTGGCTATTTGGGTGGTGAAATGATGATGTGCGTAGTTGAGATTTTTGTGGTAGTCATTTTAGCTACAACTCACTGTGGATCTGTTTTTTTAGCATCACTTTAACATAATTTGATAGATTTAATTCAGCTATGAAATTGATGCTCGTCGATTGAATAATCATTGATTGGTTTTTCATGTTAAAGTAGGTTAAATGGCTTCTGCTTCGGTGAACAGGGACGTTTCAGTCAACAGGCACTTCTTCAAGGTCATGATGCCTGATTTTCATACAGAACTTGTATGTCATCGCGCTTTCTCTATGTTTTCGTGTGTGTTAAAAGTTTTATCTTTGGTTAAAAACTTACATGTCTTACTGTATTATGAATATGTTAGGCCATACCGGTAGCATTTTGGCGATTGCTTACCACATTGAGATTTGAAGCAACTTTAACCAGCCGCAAGGGGTCATGGCTTGTTAAATTGAAGAAGAAGGTTGGCCAAGAGGTTCTTTGCTTCGAAGAGGGTTGGAACAAATTCGTGCAACAACATGACCTCCATCTAGGAGACTTTGTAGTCTTTCAACACATGGGGCAAATGCGTTTTCAAGTCAGCGTGTTTGATCAAAGCACTTGTGAAAAGCCTTTCCCCCAATGTTGAACTCTGAGGCGTAATTAGACAATATTTTAAATTAATCGCATCGGATATGTACATTTTAAACAATGTTGTGAACATTGACTATTTGTTTGATAATTTTAGGTTGTTAATTGTGATTATTGATCGATGATTTGTTAATCGATGATTTTAGATTGTTAATCATGCATTTGATATATTGAGATTGTTGACGGAGGATGGGACCCAATTGGTTTGAATTTTTTATTACAGGTTTGGGCATTAAAAAATTAAAAAATGACTTTAACTTTTAGCGACGGATTAATTCCGTCGCTAAACATTTTATCCCGTCGCTAATTTCGTAAAAAAGAAAATAAATTAAAGTACGTAAAACAGAATTAGCGACGGATATTCCGTCGCTAATTCAGAAATAAATCCGTCGCCAAACGTTCTATATTAGACGACGGATTTTATAATTCCGTCGCAAAACTTTTAGCAACGGCCATTTATACGAGGAACTTTTAGCGACGGTAGTTCCGTCGCTAAAAGTTTTAGAGACGGGATATAGGCTTTTAGCGACGGGAAAATCCGTCGCTAAATGCCTTATTCCTTGTAGTGTATCAAACATTACCTTAGTGGACAGGCTCTTGGGGTTTGTACATATTCAGTTGGATGTTAAAACCAAGGTTTCCTTCTGTTTCACATTGTAATGATTTGTATACATCAAGTGCACATCAATCTTTGCTCCCTTTGTGTTACTTACAAGAAAGTGTGATCTTTTAGTTCTTGTTGAAGCAATGTTTTTAGTTCTTGTTGAAGCAGTTTTGCTTAATTTCATACATTTCTCTTTCAGATTTTGAAGTTTCTTGATGGGTGAAGTAACAACAACAATTGTAGCAGCTTTTGATGGACTTGTAATTCTTTCATTCTTTGCTCCCTTTGTATCTTTTGTTCCGATGAAAGTTAAAATTTTACATTGGAATATGTACGATGTGATCTAGTATATTTTGTAAAGTTAGTATTGAATGTTAATTGATATGGTGCGTGACTTAAATCTTATTTGTATGACTTGAAATTTGGTAAAGAATGGATGTTAGTTTGAATAATGAAATTGTCGATGCATTAGTTGGTTACAGTTATTTGTCCATGGATTAGTTGATTTATTTGTTTGTGTGAATTCAATTGCAGGAAACAAGTTTGGAATTTTAAAACATAAAACAAATTGAAAAACAACATTTTTACAATTTTTGCCGATGAACTTTTAGCGACGACATTATGTCGCCATAAATATTTAAAACAAATCATAAATGATTTTTAACTACGGAAATATGTCACGGAAGATTTCAAATTTTAGCGACGAACTTTCCGTCGCTAAAAGGTCTTCTCTTTTCAACCATGGACTTTTTGTGACGGAAATTCCGTCGCTAAAAGTCTTTTTTACATTTTTTATAGAAATTACAAAAAATTAAAAAATACTTTTACTGACGGAATAATCCGTCGGTAAAAGAATTTATTTCCGTCGAAACTTTTACCGATGGATTATGAATTTCCATCGGCAATCTTTTAGCAACGGCCTTTATTGCAACGGACTTTTAGCGACGGACAGTCTGTCGCTAAAAGTCTTTACCGAAGGAAAATGGAGTTTTAGCGACGGAAAAATCCGTCGCAAAAAGTCTATTTTCTTGTGGTGTTTGTCTTTGATCTCGTGCAATATCCCTGACGGCATGGCATTGAGGAGCATCAAGTTCTTCAAATTGAACAGGTTTTTAGGGCCTCGCTCATCGCTTTTTGAACGTTTAGTCTTCTTCCCGCTCCCTAGGCTTCCTTCGCGGGGCTGCTTTCCTTGCTCTTCCCTACTTTCGTTTCGTTGCCTCCTGTAAGTCTCGAGGTACTTTTCGGCTTGGATGTACTTGTTGGCTTTTTCTAGAAGAGCACTCATATTTTCCGCGGGGGGGGGGGGGGGGGGGGGGGTGGGTCTTGTTAGCAGAAAATGCAAATTTGGATGTGGGCCAAAGGCCTCGGAGGAAAGCGTTGTACTTGATTGACTCATCAAAATTATTTACCTCGAGTGTTGTCGCGTTAAACCGCCCAAAGATAATGAGTTAGGGACTCATTCTTCTCTTGTACACCACATTAAGCAAGCTCGCTGAGTTCTTCCTTCTCAAACAATTGCTCACAAAATGTTTCTGAAAGAGATCCAAGAGCTGAGAGAAAGAATGGATGGATCTCGGCTGTAGAGACTTGAACCATGCGTCGTAACCTTTCACATAGTGGTTCGGAAGGCCTGACACATAACAACATTTGAAACTTGGAGTAGTAGCATGTTTGTTTCAAACTAGTATACATCATCTTCGGGATCACCACTTTCATCATAAAGATCACAGTGAGGCATTCTTAAGTTAGGCGGCAGCTTAGCTCCCTCAATCGCCTCGGATAGTGGGTATTCAGAATCTTCCCTTGGGGACGAGGCTTGGAGACAACCTTCTAGGAGTTCCGTTCTTGGGAACGATACTCAGGTGTCATTTATTGGTGAGGTCGTCTTTGAGGACGCTCTTCTTTTGGATGGCACTGCCCTTGAGGGTTATCGACCTGGGAGGCATCCGTGCTATCTTTGGCCGAAGGGTCTCGGCGTAACACGAACCACTCCTCGTGACATGCTCCCCGCCTTTTTCTTTGGGTTGATAGGTCATATTTGTCTCCGATCTATACTTGCGGCTGTAACTCGACCCTAAGGTGATCTTGGGTCACTATATCAGAAAGTGATAGTGATCCTGAATCTTATAGCTTCTTGATAACGACACTGAAGTTTGGTACAAGTTGCATAGACCGCATAATCACTTTTGCTTCCTCCATTTATTTAAAGAGAAATTGCATCCCTTTTATGATCAACACATGACTTGCTAAAGATCTCAAGGGTGAAAAATTTTCCATCCCTGAAAAGTAACTATTACAATGGAGCATTTTTTTTTAGGTCAAATGTCTTTGTATTTTATTGAACCTCAAACTATTTGCATAATTGTCACACAAACGAAAACTATACAATGGAGCATTAATTCCAGAAGCATGAAACATTATGTGCCACAAGTGGCACAATTTTACTTTGACTTGGTTTGGTAAATTAGAATGCTCACTCCTAACTAGTTCTGCTTAAAAAGCAGACCAAAAACTTGCTTTTAATGGTTATATAAAAAGTGTAAATTTTGTGGTGCACAAGCACGTAAAGGCAGAGGTCACCGTTCGCACCTACCATAGCAAGCAGAGCAGAAACTAGCTTGTAATGGGCGCACTCGATAGATGTTAGTTCAAAGAGTTGCAGCAGGGCAGTCAAAAAGAACTAGAAAAGAAGCCCAGACTTTAATTTACCACAATGTTGGGTTCCAATTTTTTTTGTTTTCTTTATATTTTGAAATTAGAAATATTGAAAGATGCATTTTTTAAAAATTAAAAAGGAAGTATTAGCTTATTTAATAACCATTTTAAATTAAAAATATATAATTTAAGTACCACATTAAGAAATATAAAAACTCATACTGTTTTATCTGATTACCAGTTCTACACAATTGTAAGATACAACGTGTGATAAATCCAAAGAACATAATTTGTGTTTGTGAATTGGGAATGAATATTGATTAAATTTATATTTTTGAAATTGAATTTAAAAATGATAATCAAATAAGAAAACTTGAAAAATATGAACTTGATACAAGAGAAAATGGTAACCAAATAGACCATACATGTACCGTATATAACTCAAATCTGCACCAAGATCATATGTGTGTTCCTTTTTCGTGCTAAAATAATCAATTTTACAATGGTAAAATCTAGCAATCTACGAGAAAATCAGCATTTATATCGTTCTAAGCAACTCTCATACATGGGTTATATCTATTTCCATTGGATGATGTTTGTTTATAAACATTTACTATAGTAGAAGTATTAGTAAGATACCCTAGAATCAAGTTGCTTCTACAACAAGCTTTAAATACTTCTCGTTCTATGAGAGTGAAAAATTCGCTTTACTCAAATTATCACAAGAAGAGCAAATCTATGCATTTCATAGTCTGCACTTTGTTCTTAATTACATTATATTATCACCTGAAAAAATACTATAAATTTGCTAATTAAACGGTTGCTTACTCAAACTTTCTTCTTCTTGTGGGTATGAAATGGTAGAAAATATTGAGTAATTCGGGATGGTCCAGGCTATGTATATTTAGCATCGTCAAACATAAGGTGAAATACATTTCTACCCTCTTTAGTATCTCATTCTCTCATATTAACCCTCATAATCTAACGACCTAATTGATTACTAATTTAAAACCACACAATATATTCTGGTTTACAAGCAGTTGCTCTCTCGCATATGTCGGTTTCTGGTCTGTAGGTCGCTTTCTGGCGTACAACATCCAATTAAGCGACCCATGTTCACCCGTGCCGGCTCGGCCCTCCCGTCAAAGTCGCAAGCAGCTTCATGGGTATGACGGCGGCCAACAATATGCACGTGTCATCGCAAGATTGAACTGGATGAAACCTGCTCACACGAGAACCGTAGATGAGGAGCCGGAATGCCACATGGCGAGTCAAGCCTTCGAGCTCCACCGTGGTCTTTGTGCAAGTTGCGTAGACCCACTTTTCCTTCCTCTATGTATAAAAGTTCAGTCGTTATAATTTACCTTTTTATGAATCGCGTCTTTATAATCATCTTTATTTTTTTCCCCCTAAGCTGGAGCCTTAAAATGGCTAAGATTATTAGAGGGGAGTACTTCAACTTCAAGATGACTGTGAAGTTCAAGATGACTAGAGGGGACTATACCTTGATACTTCACGAGGATGAAGTTCAGAACAGCTTTTATGTCTTGGTTAGTTTTAGTGTTTTAGGTTTGGACCAGTACTTTATATATGTTTCTATGTACAGATTTACATTTTTCAATACGCGGATTTAAATCCCGATTTTCATTGCAATGCAATGAGAGTTTGTGTTCTTCGTGATGGTTGTGTTTAATTGGTTGTAGTGCCTGATATGTGAATATACTCTTGTTGGGATGATACGTATTTATTAGTATTGCTTTTAGGGGACTGCCTATAACACAATTAAGACGCAAACTGTATGTACTTGTTGTATTATATTATAATATTTTTTATTTAAATAATTAATAGGACGGTGACGTGCTGTCCTTGTTGGTAATTTTTCTAAATAAAAATTTAATAGATATGACGGCGTTATAGCTATCTTAAAAGAGTGTGCAGTGGCAATTCAAAAAAAAAAAAAATTTAAAAATGTGCATCGGGACATAGCAGATAAGATGGGTACGCCATTCTGTCCCCATTACTAACTAGGACATAAATGTATTTAGAACACTACTTTTCTGGGATAGAATTATACCGCCGACGACGACTTGTTAGCACAGTATATCGTTGTCTTATTTAACCGTTTTTCTTGTAATGTTTGTTATTTTCTGGTCCTTAGTAGCTGCAAATGTACAATCACTACATTTTATATCGTACTTGAATCATGGCTACCGGTACTTGACTAGATGTAGGTCAATGTTTTTCTCATCTTGTGAGATATAATCTCATTTTAGTGGTTACACTTGATCTTGATAAAAAAAAATGTTCTGTCAAAAAAAAAAATTGAACGCAAATATTGACATGTATGAAGAAATGTCATTGGTTGTCGGCAAAGACATTGCGACATGTGGTTTTATCAAAGTCATATGGTGATCTACAGATAGAATGTACATACTGATGCGTCACCATTAAATTATGACATTGAAGTGAGGGCAAAAGGGAAAGAAGGTTTGTGTACAACAACATTGTCACGTGCAAGGCCACGTCCATAAAGAAATCGTGAAGACAAGAATAAGAGATTGCGCAGGTTCCATTAGCAATCAAGCAACTCCCTTATATTGAGCTTGTGATCACTGATCTTTATGTTTTAATGGTGAAGAAAGAAGGTTTGTATAAAACTTTTTCGGTAACAGTTTTCGATTATATGGCAGAAAATGGAAGCAAACAAAGGAGTTTATGGTGTAAAGTGGCAACCTTTAAAGGATAAGGTTAGTGAATTTAATGGTAAAACATTTAGCTGGAAAGTTGTTTTGAAGTTTGTTTGCACATGAATTGCAACTGTTGGCTATATAAGCACATTCTTACTCCACTTGGTTTTTCGCTAAGGACATATTCCTAAATTAAACAAAATTGTGGAATAGTTGCTGACGTTTTCGATGATTTTACAATGTTTATACTGTTTTCTTTTCGACTTTAGTATAATAATTTTATTATTTCTTGATGATTTCATACCTTTGCACGAAAAATATGACTCGTGAAAATATTTTCAAGAGCATGTTAATTTTCGGTTTTCAAAAGAACATTTTTTGTGAAGCATTTGTTGTAAAAGAAACGGGACCTTGGATGCACTTGTTATAACATTCAACGACAAAATTAAAGTGCAAGTGATTAAAGTTGAACCACATTTGTTAATTTCGATTGCTCATACAGTTTTGTGGTTGTGTTTTTGCGCAAAGCATTTTTCCCGCGGTCTTTGTAAAGGAATATACTAGATTTCGCACCAAGTAATAAAGAAGAGAATCGAAAACAATATCAGAAAATAGAGACACAAGATTTACGTGGTTCAGCGAAAGTCTACTCCACGGTGGTAGCAGCGATTTCACTATGTTTTTCACTGGAGATTACAGACGTTTGTCTCTCTCAACAAACCCTCTCAAAGAATGACTCTTCTCCATTACAGACATTTGTCTCTCTCAACAAACTCTCTCAAAGAATGACTCCTCTCTTTTCAGGAAAGATTTTTCCTACTCAAAGAATGACTCTTCTCTCTTGTCTCTTCAAAGAAAGACTTTTCCTACTCAAAGAAGGAATCTTCTCTTTTTATCTCTTGTATATTTAAAACACAATACAAGACAACACATATATACTTAGAGATAAGTAGTGACTTTCTCTAAATAACCAATGTGGGACAAGACTTATATACTTAAGTCCAAGTCACAATCTTCTTTGAATAACCGATGTGGGACACCCACACATTCTGGGTTTTTTATCCAAGACATATTATCACAAATCTCCACCTTGGCTTGGATAAAACAAGCCACAAACAATCTGAAAATATCATCTGCTGCTACCACACCTGCCCCTTAGGGCTACACCTCAAACACTGCTGATACTGATCAATTCTAAGCAATGCTTAAACTTGATCTCTGGAATATGCTTTGTCATCATGTCTGCTGGATTTTCATCTGTGGAAATCTTCTCTACCATAACAGTACCCTGAGAAATCACGTCCCGAATAAAATGAAACCTGACATCAATGTGCTTGGTCCGCTCATGGAACATCTGATTTTTGGTCATATGTATGGCACTTTGGCTATCGCAGTAAACAGTGCTAGACTCCTGCTTCAATCCCAAATCACCAACCAAGCCCTTCAACCAAATGGCTTCCTTCACTGCTTCGGTCGCCGCTATGTACTCAGCTTCTGTAGTAGACAAGGCAACAATAGTTTGAAGAGTAGCCTTCCAACTGATCACACAGCTCGAAAAAGTGAAGATATATCATGTCAAAGATCTCTTCCTATCCAAATCTCCAGCGTAGTCTGAATCCACATATCCAATAACACTACCATTCGCATTACTGCCTCGATGGTAGACTAAACCAGTATCTGCAGTACCTCTCAGATATCGAAGTATCCATTTCACTGCCTGCCAATGAGCTTTCCCAGGATTACCCATGTACCTACTAACCACACTGACTGCATGAGAAATATTCGATCTCGTACAAACCATATCATACATGAGATTGCCCACTGCACTAGCATATGGAACACACGCCATGTGCTCCACCTTCTCCTGGGTCTGTGGGGAATCAGCTGCTAAAAGCTTGAAGTGTGCCGCCAAAGGAGTAGTAACAGGTTTAGAGTTTTTCATACCAGAACTCGCTCAATGTACTTTTTCTGGGACAAGTACAAAATTCCTGCAGATCTATCCCTCTGAATCTTCATTCCTAATATCCTCTTTGCTGCCCCCAAGTCTTTCATCTCAAATTCCCTTTTCAACTGCTCTTTTAAACCGTTGACATCTGACATCAATTTTGCAGCAATCAACATGTCATCAACATACAACAACAAGTATTTATGAGAACCATCTGCGAGCCTCTGGTGATACACACAACTGTCATAGGCACTCCTGGTGTAACCTCTCTCTGCCATGAAAGTGTCGAACCGCTTATACCACTGCCTTGGAGATTGCTTTAATCCATACAAGGATTTCTTCAACAAGCAAACATGATCTTCCTTATCTTGGATCACGAATCCTTCTGGTTGACGCATGAATATCTGCTCTTCCAACTCACCGTGTAGAAAAGCTGTCTTGACATCCAGCTGTTCTAACTCCAAGTCATATAGAGCAACCATAGCAAGCAACACTCTTATCGAAGTATGTTTTACTACAGGAGAAAATATTTCATTATAATCAATACCTTCTCTCTGAGTAAAACCCTTAGCTACCAAGCGTGCTTTATACCTTGCATCTTCCGTTTCAGGAATTCCCTCCTTCTTCTTGTAGACCCATTTGCAACCAACAATCTTCTGGCCCACATGCGGTTTCACCAATTCCCACGTTTGATTTTTGTAAAAAGATTCCATCTCCTCACTCATAGCAACTGTCCATTGCACTGATTATGTGCTCTTGATGGCCTCTTTGTATGTAACAGGTTCTTCAACCTCAATACTCTCTGCCACACTAAGAGCATAAACAACCATATCTGCACATCCATACTTCTGAGGAGGTCAAATTTCTCTTCTCGATCTATTTCTGGCAATGTTATACTGTTGTTCCTGAGGTTCTTCATTCTGCTCAGTAGAATGAGAACCATCATCCTCATCTGTAGGAATTATAGGCAAAGAATCTGGAGCTCGAACCTCTAGCTCCACCTTCTCCCTGACACCGTGGTCTTTTCCTGCATCAATCAAATCCTTCTTCTTCGAGAGTATCGAAGACTCATCAAAGGTCACATCTCTGCTAATTAGGAACCTGGATGACTTAGAATCAGGGCACCACAACCGGTACCTTTTTACCTCATTTGCATAGCCTAAGAAAATGCACTTCTTTGCTCTCGGCTCAAGTTTACCATCATTAACATGAGCATAAGCAGGACAATCAAATATCCTCAAATTTTCATAATTAGCATGCTTACCAGACCAAACTTCTTCAGGAGTCTTGCAATCAATTGCAGTCGATGGAGACCTATTTACCAAATATGCAGATGTGTTAACAGCTTCTGCCCAAAATTCCTTCGATAACCCGGCATTCGAAAGCATACATCGAGCTCTCTCAAGGAGAGTACGTCATATTCATCCGTTCTACAACCCCATTCTGCTGTGACATTTTTCTAACAATGTGATGCCTCACTATGCCTTCATTCTTATAGAACTTAGTAAACTCATCCAAGCAGAATTTCATGCCATTGTCAGTTCTCAAGCATTTAATTTCTTTGCCGGTTTGTTTTTCAATCATCATCTTAAACTGCTTCCACTGTATAAAGACATCACTCTTCTTTTTCAAGATGTACACCCAGACCTTTCTTGAGAAGTCATCAATAAAGGTCAACATATATCTGTCACCACCCTTAGAAGGAACCGTGGAAGGACCCCAAAGATCTGAATGGATATAATACACCGTACCTTTGGTGGTATGAACAGCCCGACTGAATTTCACCCTGCAGGCGGATGATTCGGGATGGCCTCAGCTATTTTATACAGTATTTAAGATCGCCAAATATAATGTAAAGTAAATTTCTGCCCTCTTTATCATCTTATTCTATCGCATTAACCTTCAAAATCTAATCACCTAATTGTCAACATATAATATTTTCTCTTTCAGGTGCACTTCGGCGTTTAGACGGGTCTTGGTGTCCGCAGGTCTCTTTCAGGTGCACTTTGGCGTTTAGACGGGTCTTGGTGTCCGCATGTCTCTTTCAGGTGCACTTCGGCGTTTAGGCGGGTCTTGGTGTCCGCAGGTCTCTTTCAGGTGCACTTTGGCGTTTAGGCGGGTCTTGGTGTCCGCATGTCTCTTTCAGGTGCACTTTGGCGTTTAGGCGGGTCTTGGTGTCCGCAGGTCTCTTTCAGGTGCACTCGGCGTTTAGGCGTTTAGGCGTTTAGGCGTTTTGGCGTGTGGGCCAGCTCCTGCCGTCAATGGACCAGATTGAAATGGATGATCAAGTTTCATGGACCACGTCACCCCTTTTCCTTTCTCTATATATATTTTTCTCTATATATATATATATATTTTGTAAGCTTTCCTTTCTCTATATAAGTTCAGAGAAATTGCATCCCTTTTATTATCAACACAAATGACTTGCTACAGATCGAGCGGAGAGATCACCATGCAAGAGTAAAAACCACCGTCGCGGAAGCTTCTGCTTGCACCACCATCTTCTGCCATGGACTATGAAATTGCGATAGCGGAGCAACCTGAAAAGCTGCTTGCGGTGCTAGTTGCCCCACCTTCTTCTGCCGCGGACTACGAAATCGCGGTGGTTGCGCAGCAACCTGAGCAACCTGAGAAGCTGCTTGCGGTGGAAGTTGCACCACCTTCTTCTGCCGTGGACTGCGAAATCGCGGTGGTTGCGCAGCAACCTGAACAGGCTCCTGCAGCCAAGCTGGACTTTATCGCTATGGTCATTGGATTTTGCTTTAGCACTGCAGTTGGAATGGCTCAACTACGAGTTGAAACTCAAACCCGCCTCCCCGCAACCTTATACATGGTTTCTCTGTCCACTTTACTGGCCTTTGCCTCCACTGTCGTGGCAAAGTATGTCACTCTGAAGTTTCCGTTTTTATCAAGAGTGCTGGAGCACGCCGGAGTTTTCTTTGCTTCCACTGCCTTCTTGTTTGCTGTCACTGTACCACTACCACTCTCCCTTCAGTTGGCTTGTTGGTTCATCTTCGCAGTTTGTTTTCTCTTCATTTTGTTCTGCACTTTGTCTTGACAGCTTTGTTGCTTGCCTCGCTCTGTCTTTATCACCTTATGAGTGAAGTTCCTTTCAACAAGTGAAGTTCGTTGTACTGTTCTCCAAGCCTGGACAATTCAGAAACTTATGGATGAAAAATTCCTGTAATTATGATGGTTAAATAAATGTCACTAGTCATTATATTTTTGCACATGTATCTTATAGGTGGATGAGCACAACTCCGCCCATGCTGGTAATTAAAGATGCTTTTGATAGATACTAAATATCTTTGAGTCAATATTGTATTTTTGTTTCATAGAACCTCGTACTCTGGGGTCATCGTGTGAATTACGTAACCGTTCATTTCATGCTCCGATCATCCTATGTTTCAATTCCGTGCTTCATTTACCAATTGACAGTAATAAAATTGATCACACTTTATTTTTAACATTCTTGATCTTGCAATGCCTATCAGACGGAGATGTCATCAGTATTATTTTACTTGCCTTTCCGGCATGTTTTATAACCCTCCCTGTTAATCTTGCTAGATATTTCTAATTTTCACTATAAAAAAAAAAGCATTCTTGATCTTCTTAATAAAAACATTCAGTGGCACTTAATAAGCCGCAAATTAGGCAACATAACAAACTAATCAGGATAATATTAAGTGTCTTAGCTTCCTACATTGGTGGTAAGTAGCAAAATATTTCTTTATCATAGACTCAGCTGTTTTGAGTCAACTCCTGATCAACCGAATCATGGTATTTTTTTATCCAAAACATGGTATCTCCACACACCCACACCCATCTCCACCCCCACACCAACCCACCTACACACACACAGAGTGCTTACCATAAAATCATTCCAATAATTTATAATGATTTTAACCGTTTAGATGAGCGGATCCACACTAGCTAGTACAGTAATTAAATGACAAGTTAATTAGTTTTATAAGACTGGATTAAACTCTTAACGTAAGAATTTTTTTTTTAACACTCTTTGATCCTTGAAATATAGTAGCGATCATTAGAGGATTGCTCATCCTAAAATATCTGCATGGTCCCAATGGACTTATGAACTTCACTTATTTAAAGGAGATCAAGACCGAGGGAAGCATCAACAAAGCTATCAAGACAAACTGCAGAACAAATGAAGAGCAAACGAACTGCGAAGATGGTTCAACAAGCCAGCTGAAGGGAGAGCGGTAATGCTACAGTGACAGCAAACAACAAGGCAGTGGAAGCAAAGAAAACTCCAACGTGTTCCCAAAACTTTTGATAGAAATGGAAACGTCAGCGCGACAAACTTCGCGACGACAGTGGATGCAAAGACCAGTGAAATGGAGAGAGAAACTATGTCTAAGGTTGCGGGGAGGCGGGTTCGAGTTTGGACGGGAAGCGGAGCCATTCCGACTGCAGTGCCGAGGCAAAACGCAATGACCATCGCCATACAGTCTAGCTTGGCTACGGGAGCCTGTGCAGGTTGCTGCGCAGCCACTAGTCCACGGCGGAAGAAAGTGGTGCAACTTGCAATCCAAGCGGCTGCTGCGATGGTGGTTTTGACTCTTCCACATGGTTCTTCCACTCGATCTCTAGCAGATTATTTGTGTTGACCATAGAAGGGATGCAGCTTCTCTGAACTTACATTATTCAGATGTCGTTAGTGTTTGTTTCAACTGTTACTGGCTACCATCCCGTGTAATGCACGGGAAGAATCGAATGCAAATGTCAAAAATTCTTTTCTCAAAAAATAGCCACAATTACATGGTTTTTAGAAAAGTTTTTAATGAGAAATAATGCTTGATTGGACTTTTAATCTGTGACTTAAGAAAAGGGAGCTTTATATTTGTCCATATTAGTGTGGATCCAAACCCATAAACACGTGGAAAATATTGTAGCTTCGTGTATCATGTAATCCACGAGGTGTGGTTTGTAACTTGCTTTACATTAAGTTGTAACTAAAGCGTTCGTGCGAATTTCTTTGAAGTATGGTATTAGTATCGATGTTTCGCTTGGTGTGTAGTGAAAGTTCTTAATAATATTGAAAATTAAGAAGATACAAAATTTAGGACAAATCTCAAAATTGTACCTTTAAGTTTACATTGGTACAGCTTTAGTACTTAAGTTTGAAGGTGCGTTAAAGAAGTACTCAACTTTAAAATAACGTACCAAATCAGTATCTCGATTTACGAACCACGGATGCTGTTAGAAAATCAAAGGTATAAACTGTCATTATTAAAAAAATGACATAAAGTATGTTGTCGTAGCCACGTGGGCCGTGACCATGGCAACATAAAGTGAACTCGCCACCAAGAAATCCAAACATCAATTTCCACATAAACACAACAAAAAAGCGAACTCGGAAATAAATTTGCACCATATCAAAAGTGGATCCCACTTCCTCCATCATCATCTGGAATTTTGTTCTTACGAAAATAACCAAAATATTGAAAGCTTAGGATGTGTATGATAATGCAAAATGAAACATTTAAAACTTCAGAAATAATTTTTAATTAAGTGAGTTTGATTAAACTTGTATCACTTCAAAAATCAATTCCTATAAAAAATAAATAAAATTTTGATTCAGAGCAGACTTACTTAAAACATATAACTTAAAGTGAGATCGTCAAAAGTTATTGCAAAGAATTTTACGCAAAAAGAATAATTTCTACCATGATGCCGGCACAATTAATTTACTGGTAATACCACCTCCACCACAGTATAGTCACCACCGCAACATTATGCTTCTCTCGCCACCACACCACAATTACCACGATCTAGTCGCTGCGAGTACGTATACCACCACCAACACCATCGCCACCACAAAGACACTGCTACCTTCTCCACTTTGCAATTGCCACCATAAACACCTTGTTGCCGCGTACCACCACCAAAATTTTTAACACCACATCGTCACACACCATTACCATGCACCACCATCATCGTCTATTCCCGCCACCACCACTTCTACCAACACAACAAACACGGTTTTGACACTCAAAAATATAAATACATAAATGTAAAATTCTTGTAAGGTGGCTAAATTTATAAATCAAAACAATTTTTCAGAAATCTGCTTTTCGTTACCAAACTGATTTACTTATTTTTCAGCAGTAAAAATTCAGCCGCCTAAAGTTTTTCATTTTACAAATTTGACGCTTAAGTTTTCAACACTATAAGGCTCTGTTTGACAACACTTTCAGTTTTGGTTTTCTATTTCAAAAAAAACAAAAACAAAAACCAGTTTATTTTTTATTTTTATTTTTTTACAAAAACAAGTGGGTGTTTGATAACCCAGTTTGTATTTTGAGTTTTTTCTTTGGTGGTGGTTTGTTGTGCCGGTGGTGGGGCGTGGCGGTGGCCAACGGTGAGGGTGGCCGGCCGTCGGCGGTGGCAGGTGGCTGCCGGCAGTCGCCGGCGGTAGCTGCCTGCCGTCGACAGTCGCCGGCGATGGACAGTGGCAGTAACCGGTGGGAGGGTGGTGGTGGTGATCTCAAAATAAAAACCAAAACTGAAAACCGAAACTCATTTTTGGAGTTTAAAAAAACAGCCCTGATTTAAAAACTGATTTTTTAAACTGAAGAAAAAAAAATAACTGTCCGCCAAAACTCTGTCAAACGGGGCCTTAGTACAACGAAGTGTGTACATATGAGGTGTACCTTCTAAAGGCAATGAGAATGAGCTTCTGCGTATACATACGAGCATTTCCATTTGACGATGAAAATCATGGCAATGCGGTAACAAAAATGGTTTTTCTTACTCTCAACTTTTTTCTTGCTTTTCTTGTTCATGAATCTTGAAATGTCCACATGATTCCAAACGATTTCGTGAATGTGTAGCTAATTCAAGGGTACAAGTCAACTTCATTTGAATTTTAAGGCCATTGTACAGGTAGCCCAGTGGACATCTAACTGTTGCAGTACGTAATTCTTTTACATTCTTTGGCCAACCCTCTGATTTCATTGAGCTTCTGTTAAAATTCAACCCCTAATTCCTGAATAATACTGCAGGAAGAAGAATACTGAAGGCAACTGAGAACAACTCTCTGCAGGTTATTTCTTCAGAGTTGTGTTCGTCTAATTCACTGCAGCATCTCTACATGATCTTCCTAATATTCAACCCAATTGCATCTGCCTTCCTCAGTATCTGAAAAGCTTCCGCAACATTCCCTGCAGTTTACCACGCCACAATAGAGGAGAAAAATCAAGGAGACAACCAGCTTACATAAGACTGTCACTTACCACGATGAGCAACAACCCGGCGTTTTGTTATTGAATATACCTCAGGTTATGTATGTAGGCACCAGCTTACACCAACGTGGATCAACAGGCAGGCTAAAGTGTCTCAATTATTGTCAACCAAAATTTGACACGAAGACGGGAATAGAAAGACAAAAGGAACTCAATATTGTCCAAGTCTTCTTTTATTCTGAAGTCTAGCACAAAACCTATTAACTGATCCCAAATTCAACTGCTCTTGCAGTTTACCCATCACGAAAGCAGAAAATTTCAGGTAGCAGAACTGACTGATAATGTGTTATGTACGTGCATGATTAGTTGTGATATTCACGTGCAGTCCGACCTTGATTTCTTGGTTTAATAAAGCACAATGTCGTCCTAATAAGGGAAAAAAAATCAGCTCTTTTCTTCACATTTTGCTTTCTTACTCTGAAACCAACACGATGAGCATACTCATTCTAATAATCAAAAGCATGTTGTTCTGAATCAAATTCCATCCCGAGTTTTGGCACTTCATGAATCTTCCCCCCACGCACATTAGACTGGCTTGACTTCAAAGTGCATACCTCGTCTACCACTTGCTCATAGACACTTGGTTGTTGCCCATTGCTTGAACTCACTGTAAGTAAAGGAAAAAGAAAAGCAGCAATCTCTCTAGCTGAAAAGATGTTTAAATTGTGGGTCTAATTAACAAGTACACCTCTGATTTTATGCAACCCTAATTGCATGAGAAAAAGCACTCAAAAATTAAAGAATGAGACAGCGTTCAAAAAATAGCTCCATTAGATAGTATACTGACCAATGGAAAGAAGCAGCAGTCTAAAAACTAAAAGTAAAAGCGTAGTCTGGAAACAGGTTAGACACTAACCATGTAATTAAACGCGCGCTTAGTCTCCACCAAGAATATCTGTTGCACACGAGCAGTTTATGTTTGCACATCAGCACAGTGGTAATACTTTCCAAACCAAGATTTTCTGGTTTGATCACCGGTTTCCACCCTAGCAGTTTCTGAAGTGTGGTGGGGAGGACGAAGATGGGGAGAAAGAGAGAGAGAGAGAGAGAGAGACTGCGTGCGTACATGATTGCTCCTCAAAAAACTCGATATTGATTAGAGCATGGAGTGAGATAAAAATCCACGGTTGATTTTCTATGGGTTCAAACTAATAATTTCTTCCTTCCATACCAGCAATGGCGATGGGACAATGGAGAGAGATGGAGAGAGAGAGAGAGAGAGAGAGTACCAACCCGATAGAAGTCTCTCCCTAAAATCAGCTCCCATAAGCCATGCTTTTAGGACTTGCATGACGGCAGAACACCGTTAAGTGAAGCACAGTTGATCAGGTGCGAGGAGCATGCTGCTAGATAGACGGCCCAATGAGAGACTGCCACGTAGAGGGGTAGAACGAAGAACCTGCTACTACGCGTCAGAAGTAAAAAAAATTCCTTAATTATTTTAGACGGAAGCGGAAACATTTTCTAATTTTGTGAGGGAGACCTATTCTTTTTTCCTTTTTTCTATTTCATTTTTTAACAAGAAATGTCTGAAAATTGGCAAAATATTGCCACCTAAAATAAAACATTGATCAATGATCATTTTGTTCCCACAATCGGCCTCCCTCCCTGGTGGAGCGTCGGCCTCCCAACTGTCTAGCACCGGTTAAACATCGATCTCATACCTCCCCACTCTTTGTATGCTCTCTCCTCTACCCCTTCCCTAATCCCTCTTTGTACTTGCCGGTTCAAATCTAGTAGAGGTTAGGGTTTCGGCGGTGGGTGGCAGCCGTTGCAATGAAATAGGTTAGTGTTGTACGTTGAGTGGAGTGTGTGCCTCAAGATTTCTTGTTGATGAAGAAATCTCATAAATTAATGACCAGACAGAGTACATTAACTACATATGCCCCAATGAGCATAACTACTAACTAGGAAACGGGTGAACACATTAAGGTATAACTGTGGGTCAATCATGTCTCTTGCAAAGGAATTTTATCGACTAACATCAATTAAGAGTGGTAAACAATAAATCTTTCTCCCAGAAAGATTACATGGCTTTTACATTATTGGCTTCCATGGAAACTGTAGTTATTATTTCGATGGTGGAAAGGATAAATATGCAGGGATAAAGTCCTATTGGAGGTGCGTGAATGAACTTGAACTTCGTTTCATTCCCTGTCATTTAAACTGATTTCTGTCATTTGTCTTGGCATAATAATAACTTGAATTTGATTTTAACCCCGCTGTAGTCTTAGTTAAAGCGAAAGAATTGAACAATTGTTTTGTATACGCCTTGTCTCTTATTGTGAAATGTAAATATGTAATCTTGACTGCAGGGCACTATTTAGACATGCTTGGCATGTTCACGTTTTTCATACCTACATGGAAACAAACTTTTGTGCGGATCAGATGGCTAAGCAGGCAGGTGATCAGCGGCAGACATACTACCTTTGGAAGCATGCGCCAATTTTTTTGTCAAACTTCCTGCAAAATGATGTTAGTGTGAGAGTCACCCCATGTGTGGCTCAACCTTTTGTTCGTTAAATAAATAAATAATATACCTCCTGTTTTTTTTTTTTTAAATGTATATATGTGATCAGCTTGTTCTGAGGATCCTAAAATGTATAAATATCTCTTAATGATATTAGACTTCTACATTTTTTGTGGCCACCACTTTTTTCTCTGACTCGCCCTCCTCCTACTCATACAAGTCAAATCATTCCATAACTCCATAACTTGGCTCTTGTGACAAGGCATGTCCACGTATCTACATATGATATCTGCCGTACCATGTGGGCATTTGGGTGCAGGTTTTCTATGGTTATTTATTGTGTCGGATCAATTGCAGAAAGCTATCCAGATGATCAATTTAATTACATAGCACGTTTGATAACATAAAAGATTTCATACACAAGCATCCCATATCTGTCATGATTTATCTACGATGGTTGGTGCATTAAGTTGAGTAGCCACTAAGATGTTCCCATGCAGGGCCTGATAAGCCCTTCCCACGGGACGTACTTGACAGCCAAAGAACTAAGATTTGGTGCTTATGTTTGGTAGTTGTTAAGCCTAGACCAAGCTAAAAACAAGTTGTTAAGATCTCTCCTAAAATCTCTCCTTTGCAGTATTAGCACTGCGCTCCTTATCATGTTTTTCCCCCCCTTTACATCTAATTACAATGTCTTCATTGTTAGGAGAGTATATGTGGTTTCATTTATTCAACCTAGTATCCGGTAGCAATCTATTTGCAGAAAACGTATCCTATTGTCAGAGTTTCACCAAGACTACTGAATTGCAAGAAAGATTCATACTCCACTTTCAATGGGACCATAATGAATTGAGAAGAAAAGATTGGCCTCTAAACTATCACCGAATCGAATATTGACTCCAACTATAATATTAACTCTACATATCCTAGCCATCTCACAACGTATTCGATCCTAAATATGAGTTTACAGGACCTTAAACCTATAGCTCTGATACCAACTGTAATGCCCCTAATTTTCAGAGTGTTAATTTCAAAAGAGTAAAGTCAAAAAAACCTCAAATATCAAGAGTCTCGCAAACAGGTTATTCAAAACATCTAAAAATAAACCTCCAAGTTACATGATTAAATGTCAAATAAGCGTAAAACAGTAATTTAATCTCCATTTACTCCTACAGTTCCAAATTAAACATCCAAATCCAAGTAAGTCCTCTTATTATAACTTCTAAAAATAATCAAAATAACTCTAGAATAAACTGTTAGCTCTTAGACACACTGCTAGCTCTATAATTCAGTCTCCTATGCTAATGACTTGGAAGTAAAACAATAAGGGAGTGAGTCAAATGCCCAATAAGGTCGCTCGACAACCAACCAAAAAGGGACACAAAAATGTCAGAGAAAAAGAAATTACGAGGTATGGAATTTAACTGAATAGATACGAAACAGAATTTCAAGATACAAACTATAGTTTCGTACGGAGACGGAATTTCAAAATGTCAAAAATATTTCTTTATGCAGAGACAGACACTAGAGAACCATTCAGAATAAGGTCACACGTGTCATCACTGATACGTTGGACAAGGTTTAGAAAATAAGATCGCGATGTCTAACTCATCACACTGAGTTAGCCCGTGTTCCAATCACTACAACAAAATTAGTATGTTACGACGCCTATAAAGGGACGCTATACTGAAAGCGTCTTAAAAAGTGGAATATGGGGGCGCTAAGTAAAAAGCGCCCTTTTTCTGGTTAGATGTAAGGACGCTTTTCTCAAAACGATGGCGTTTAAATATATGCTGAATCCGAAATTTCATTGGCGCACAACAAAAAGGAGAGAAGACGGCAGAAAGCGCCAATTGGAATCTCAATACTACACCGTTTCAGCTTTTGGGTTCTTAATTTTCTCTTCGGCATATCGTTCGCAGTGAGCTTTTCCTTTTCCATTTCCATTTCAGTCTCTCTCTCTCTCCACTCATCTTCCATCCATTAACAACATCCATGGCCAAGATGATTAATTCAAGGAAATTGAAGACCTAAAAGTAAGTCGCTCCTTCCTTTCTCTATCATACCTTCTCGTTATTTGGTGTATTGTGCATTAATGCATGATTGTTTACTCGGTAATGCCAAAGGGTCTGTATGGGTGATTTGAGGATGAGGTTTCTGTATTTTTTGAGTGCTTTGTATCAAAAGAGGGTTTGAAGTGGTAGAAACCTCTTGGGTGGTTGTTTTCTTCATTAGATTCATGACTGTGCAATTGATTCCCAGTTAACTGTGCAATTGAAGTGGTAGAAACCTCTTGGGTGGTTCTCCCCTTAATTATCTAGATGAAGATAACTGTACAATTAATTCCCAGTTTTTTCCATTACATTTATAGATTCCTAGTTTCTCTCTCACCTACTTAGCTATCTTGTAATTTGGGGGGAAATGGAAATGGAAAAAGACGAATAGAATAGGAATCGAGTAAGCTGCTACTGGGATTATTCACCACGAGGGAAGATCTAGTGATAAAAAAAATGCGAGAATGAAGGTTTGCATTGAATAGAAAAACAGTTCTCAAGTGAAAACAGTGCCGAAAAGAAAGCATAGGACTCCAAAGTTGTCACCGCTAATTAAAGATCTCAGTCAACAGAATCCAATTAACTTTTAAAAGTTAGAGCTTAAAACTGAAAATTAACAGTTTTGACCGAAGCCTGTTTGGTTGCCATTTTCATACTAGTTTTCTTTGTCTACAAACATGATGGATTATCGAGGAAATGTGAGTATTTTTGGCATTTTCAGCATGTGTTGTGATTTCTTGAAATGCACTGATTTAAGATTTCAAAAATTGCGATGGTCGCGCGTACTTTAGAAGTTTTCATCTTAGATAATACATTGTGTAATTTCAGGGGACAAAGCAGGCCCTAAGGGAATTTGATAAGTGCAATATAAACCTTTCCATATACTATAAACAATAACAGAGGAATTGCAAAGGCATGGTGGAATCCAAGGGAGCGTCACCTGGATGTTTATAGGCTAAGGGAGAAGGGTGCTCGCATTACTGTAACAAGATCGGGAAAGAAAAGGAAAGGGAAGAATGCAAAAGTTGGAGTTCATTCGAAAGAAGATATTTTGATTTCTAACGTCAGGTAATTCTTCAACTTGATTGATCAGTAAATATGCATATGCAATTACATGGTATATTGCTCAGGTGCAACATATATAATTGAGTTCTAGCACAATAGGTTTGCATATAAACATGGATATTGATTGGCAAAATTTGAAACTACCATGTATGTTTATATATCTGATGGTACGAATCCTAAAACCAAGCAGAATGGAGAAAGAAAATTGAAATGGCAAAAGGTTTACACTGGGACTGTTAGGTGTGTGTGACTTGGTGATGACTAATTGTATGAAGAACTGCGCTGAATAGCTGAACAGGCTGAACACTTGGTGTTCTGATGTGTATACTTGTTCTGATGCGTGTGCATATGTGGGTAGCTTAGTGCTGGCATGTTGCATTAGTGTTTTATCAGTTCTAAGTTTTGCCAGGAAAAGAAAGCCTGCCTACCTTTGATCACTAGTAACCTGTAATATTCTCTAGAAGAGAATTGGTAGGATTCTTAGTTATAGCACATGTTCTAGAGGAAGTTATCATAGGAGAGACTTTGGCATTCTGTTTCTGTGCTGGCTAATAGACGCTAATGCAATTTCCTTTATGCAACTCACTGCTGTTAGCAAATACATGATTTCATAACATAAAGACAAGTGCTGGCATTAATTTTAATAATTGCCATTAAAGTGTGAAAAAAAAAAGTCACTAAAAACCTTTAATGACAAAGTTTCGTCACTGCTGGGAGGGGTTAAAGCAGTTGCTCGAACCAAGGGTTGGAGCACGGATAAGAAGTTTGACACAAGCTTGATTTTAAGTACAGATAAGAAGTTACATGTGGTTTGCATGATTTTACGATAATTTGATTGGCACTTCATAAATGGTCATTGATATTTACTGCACTGCTTTGCATGATTGTGTGTTGTATAAATTATGTGCATGAGATAATTGCAAAAAATGTCTTTAACTATTTATAAGTGACAAAATTAATCGACTCTTAACTAAGCTCGAGAGTCTTCACAGAGATCATCTGAGCTTAAGTGCTTTTTAAATGGACTTTTGAATTGAGAAAGTAGACTGATATAGATTGTTTATTTGCTTAAGGTAGACAAATAGATATGAGTTGAATGAACCAACGTAGGATTAGCAGTGCATATCTTAAAGGACTGGAAGAGTTTCTTGAATTGTTGCCCATGTACAATTGTTGAATTTTGCCATTATAAAACGCAAAAGTAAACTTTTAATACATATACACAATCAAATAATAAGTACATGTTTGTATTTGCAGGTGGAACTAGAGAGCGTTGATGGCATGTGATCAATGACTTAAATGGTGACTTAGATGACTATATTTTGCTTTTGGATGGACATTGGATAGCTTGTTAGTCACGGGTCCTTTTGTGATTGTTATTCGTGTTAGGCACTTAGAATTAGTGGTTATCTTTTACTTTGGAGTCAATGTAATTATTCACTTGAGACATTTGGTTAATATGAAGACGTTAGATGTTATCCTTCAATTAGTTGGTTTTTAACTTCTTATGGTTGCAATGAGGTATGGACTAAGTTGGAATACATTGGTCTATTGATGTGGTACAAATTGCAATCGGTGACGTAGGCATCACAAATATGTAAATATTTGTAATTTGGTACAATAAAAATGGGAACATATGAGAACACCAAAAAACGTCCCAAAAGAGTTATTGGAACGCTCTTTAGCGTTGCTATAGGGCATCTTGGAGTCTTCTAGTTGAGCACTTTATAGGACGCTCAATTGCGTCTTCTTAGGCCTTACCTTTGTCGACGCAAATAACAACGCCAAGAAGCGTCCTGAAAAGTTATTGGAACGCTTCGTAGCGTCGCTATAGGGCATATTAATATTGGAGTCTTATCTAAATGAGCACTTTAGAGGACGTTTATTTGGGTCTTGGTAGGCCTGACCCTTATTGAGACGCTTATGTGCGTTGCAATAACTTATTGTGACGGCCTCTAATGGGGCGGGGTTACGATGCCTTTCAAAACGTCCTTATGTCAAAAGCGTCCCAATATAATACTTGTAAGGACGCTTTTGAGCGTCCTTACAGCCCAATTTTGTTGTAGTGAATCCACGAGGATAAGTCAGAATCATAATTGTCATGTTCATGTGAGATGGCTCATAAAAGTACATGTACAATTATCCAAACAAATATATCATATACCAATAGCTAGGTTACCAAACAAAGTTTCAAAATAAGTCAAACCCACCTAGTGGCTTACACTTGTGAGTACTAATTAAATGTCATACAAGTCATATGGCAACAGTATGGAAGGGGCTGTTTACGCAATCAAACAAAAATTAATAGATAAAATGGCACGATGAACTGAAAGTGAGTTTGCAGTCAAAAGGCAGTACAAGAAAGAAAAGGCCTAGTCCATCTTTCCACACCATAAGAGGGACAAAGCAATTAAGGTAGCGTTTGAAATCACTTTCGGTTTTGATTTTCTGTTTCAAAAAAAATAAACCAAAACCAGTTTAGTTTTTATTTTTTACAAAAAATAAATAGGTGTTTGTTTACCATTTTTTTTCTTTTGGGTGTTTGATTACCTAGTTTTTATTTTGAATTATTTCTTTGGTGGTAGTTTGCGGTGATGGTGGTGGGCCGTGGCGGTGGCCGGCCAACGGTCGCCGGCGGTGGCTACTGGTGGCCGGTGGTGGTCGTCGGCGACAGGTAGTGGCCGGCCGAGTCAGCATGGAATTCTGATACCCAAGAATCAACAAGCCAACCAAGAATTCTGATACCCAAGAATCAGCATGGAATTCTGATACCCAAGAATCAACAAGCCAACCAATTACTATCAGGGTAGCTGCTAGAAGAAGGCAAATGCCACAAAAAAAAATAATAATTCAAGAGTGTAGTGGCAGATTTCCGTAGAATCAAGACGGTGTAAAATGCCACTAATCAAATAGTCTAAGGATTAGACCAGTCCAAAAGATATAGATGTACATCCTTTTCAAATCATCACAACTTGGCTAGTGCTCTCTTATTTGAAAAGCTGGTATAGAATGGCTTTAAAGGATAAAGATTTTAACCACTAATGGAGACTAAGGACTGCAATGTCGACAAATTTGTTGTCAACTACTCGATTCAATTCATAATATTAAAAGAAAGACATCAACGGTAAACCCCACAACAAAGAGGCTGATTCAGCGACATCAAGTTACAGGTTTGGTATGGTGCTGAACCAATTGATCCACAAAGAATTTATTCTTACCAAACAAAATTGATGACCGAACGAAAATTTAGATTTCTAAGAGTAAACCATTACAAACATGTTGATTGGAAAAAACACTAATTCTGGTGTCAAAAACATAAAAGGGTTAATTACACTTATGTCCCTGAGGTTTAGGTGTAATTACAATCAAGGACACAAAGTTTCAAAAGGTAACAAACCGTGTCCACAAACGTTAAAAAGATAACATTTATGTCCAGCCGTTAGGGATCCATCCAAAAAGTGTATTTTTTTGGTGATGTCATCAATACATATTTTTAAAATGACAATACTACCCCTATACTGAATAAATATATATATATATATATATATATATATATATATATATATATATATATATATCTCTCTCTCCCTCTCCCCCTCGACACAAGCATGCTCTGATACCAAATTAGGGCTCACCGTTCCTTTTCCGGTGCGCCGTGACTTTGGCCTGGCCCTTGGCGGTGCTGTCGGTGGGCGAATGAAGGTTACAACGCCTTTACGGTGCGTCACGTCCACCACGGGTTCGGCGCCGCTGCAGCTGCCTTCTCTCGGGCCTCCTGCGGGACCAAGGACCAGAGGTGTTCGACGTTGACGACGGGGCAGTGGAACTTGTTGCGGAGGCGATGGAAGTAGCCCATGCCGACCTTGCCGAAGTAGCCCGGATGGTTCTTGTCGAAGAGGATGCGGTGATGGTGCATACCACCGGCGTTTCTCCGCCCGTCGGGATGCTTCAGATCGAAGACGAACGCCTAAATTAATTTGCAGATTAAGAACATTTTGAAACCCTAATTTGTAGAGCATTTCAGAAAATTAAGAACCCTAATTTGCAGATTTAATTTTTAGATTTGCAGATTAATTTGCAAATTTGCAGATTTGTAGAACATTTTGAAATTTAATTTGCAGATTTAGAAAAATTAAGGTTGTGAACCCTAATTTGTAAATTGAGGGATATCATTTTTAATTATGGGCAATAGGGTAATTTTAACCCTTTCGTTATGTCTTTGTGTATTCCGTTAGGTCCAAGGACATTAGTGCCTATTTTTCAAACTTATGGATACGAGTGTAATTACACCTAAACCTTAGGGACATATGTGTAATTAACCCAACATAAAACCATTACAAACATTTTGATTGGTCCAACACTAATTCAGATGTCAAAAACGTAAATCCTTACATTCATTTGTGCAATTAAATCTAAATTAAACTCTTGATCTTCTCAATCAAATTGTATCAAATGCCCTAAAATTAACATACCAAGGTTCCAATTAGGTTCAAACAACAACAAAAAATTGTATGCTTCCTACTAGAACCTCAACTAAATAATAGAATTAAAGCCTTACATCGAAGCAATTTACAAGATTCCAAGAAATTTCTTCAAATAGGAATTTTCCGAAGGCTCCCAAACTTTTTGTTTTTTTCTAACTTTATAAATGAGTTAAACTAAAGCCCAAATTAAATTGGGTTGCCTAATAATAAAAGAAAAATATGAATTATTTCTTAAGCCCATGCGTTAAAACGAAAAATTACAGAAACACTTTAAAGATAGAAGTCAATTTTTTTAGATTTAAACTAGTTGTGTGCACGTGCAATGCACGTGAACACTAATATTTAGAGAGTTCATAGTTAGAAAAATCAAGTAAAAAAATTAAGAGAAAATACATACGTAATTCAGCATATTGGTTGCTAAGCAACCGACATATGAGAATATGGGCGCAAGTCAAAATATTTAGCTCATAGAATGCATTCATAAGCATGGAACAAGCATGGCAATCTCATTTTTCAACCACGTATATAACATGTAAGACAAGAAAATAACTTAATGTCAAAATGTATCAAGCCACGAAACAACAACATGTCGAGATTAAAGGTTACAGTCTCTCTACATAAACTTAGTAGCTAAACTATTTCAATAACCCCTCCCATGTTCTACCGGTCAATCGGAAAACATTGTACCTATATTAGAAATAGAGATATACATTCATGTTGTATCAATGTAGATAGAGTGTTGGACGTCTAGTTAATACCAAAAATTTTCATCTATTAAAGATTGTGATAGTTGTATTTCTCGAATGCTAACTTAGGTTAACTGGTACATACTTTTGACTCTCTTGATGCCCATTTTTAGTTAATATGAATATTTATATACTATTTAGTCTTGTTAGCTTTTATATTTAGGTTGTAACCTGCCAAAATTTTCTTCACCACATTTTCTTCAAGAACTTTGGTTTATTTTTTTCGTGTGTCTTGTGAGTTACTCAATTAAATACTTTAATAATATGGACTGATTGTAACCCGTATCATTTATACAAGTATGGTTCTCCACAGTTGAGTGTGTTTTATCTCGATAATTTTCAAGCAGCCTTTGATTTGAATATTAGTCGTTATCCTCATCAAATTAGAAGAAGATGGTATAAGAAAAAAAAAATCACAGTGGATGCGTGATGGGACTCTGGAGTAAGCATAAAATTAAAAGATAATATGGAGGATGATTATTGTATCATATTTGTGAAACAATAATGTGCTTTGCTTTAGAAAATCGCTAAAAAATCATAACGATGCCATACCAATTTTAGAAAACATGTTCAGTTTCATAAACAAGAAGAAGTATCCGGCTAGAACCTCAAGCATGCTGCTGTTTTTATTTCATTATAAATGAGTCATTGACATATAACTTCAACATTTTAAATGAAAACTGTGTGGTAATTTCTCAACAACAACAAATAATTTAAATCATAACTTTGTAGGTTATTTTCGGCCATGGCTGAATTTGCATGGCTACAAATAGGCTTTTTCAGTTTTTGTATTTCACAAAGAATTTTCTCTTATCTAATCTATTTTTTAGCTCTTAGCAATTATTTTCCTTCACTTTTCTCTTTGATTAAGCCTCTAAGGCATAATTCATAGAAGCGAGAAAGTGACTTCATCATATGCAAGAATAGAAGATTCAAACCATACACGTAGTTAAATATCGTTTACATGTTCACAATTTGTAAGAATATCTTAATAAATTTATTTTGGAGAATTGGGTGTCTCGCTCCATGTTCGATAGCTCTCCATATCTAGTACATGGGATGTTTTCAAAGTTATTAACAACTTAGACACAATCTGTCAATTATACTGCCTATTATTCATTTAATATCGAATAAAATACCCCATCGAGAAAAGTAAAGGCTTGACTCCCACCAATTTTTTTCTGGCAAAAAAAATAATAAATCTTGGTGCAAATAATAATATGATATGTATGGTAAAAGATGACACCTAAAATAGACCCGATAATTATCCTCGTTTTAAAAAAATCAAAGTTCGTAAATATTAGAAAAGGTTAGGGAGCTTACCTTTATAGAGTTAGAAGGTAGATCGATAAACTCTTAAATTAATACCCGTTTCGAACTTACATACTCAAAAAGGATATTAGCATTCGCTTTATTAAGCAACTAAGCTTAAGAACATAGAATTAAGTTATCTCTAAACAAGCGTAAGGTTAATCATCTTGCCACTTGACATAGTGGAGACGAAGAAGTTACAATAATTAAATTATGGAAAATGTATGAAGGTGTAGAGTCGTTTACATGAAAAAAGAACGTAAAAGTGGTTTGAGATAAGCCAGCATTTATTAAGGTGGTAACATTTGAAAGGCAGTGACGTAATACATAAAAGTTTATAAAGGCATTTGTGTCTAAAAATAAATATATCCACTATACACACACGCACACTCTCACACACGCACACAGACACAATATCATGTCTTACATCAAAACGCAATAGAGCAAGAAAAATTTAAGCATGTCCAATTTTTTGCCTTTTCTTTCCATTGAATTGTATTAACAGATTTTCATTGCCAACAAAAAAGACATAACCAATTATCTGTTAAGAGAAAATGAGAGTGTAATTCATTTATAATAAGCAAAAACCATTATCAACTAATGGTCATTTAAAAAAATAAATTGTTGAAATTAGTATACAAGATGCTATGGTCATGTGTTTCATATCCTATTCTATACCAAGCATCAAGTTGTAAATAACATTAAAATAAATCCATATATTAAATGAAAGTGTTGAGAAGTGGAAGAGATATCCATCTGTTAATTGTAACTTTTATTAAAGTGAAAAAGGTGCACTTGTTAAAAGAATTTAGATTTTAGGCATGTTAATTATACTCGAAATGACAATTGAGTGATTCAACAATATATGAAGGGTATTCTTGTCCAAAAAATAATTTACACTTATTCACACTTTTATAAGTAGTATAGATATTTGAGGTATAACAGCAAGGATCTCATCCCCGTGACTTCATGGATGAATTCGCAATCGTACTGTTGAAATGCTTGATTGCTTTTCCGTGACGTTTTGCTTTTTCTTTCAGTTTCGCTTCGGCTTATCCTTTTTTTTACTTTAGCTATTTTTTCCTTCACTTCTGGGCTTCTTTTGTGTGTGTGTGGGGGGGGGGGGGGGGGGTGGGTGTGATGTCATTTTTATAGGTTATGCCTTTGTTCAAGATACATGTTACAATAAAACTTGGTTATGCCTTTGACATTGATGTACGAGAAAGAATGAACAAATATACAAGACTTATCGACTACTAGTCTTTTGTGTTATATCCGCTTTCATTGTATTCTTTTTGTTAACTTTCAAGGTTCTCTTTATTTAGATTTTCTTAGTACGATGCATGTGGAAATTATTCGATTTGATCCGTTTATGGGGTTCAGTTTGAACGGTTTGGTGGTCACCCTTAAAGACAATAAAATATGTTTTTATTCTTATATCAACTTTTAAAAGAAACATATATATGTTATTTAGATCCATCAAGTGAGCTTTAAGTGATGTTACTTCTAATAATTTTGGCATAGTATTATTTTGTAGGTTTTATTAGTTCCACATACAAAAGGTTAAAAACAAAAAGGAGCTGCTATTTTCTTTGTTAGATAGTCAAATAATTTCAGTTCGATTTTAAATTTACTTTAGACAAGTTGTTCAAACATTGTTTGAGTGGATCATAATCTCCTGCTGTAACCATGAGGTGCTGTCCTTCTGTCTGTGAGAGAGGGAAGAGAGAGAGAACCATGGTTATCTCTCTTCCCTCTCTCACAGCAACATGGGACATCACCCCTGCTGTAACCAGTAACACCATGATTACTGGTTACAGCAGGGATCCTGATACTGTTTGAGTATAGTTGAGATATAGACTCAAAGACATTATTGTAATAATTACTTCTGTGTATCAGTACCAACTCATACCTCGTATAAATGCCATGTCCAGTGCCTCTTCCAATATTATGTTTTGTTTCCAGTGGATCTTCCAATATTATGCTTTGTTTCCAGTGCCTCTTCCAATATTAAGTGCTTTAGATCCCTTCACCGATTGATTGGGTGGTCCCGGGAGACACGAACACTATGGGACCCATTACACTATAACCTGTCGACCTATTATATATACTTGATGGGACCCATTACATGGGACCAGGGATGCGGAGCCCCCGTCGGCTCACCGCAGAGGGATTTCTTTTTATAAAAAGCGGCATATCGTACCTTTTGTCAATAACACACTCCATCATCCTGCATCTGGGTTAGCCATGGAAAAGGATTCAACAGAGTTAGAACCCCCCTCCCGCATCCGGGTTGACGTCGAGCCCATAGAAAAGGATTCAACACCATCCTCCATCCAGGTTGACGTCGAGCCCATGGAAAAGGATTCAACAGAGTTAGAACCACCATCCTGCATCCGGGTTGACGTCGAGCCGCAGCCTGTGACTGAGGAGGTGCCTGAGAATTCTCATATTTCCAGGCAGAATTTGGACTTAACGGTGCTGGTCACAGCATTCTGCCTCAGCACAGCCGTCGCAATAGCTCTCCTCTCCGCACAAATTCGTACCCACCTGCCAACAGCTTTACACCTGGCTTCTCTCAGCGTTGTGCTCGCTTTTGGTGCCGTCCTCGTCGCCAACTACTCCTCTTCCAAGTTCCCCTCTCTATCTAGAGTGTTGGAACACGTCGGCGCGTTCTTTGCGGCTGCTGCTTTCATGTTTGCCGTCACTTCATCTGCACCACTCTGTCTCAAGTTGATTTATTGGTTCATCTTTGCCATTTGTTTCCTCTTCATTTCCTACTGCAATTGTCCCAACAGCTTTCTCCGCCTTGCCTTGCGCTTGAAGAATGTATACTGGCCTTAATTCCTAGCTATTAGCAGACTCCTCCTCTCACCGCTACTGCATGTGTCGTATCTGTAGAGTGAAGTCCTCAATTAGAAGGCCTTAGATTTGTTTGTTTGCGGAATGTCAAACTCCACTTTGCATCAAAAAATGAAAAACAGAAAAGAATAATGAGACGGTAAAGGTTGTTCTACTGTGCTTTTGGTCACATTAAGAAGCACATGATGATGAAGTCCAAACTAGTTTGGTGTCACTTCAGCTGCTATACAAATTATTTGTAACTTGATTGTCCTTGCACTTGCCACTTCAGTCGCTGTGGAAAAAACAGAAAGGAAAATTCCTTTTTGCAGCTACAAAGAAAGAGAAATGAAAAATAGAAGTCAGCGGAGCAATTTAACTGGAAGTGTGATGTATTAGAAAATACCGTGCGGTCTCAGCCGGACCATTAGATGCATCGTTATGTAAATCCTTGCCCCCCTTTACCGCTTCTTAAATACATGACGTCTGGTTTATATGTCTCATTCCAAGATCTTGAACAGTAGTGATCAGTGATCCAGGACCATGCAATATTTGCTAGCGACGCATAATGCAGGAGTTGTTTGGTTATCGATTGCGTTTTGACATTAAAGTTTGTGTTATATTGTACACCTTATCTCAAGTCTTCGATAGAGTTATATTAAGCTATCTCAAGTCTTCGATAGAGTTATATTAAGCTATGGAAACTAAGTTTGATCAAGATAATAAAAGAGTGGTGAAATGTCCAATCCAATCGCTGAGGAGTTTGAAAGATACATTTCAAAATAACTATGACACTGAGACCAAAAAATAGCTAGATCACGATGTAGCATATATAGCATAATCCGATGAAGCGAGTGTTAGTTTACCAAAAATTTATTACAAATCAATTTTGACGCAGCACGTAGAGGGCTTGCAGGGTTGAAACATTAGGGGAGGCGACCATACATAGTGTTATTTAAAACTTCAAAACTTTCGAACTCACAAGTCAATTTGTTTTATTCAAGACCAAGATGTACTAAACCGAGTCATATACATGGCTAATCCTAAAATTCTGATGGATTTCTCCTTCACATGGCTGTAATTTTGAAATTCTCCATCGCCTCCCTCCAAAATCCAGGTGTCATTATTCGTAAGTGCATTCTGAAAAGACAACCTAAACTTACAAAAGCTGTTCACCCATGCGGTAATTAGCAGGTTGCTTCATTTGTTGGAACGTCCAATAAACAAGTGCGGGTCGGTCGACTTGGTACTCCCGTCAACGCCGCAAGATGGGCCGACGTGGTCTCTGTACAAGTTGCACCCAACGACTTTTCCTTCCTCAATGTATATAAGTTCGAAGAAATTGCATCCCTTTTATGGTCAACAGAAACAATTTGCAGGAGGGTAGAAAAGCCATAGAAGAGTCAAAACCACCTTCGCAGCAGCTGCTTGCACCACCTTCCTCCGCCGTGGACTGCAATATCACGGTGGTGGCGCAGCAACCCGAGCCCACGGCTTCAGGTCTCCAGGAGCAGCCTGAACAGGCTCCTGCAGCCAAGCTGGAATTGATGGCGATGGCCATTGCATTTTGCCTTAGCACTGCAGTAGAAATGGCTCAACTTCGCGTCCAAAGCGACCTTAGACATGGTTTCTCTCTCCATTTTAATGGCTTTTGCCTCCACTGTCGTTGCAAAATATGCCACTCTCAAGTTTCCGTTTTTATCAAGAGTGATGGGGCACGCCGGAGCTTTCTTTGCTGCCACCGCCTTCTTGCTTGCTGTCACTGCAGCATAGCCACTATCTCTTCAGTTGGCTGCTTGGTCCATCTTCGCAGTTTGTTTGCTCTTCATTTTGTTCTGCAATTTGTCATGACAGCTTTCTTGCTGTCTCTCCCTATGAGGAAGTTCCTCTGAATAAGTGAAGTTCGTGCTACTGTTCTGAAGTCTTAACAGTTCAGAATTTTTGGCTAAAAGAAAATCTTTAACTAAGAATGATGGTTAAGAAATGTTTGATGATCAAAAGTGTGAACTTAGAAAAAAATATTGTTCGCTTAAGGGTTAAAACCCCACTCTAAAAATAAGAATTAATTTGTCCTTAGTATTAGTGTTGATTCGTTCATTTAAACAGTTTATTGGAGTAACTGGCTTTGAGTAACTAGCTTTGATCTCATGCTTTATACACGAGAACACTATGTTATGATTACTAAAATACTAAACCATGTAGGGAGTCTCTCTTTCTACCTCATGTTCCTGGCTAAAAAGTTAACAATTACCTTTAAAATATGTTTTTAGCAACAAAAAGAAGTGAAAAATTCCAAGAGATGGAGCAAATAGTATTTTTCATCCAATTCATAAGGGTGTTATAATATTGTTCTTAAATAACTGTAAAATTAATAAGCAGCACAAAGTGGAAAATCTTTAAAGAAAGATGAGGCCTTTTCTTTTTGAAATTTAAGTAACATGAGAAGTGATAATCTAACTTTTTAAACGGGTGTATTTTAGTAGCACAAATAAGGAAAAAAAGGTGCTGCGAGAGAGAACACAAAGCAAGGAAAAAAAGAGGGGCCGGAAAAAGAGAATCACTAGGGCCCGTACGTTTACGATATTCGTTTTCTATTTTTTGCAACGATGATGAAAAAGATTATTTTTTTGCGTACTTTTACCATTTTTTATTTCTTTTTGGAGAAAATTACTCAAATAGTGACAAAAAATTGAAAACACCTCCAAGGTGTTTTCAACTTTTTTCACCCAAACTTAACCCAATATAAGAAAAAATAGCAAAATTATTTTTGGTGAAAATGATAAAAGTATGGGAACGTATTTTCAAACTGAATATGAAAATCATGAAAACGAAAACAGAAAATGAATATCGTAAACATACGGCCCCTCGATTAATGCAACCTCAGATGCTATGTTTCAATTGTCGATTCTAGTATTAAGCGAAGGGTTACACCTATAGGTTCTGTATGAGAGGTTAATCCTACTCTACTAGTACCAATAGGCGGCATAGGGGAAGAAGCACTACACTCAGGAATCAACAAGACGAAAACTTTGTTATAAATTATCCCTTACTTATCAGGCTCGGGACTAATAAGAATGGTTGGGGTAAATTGATTACTAAATTTAAGAATAAAGTTGGAGTTACTAAATTTAAAAATTTATAGTTAATTTAGTGATTGGTTTGGGAATCAAATTGTAAATTCAAATGTAAAGAAAAAAAAATACAAGTATTATAGATCATAAATAAAAATGCAAAAATGTTGGAGATGATTAGGAATTAGTTTAGAAAACTGGAATATGAGGCCCTTTATATTGAACTAAAACCATCAAATTAGCTTGAGTTATGTGCAAATGGTAATACTGGAGTGTACTATGGCCAAAATTTCAAAGTGAAGAGAAGAGAAATAAAGTATGCATGCCCAAATTTTAGATAAAAGAAGAGATATGTGATGTGCTGACATAATTTTTGTGTGAGAGAGAGAATAAAGCGTGAGAAAGAGGGGGAGAGAAAAAAAAATTTGAATCAAATTTAATAGGTATAAGTGATAATTAAAAAGGTAAGTAAATTCAAATGGTTTCAAAAAGTCAAATTTAAAAGGTTCATATAGCCAGCTAAGTGAGTGTCCAAGTAAATGCCGACTAAATAACATTCTCTTAGTTTCGACTTTACTACATATATATTAAATTAGATTCTCAGGTAATAATCTCTATCTCTCTCTCACTCAGTCTCCCACTATTTTTCTTTAGAGGATAAGTTTGATTGAGCTCAAAATGTACAGAAATTGATACATTGACATATTTTGAGTAAAAATAGTCTCTTCTTTTTGTGTCCAGATCTTTGTGAGAATACGATATCTTAAAAAATGAAGATTCACTCTTAATTTAGTATGTCTCCGTAATTAGGGTTATTAATTATTATATGCATGGTGCTTTACTTTATCAAACCTAATTTTGTAAGAGTTATTAATCTATAATCATAAATATTTAGATTATGATGACTTAATCAGTTTAATTTAATCAAAACTTTTAAAAACTGATCTTGTGTGCTTGTCAAACACCTATCACGAAATCACGTTTCTCTAGATGTTGTACTCTCTTTTGGTGCCATCCTGTTGCCAAGTGCATCTCTTTCAAGTTCCCGTCTCTATTGAGAGTGCTGGAACATGTTCTTTGCTGCCACTGCATTCATGTTCACCGTCAGTGCCTCAAGTTGATTTATTGGTTCATCTTTGCTGTTAGTTTGCCATCCATCTCTTACTGCAATATCACGATAGCTTTCTTCGCCATTGTTGCATCTTTTTCACTCCGCAGTGTGCTTGAACAGATACTGGCCTTAATTCCAAATAGACTCTTCTTTCTGACTGATACTGCATGTGAAGACTTTAAAGTTCTGGAATCCCTACAAGCCCTTTGACTTGTCTGTCTGGAAAATTTATATTTCCTTTTGCAACTAAAACTGAAAGACAGAAAATAAGTGAATATATATTGACAAATTAGAAAGTGTCATTATATAATTCTATTAACAACTGCAAAGCGCGAAGGAATAGAATAAAGGGTGATCAATTTCCTAAAAGAGTAAGCCAAATGTAGAATAATAAACCTACTCATAACAAAGAAATAACAAACCTAGCCAAAGCATAACACACGAAATCAATTTGTTGGAGTATTTTAACAAAAAATTCTCCTTTCTTTTCAAGAATGGTTTTGAAAAAAAAAAAATAGAGTTTTGAGTAAACCATAAGTGCTTTAGTCACATATTGCTTAAAAATGGTAAGGAAAGGTTTTCTTACATACTTAAACTTTTGAAAAATATTTGTCCCACATTGGCCATTGTAAAGAATTTTAACGAGTATATAAGATGACACTCTTTATCATTTTTGTAAGATGTGCTTGAGTCTAAGACTCGCACGCGCATGGGGAGAGGACAAGTGGGGGAGTTACGAGTTTTTGAAATTTATAGATAATTTATACTGCAAAATATAGCTGTTGGACAACAGTCACATTTTCTTTTATTACACAATAGTCATATTGTCATATTTTTTATTGCAGCATTTTATTTCTGAAATGAATTTCGAATTTATTTCTTTATAACAGATTTCCAACAGCTCTTTTTCTTCACCTATAAAAGGAGACCTCTTTCTCACTTTTTCAACACACAACTCAAGCTTTCTCCTTAGCTCTCTCTTCTGATTTCGAAACACTTAGGCTCGTGGGCATTGTGGTAAGGTATCGAGTTCTAGTAAAGTATTTTACATCTACAATATTATCAAATTTGATCTTCTAAAACAAAAATTATTAAGGACCTACCGGAAATTGGCGAGGCATTAAAGTATTTTAATAATACAAGCAGGGGCGGATCCAGAAAGTTTAACCGGGGGAGACCAAAAAGTATAAAATAAATTGATGACTAGCATAAAAAGTTTGAAAGGTTTAAGCCCACATAAAACATGATTTATTTAATTGTATAAGTTCACTATCATAGCGATTTATTTAATTTAATAAGGTTAGTCAATAACAAATTACTTATCTTGCATGAAATAAAACTTATATGTATATATGGATTACTAATGTGATTATAAATTATTCGATGACAATAGTGCATGTTTAAGTTAACATACTATAAAAGTTTAAACTAAAAAAAAAACTAATCTTGATCTATTTGTGTTTTTTTGTAATCTGAAAATTTAAAATTTAGAAGAATGAAGATGAAACAAGGAAAAGAGAAATATTATGACGGCCGGTGGAACCAAAATTAAAAATACAATGAAAACAAACACTAATACATTAAGATTACATTATAATGGCATTTTTGTAAATATAATAAATGTAATATTCCTTTACTTACAAGATTCAAAGATGGAACTCTCATACGACGGCAAAAAAAAAATCAAACTTTGTCGGTATTTACGAGAACTAGCCCAGTAACCCGAGCCAAGCTCGGGCCGGTTTATAAAATATTGTATATCATAACATTTTAAAAAGTATATAAATAGCTACCACATATCGTGAGAAAAAAAAAGATATTAACCTTATAAAAAATATCTTATTTGGATATAAATAATAACTTTAATACCTAAATTAATCACGACTAACTTAAGTAAAATATTAAACAATAAATTCACTTGCATTACGACTACTAACTTCGATTATTAAATAGCATTTTTTGTTTGATTAGGCTGCATGTAATTATTTTGAGATATTTGAATATACATGTTTATTTACTTGCCTTCTTTAAGCTATTGTTTTAAGTTGTCAAGTAATATTTCAAATGAATATTGACTTAACACTTAAAGTAGAAGAATAGTCATGTTAGTGCCATATAGAGATAAATAATAAATACTATTATAGTTGTAATTAAAGATGATTATGCTATCACTTATCCATTTTGAACTTCAGAGGGTTTTTAAGGTGTTATATATATACATGTTCCTGAGGTTATTATAACGGTTAAGTAAAAATTTAAAAGAAATAAAGTTGCATTTCAAATTTAACAGGACGTATGCATACTCCTTATCACTTTCAAATAAGTTATTGCTTTTTACAGAAAAAATTTAGCAGCACGACCACATAACATTCAATATTTTCATATATATGTGTTTTTTTTTAATTCTTGTAAGCTGCTATTAATGAGAACGTTCAATTGATTAAGATGACCTGTCATGATTTCGGAGTATTAAAATTATTTTTCACATCTTCTATGACTACTATTTGTCGTCAAGTTATAGTTCTTATATTTGTTAAGTGCATTTAACGATACTTTCTCATTAATGATACCTATTTCATCACAACATAATATAACATTTTTATACCAAAGTATGTCAGGTTATACATATAAGTATAATGAGCTTGAAAAAAAGAACAAATATCATTATATTAGTCTAATATTATAAGGGATCGAAGGCGTTAATCAACCACTTAATATTGAATTCACACAATAATCACGACTTATAGTTACAATAAATTGCATTATACTGTAACATACGTATCACATCTAAAATAATATTTGCTTACCTTTCGATTTGTTGGTCATGTGGTCCCACCCAAAAAATATCTTCAATTGTTAAGGTTAACATAAAATCATAATATATTAGTATATTGTTAATACATAATTTAGAATGTTTAAGAGTTTAATTACTCATAAGAAAAATACCATATAAACAAATTTGTTCAAAAACTTTTTCAATATAAAATTAGTTGAATTTAACTCATGCTCACATGCGTAACGCTTTAAATTCAAACTATTTTTAAAATAAATCTTATATGAAACTTACATATTAAGTTGTTTCTACATTTAACCAATGAGACTGAATAGGATAGCGAAAAATCTTAGATGACGTGTCATATAAAGAAGCGATGATGTGTCGCGCAAAGAAGTTATAAATATCTTTCTCGCCTCGCTTATTATATATTATATAGATAATATCTGACGACGTGTCATATATTTTCTTATATATACTAAGAATACATGAATCTTATCATTTTTTTTTTTTGACATCCCATATTTGATTTGTTTTCTAAATCCTTATTTATTAAATATAACCAGTTTGGTGGTCTGAGGTCTTATTTAAAAATGCTGACTTAGAATTTATTTATTAAATCTATATATCACACTATTTATTTTTTACGATGACTATCTTATATATATTACGTATATATTCATAAACACGAATAATGAAAGTACATTTAACTCAATTAGAACGTTATTTCTTTCCCTTTTAAATCTAATATATTATTTTCATTTTTTTGGTACACGAATTTTTATATTCACATTAAACAGTGGTTTTACGAATATAATAGTCAAAATTAAGTAAAAAAAGTTAGTATATTGATTTGGTTGAGTTCTAAAATATTTAGAATTAATTTTTAAATTATACAACCCCATTATTATTCTTGAGAAATTAATCAAATTTAAAAATAAGGTACCTATCAAAATTCAAATCAATTGTTAGATCATTTTTTTCTAAGTCTAGTAAGTTGTTTAACTTTAATTGTAACATTAATTTTTTCTTCTAAATCGATAGTATTATTTTTATTTTATATATATATATATATATATATATATATATATATATATATATATATATATATATATATGAGTTTTTATATTCATATTAGAGAGTGGTTTGAAGATACAATAGTCAATATGAAGTCCTAATAAGTTATTATAATGATTAGGTTGAGTTTTAGAATGATTAGAATCAGTTTTCGAATTACATAGGGCTTAGAGAAAATCCTTATTACTCCTGAAAAATTAATTAAATATAAAAATAAGGATCCTATCAAATTTTAAATTAATTATTAATTCACGTTTTTATTCTAAATCTCATAAGTTATTTTCTGGGTCAATGTATTTTAATTTTCATATTAGAAAACATTTTTAACGACATACTTGTCAAAATGAAGTCTTAATAGATTAGTATACTGATTAGGTAGATTTTTAGAATGATTAATATTAGTTTTTAAATTAATATTTTCTTCTAAATTGAAAGTATTATTTTCGTTTTTTATATATAAGAGTTTTTATATTCATATTTGAGAATATTTTTGAAAATACAATAGTCAATATTATATCTTAACAAGTTAATATAATGATTAAGTTGAGTTTTAAAATGATTAGAATTAATTTTCGAGTTTCAAAGACATAACTATAAAAAAGAAGTCTTAATAGATTAGTCTGTTGATTAAGTTGAGTTTTAGAATGATTAGAATTACTTTTAAATTAAATAATACTTACTAATATAGAAGTTAATTGATCTTAAAATAAAGATCTGATGACGTGTCAAATAAAGAAACGATGATGTGTCGTGTAAAGAAATTATCAATATCTTTCTCGCTTCGCTTATTTTATATTATATAGATATAAATATGGCACTCTACCACCATCATGGGATATAACCAATAATAATAAGGTATCAGAAATGCAAAATATAAAAAGTTCTTATATAAGGTATACTAACTTACTTGAGGACGAAGAGCGAAAGATTCATCCTTTAATTGCAACCTGCATATGCTTCTAGTTCTATCCGTTGAGGGAGCTTTCAGATAGATTAGAGAGAGATGTTACATTCCAAGATTCTCCATCCCCATCCCGCAATCTTCCCTCTACACCCAATTCTTCACCCCAAAACCCCAGATTCCTAATCACCTGCACACTCAATCTTAGCCCCATCTCCCACTTCCCTGAGAACCCACCATCCCCTCAACCACCCATCTGGACCCCTCTGCCCGGAAAAAGGGACCCCCATCGATATCCAGTCGAGAAGCTCTTCTTCCCACCAGACACCGATGTCTCATCACTGACCACGTTTTTTCAGTACAAGATTAATCTTGAAGGGTTCGAACATTGTGTTGAGCAAGTATGCCAGGGACGCTCAGGTGGCTCAGGCGGAGTTTGTGAAGAGCAGTGTGAGGACTGAGGACTGTCCGGCCGACGGGTTGCCGGAGTTTGCGCTTGTGGGCCGGTCGAATGTTGGCAAATCTTCGTTGATGAATTCACTTGTTAGGAGGAAGAAGCTCGCCCTCACTTCCAAGAAGCCTGGTACTTTTCCTCTTATAACAACCTCCATTCCAGTGGATTTTTTCCTTTGACTTTTTGCCATGTAAACATCGAATTGAACTCAAGTAGCAACCATTGATCAATTAAGTAGCCTTTGGCAAGTCAAGCAAGTGTAGCAACAATGAGCGAACTCAACATGTACATCTACCAAATCTATCTTGAGAACTTGCAAAAAAGTTGAATGAGAAAAAATCCAATGGAAGGGTAGTAGTATCATGTTTTTGCTGATTGTGATTTTTCGTAGTTTTTCTGCTTTGACTTTTCTAGAGTAGAATTTGAACATCTAACCTGTATTGGACCTAATTAGTAATCATTTGTTCGTGAAGTATTGTTTGATAATCATTTAGGGGAAACACAAAGTGTAACGGGCTCAAATTCTATTATGTATTGGCAAAATGTGGAAAAAGGCAAAAAATATGAAATGGAGTAAGACATTGCAGCGATTGCCCTCATGGGTTCTTTTGTTGATGGTGTGTTGTAGAACAAGGCTTAGCTCTTTGTTTAGGCATGTTGAGATAAGCAAGATAGGTACAAATTGTCGGAATGGATATTCAGTGAACAGATTATAACAAAATACAGAGTTTGAGCATCTAAGGTTTTGGGGCAATAGAACTTTGTGAGAACTTTTGAAGAAAATGTGGTTTGTTCGAGCAAGATAAGATAAAATGTGGTGGAGAAGGGCCTACATATTGATGTTGGTTCATAGTTTTTGAACCAATTTATGCTCGGGTCATGGAATGTTAGCAGTTAGGAAAGAAGCAAGGATGATGTAATTAAGAAGGGCTAGGGTGTCAATAAGCTGACTGCGAATGTCAGTGGGACTCCTGGAGAAAATTTTATTGCAACAATTTTTAGAAGCCCAAAATGAGATGGATAAGCTCACATGAGGATTTTGGGTTTCTGCGTTGAAGATCAACAACAGTACAAGTGACATTAAGAATATTGGCTGGTATGATGGACAAATGTTGCTGGCTCGTGGATTATGGTTAGTGTAGACTTATAACATTTGGCAAAACAAATGACCAAAATTGTCTTAATGTAATTCTTCCATTTGACTCTCTCTCGCATAGTTGTCGACCGAACTTAGCAGACAATCTTTTGACTTCCTCTTTAGACGTGCAAACCTCTAACAATCCCTCCCCCGCCCTCCTCTTCTGCCTACATGGTTATAGGGATCGACGGGGAGGCCGCCTTCTTTACTTAATGTTGTCCATTTTCTCTTTCGAAATTTGCTTTTCTCATAAGACTATAGTTATGAGGAGGAATCTGGCTTGGGCCCTTAGCTTGGATGGGTAGAGCTAGATTATGGGTGCTCTCTCATTGTTAAGATCAGTGTTATTAAAAGCGCGCCTAGGCGCAAGGCGCGCTAAGGCTCACTATGTGCGCCTCGCCTAGGCCTAGGCTCAACGCGTTCAAGAAGGCGCGCGCCTGGTGAGCCTAGGCGCAAAGGCGCAAGGCGCATAGCGGGGCGGGAGGCGCGTGATTAGGCGCCTGCATGCTGGGCGCTGGCTGGTTTTTCATCTTCTGATATGGGCCGTCCATTTTTTTTTTCTGTTTGTTTAACTTTTCTAACTAGCCCTAAATCCAAAATTCCCAAATTCCCAATTCCCAAATCATACGACTCAGTCAGTGTAACACTCTCACAGTCTCCCTCATTCCTCGCCGGCCGTGGCCGTCCATCCATTTTTCCAGTCGCCGTCAGCCAGCGCCTGTCCCGTCCCCGCCGGCCTCTCCTCCTCTCTGGCTCTCTGCTACTTCTCCATTCACCGTCGCCTGGGCTCTTTCTCTCTGCTGTTGCTGCGCTGCGTTCTCCACACAGCTGCTGTTCTGCCGCTGGTCTGCTGCTCTGCCGCTGGTCTGCTGCTCTGCCGCTGCCGCTGGTTTGCTGCTCTGCGGCTGGTCTGCTGCTGTTGAAGTTGAACATAGATTAGCTCCTTACCGGTTTCTCTCTCTCTCTCTCTCTCTTATTGTAAGTGCGTGGTATATTACGTTTCTTATCTGGTTGTTGCAGTTTGTATTAGTGATTCATGTAGTTTTTTTCTACCTTGCTGATATTGAAGGTACTCTAAAAGGTGGTATTCGTTGGTTTGTTGTTTACCCATTTGGAATTTAATTTGATAACAGGAATAATCAAAGCTGTGCAAATTATTGCAGCATATGATTCTTTAGTCCAGGTGGTAGACGAACAAGATGAAGTTGAGGAGAAGTCTCTACCAGACTTAGAGCCTATGATTCCATTTGAAGAATGCGCTGTTGCCTTGGCCCTTAGTGATGATGAAGACGGTGGTTTTATGTTCTCTTACATTGTAGTGATTTGTTATGATTAAGTAGATTTAAGACTTTTTTAATGCTGGAAGTTTGTTATATTATGGTGTTATGATATTTGAAACTGTTTCTTTTGTTTGGAAGTTTATTAATTATAATGTTTTGGATTTTTTTTTTACTTAATTTTATTGTTTTAATGCACTATTATTTATTTATTTATATTTATTTTAATATTGCGCCTTGCTTCGAAAAGGCGCGCGCCTGCGCCTTGTGCCTTGCGCCTAGGCTCCAGGGACCTTTTGCGCCTTAGGTGCGCCTGCGCCTTTAATAACACTGGTTAAGTGTTAGACCCCACATATTTAAATGCTTATATACAAATATAATAAAATTAGAGAGCTTGGGGACGTAATGGGTATTTTGAAATTCTTATTGTTTTAGGAATATAAGTATAAATTTAATAGGTATCTGAAAGTTACGTGCAATATATATTTCATAAGAACACAAGGAAGTTCAGAAAAGTCTCCAAGAGAATACCTAGGAAGTGCCATATTGAGATTTTGGAATTACTTTGAGGTAAGAATTTAATTTGATTATTGAATCGAGATTCGTAGTAAGAATCTTACGAATTTTCTTTGTTTTAGAACCTAATTGAGATCTTTGGGTATATTATATTTTAGGGTTTTTGATACAATTGGATTGAGAAGATCAATATTTTGGGTTTAATTGTGCAATTCGAGGTAAGGATTTTTATCTTGAAATTCAAATCAGCGTTGGACCGATCAATCTTATCTGTTTAATAGTTTAATTCTCGTTATATTACTGGTCGATGGAATTAACCATTGGTCCTCTGCCGTTAAAAATACTGTGTATCTGGTTTGGAGTCAATTGAAAATTTCAGTTGTTGCCTCGATGTTCGTGCTAGCTTTCTGTCCGTTTTCATTCCGTCTGTGTAAACTCTTGTACTGAATGATGAAGTATTCTCCCACTCATAAGTTTTCAATGGTTTGGTGGAGTCTGTGATTGAACCATCGTTAGATGATGATTACTCTGATCATTCTTTACTTTTTGACAATTATAACTCATTGTACCAAATCTGTTTCCTTTCATGCAATTTCAATTTCAGCCTTCTATTCTGCACAGCCATCATGCCCTGCGTCATCCCTGATCAGGCATGGTATCTTGTTCTGTTATTTTCCTTTTTGTACACGTTTGTTTGTTTTTGTTTTCTTTTGGTATTTGATCCTTATGAGATTAAATACACCAATTTAAGTAATAAAACTTTCATTGAACTCGTTTTTGCGTCCTTTTCGATCTGTATACAAAATTTGGTATATTCTAATATAAGGTATAATAACCCCTTTGTATTACTTGTAATATCCGTTTATGTTCCGCCATATAACTTTGCAAAATTATTGAGTGACATTAAGTGTGAGCCTTAAGCCACCAAGTGTACTTGACCAACACATTTACTTCATCTGGGTGACTTGTTGGTGCATCGTTTTGTTTATTGATTTAATGTATGAGTAGTTCCACGAGCCATGTCACAGTGTATGTGACACTTTTTGTTTCTGACTTACCCACGTGGATTGAAACGTGGGCTAGCTCAATGGGATGAGTTAGAGATCGCGATCTTATTTTCTGAACCTGGTTCCACGTGTCAGTGATGACATGTGTGACCTTATTCTGAATGGCTCTCTAGTGTCTGTCTCTGTACAAAATATATTTTGGCATTTCGAAATTCTTTTGTGTATCCGTTCCGTTAAAATTCTGTATGTCCGCAACTTCGTTTTCTTAGACATTTTTTTTATTCCTTTTGATTGGTCTGTTGAGCGACCTTACTGGGCATTTGGCTCACTCCCTTATTGTTTTCCTTTCAGGTGATCAGTAGGTGAGATTGGATTACAGGGTTAGCTGTGTAACTGAGAGCTAGCAATTTTATATCAGAGTCAGTATTAGTAGTTTAGTTTTGCTTTTAGTTTGGTTATTTTTAGAAAGTACAATAGGAGGACGTATGTGGATTTGAATGATTAATTTGGAACTCCGTGTAGGAGTAATTTGGGGACTTAATTACTGTTTTAGGTCTATTTGAGACGTAATTATGTGACTTGGAGATTTTATTTTATTTTAAATTTTTAGATACTCTGACTAACCAGTTTGGGAGACTTATGAATATTTGGGGTTTTCTGTCTTTATTGATTTGAATTTAACGCTTCAAAAATTCGGGGCGTTACAGTTGGTATCAGAGCTTAGGCTTATGATTCTGTAGACTTTAGAAACGTGTACTAGGAAGGTTACTTAATTGACGAGAGTACTACGGAGAAAATCTTTATATTTTTAGTTGAACGTTAGGATAGCTCAGCTATGTGAATTCGTTCAGGAAGGTATATCTGGGTTGGCTTGACATCAGAGTGCGCAACGAAAGCATGGTGATCTTGGGTGTGACGCGTAAGTGCTTATAGAATTGGCTACCATTGTGGCTAAGTCAAAGCGGTATGTTTTGAAGGGTATTCGATGGTATCAATTTTTGTGACAGATTAATAAAAAGAGATGGGCAACATATTGCCTTCAAGCGATCACATGTTTTTTTATTAGTGAACTTTATAGACATAACATTATTACAATTTTTGTTAGGCCTTGCACATTGAGTATGGTGTTGGTAGTCAATGAAATACGGCTAAGAAGATTGAGTTTGATATTGTGCTGAGTAATCACGTGTTTGAAGCATTAAGAGGTTTATGGCCACAGAATATATGACTCAAAAAATTTGAGGTTGCCAATAGGATAGGTAATGCATTAGGCTAAGAACGTGCCAATAATGTGGTAGCTTTAGATTTCAAACATTTACATACGAGTATGAGGCTCGGGAGGTGATGAGCATGGAAGTTAGAATTGAGGGTTTAGATCCTATAGAGTACATGTCTCATGTGACGAGGAAATTGCTTTGTACTCTGGTACACCTTCGGCTTGAAGTTAAGCGTGTTGTTTAGGCAACATTTAAGTTCTGATAGTTATTTATAATAATTGAACCTTAAAGTTTAATTAATTTATTATTATTATTTTTAGAACTTTACCTGTATATGGGTGATTTGATTAGATTAGGTTTGTGTAATTGTTTTAACCGCTGCATTTGCATTTTTTTCTTCTAAAGGGGATTATTAAGAGAATGAGATCTCTTTAATTGTGGTCTTATAGAGACTTTTGTTTCTATGGATTTAGATGCTCTGTCTATACGTGGCGTTATTAGTAATATGGTGGGTTGGTATTTTTTTAAAGAACTTTGATAGCAGTCACGAGTTCCAATGCGGGAGCGTATATGACAAGGTTGGGTCCTGAGTACTTAGAGCTTAAGTATTGATTTGGCTGATTGGGTTCTTAAAACCTAAGTTATAATCAAGATCCTATATTATAGAGAAACATTTGAAGTTGCTAAATTGTAATTTTGTATGTTTGACAAATATTTTGGACAATTATATATAAAGTCACGAGAACTTCTAATGTATGGGTGGAGCAGGCTTAAGATGTTAAGGAGAAATGTAATTATAGTTGGCGAAAAGCCTAACTAAGGTTGTCGGATAACATGCAGCATGATAGCTAGATAGAGCTTTTGTAAGCCTGTGGTCGGTACGTTAGAGTGTTGAGATTTTGGAAGTTTTTAGAAGGTTATGTGATCTTTTGAAGTTTTGCAAGTGTTAAGGCATAAATGATGACCTCTAAGTTTGGGCTTAGCATTAAGGTTTGAAATGGGAATTGTGATGTTTAATATTCGTCGGTGATACATTTTGGTACAGAGGTTAGGCACTGCTCTGCTATTATGTTGTTTGTGTGGGAGTTACGTAGCAAAAGACTAGTGCCTGGACGTTGTAAGTATTGTGAAATTCGAGGCCAAATTCTTTTAACTGGAGGGGATTGTAATGGCCGAGATCTTAAATTGGGTTTGTGGTGAATTTGTAATTACTTGAATTTTAGTAACCATCGCTTGTTGGGTGAAATTCTATCGTTTAGCGATAATTAACGGTATAAATGGAGATAGGGTTGCATTATCGTGAGGGTTAAGTTAGATATATCTTTCAAGCACGCTGATTCATTGAAAACCCAGACATGATTTTCGGACCTCAGGTGTATCTATAATCTTTTTGCACACCCTTTGGATTGAACACTTAGAATTATTTTGAGTAAATGTTGACATATGTATTACATTAATGGAATAGGGGCACAATAACAATTGTTGTTCAAGTTAGGTGTATTATGCTGAATCTTCAAGTGATATGAGTTGTGGGCTATTCTGATGTTAAAAACCAGGATGTGCCCAAATATATGGATCTAAGGTAAGCCATTGGCTATACTTAAGTTAATGTGCTCAATATAGTCTTGTTTATTCTATAAGGTATTTCTAGCTTATAGTGGATATGGCAAGGGTGACTAGAAAACTCACGAGTTTAATTTCTTCGGATAATTGTCATAATATAAGTAGTATCAGGTAGGAGTTGCCACAACTTTATTGGCATTGCAAAACAAAGAGGATATAGATAAATTTTGGTAATATAGGAGAGATGGTTGTTGGGACTAGAGTTAGTACAGTTGACTACTCAAAAAGTTGATTTGATTTGGGAACGTCTTAAAGCAGCTCAGGACAGACAGTGCAGCTGTACATCTCACCGTTGTCGCGAACTTGAGTTTGAGGGAGGTGATCACGTATTTTTTAAGAGTTTTGCCTTGGAAGGGGGTGATGCGTTTCGGTAAGAAAAGCAAGCTCAGCCCTAGGTTTGTTGGGCCATTCGAGGTTTTAGAGAGGATCGGTCCGGTGGCTTCCAGAGTTGCATTGCCGCCGGAGCTTTCACACGTTCATAACATTTTTCAAGTTTCGAATCTGAGGAAGTATGTTTATGATCCGACGCACGTTATGTCGTATGAGCCTTTATCAGTGCAGGAGAACATGTCCTATGAAGAGCAACCGGTTGAGATTCTTGACCATCGTGATCAGGTGTTAAAGACGAAAGTCATTCCCTTAGTTAAGGTTTTATGGTAGAACTATGAAATTGAGGAGGCCACTTGAAGATCAGAAGAATAAATGCGATGTAATTATCCGCATTTTTTTTTCTTTTTTTTTTCTTTTTGGTGCCTTAGGTACATTCTGATTCCGAGGACGGAATTTTTATTTAGGGGGGGAGGATGTTAGACCCCACATATTTAAATGCTTATATACAAATATAATAAAATTAGAGAGCTTGGGGACGTAATGGGTATTTTGAAATTCTTATTGTTTTAGGAATATAAGTATAAATTTAATAGGTACCTGAAAGTTACGTGCAATATATATTTCATAAGAACACAAGGAAGTTCAGAAAAGTCTCCAGAGAATACCTAGGAAGTGCCATATTGAGATTTTGGAATTACTTTGAGGTAAGAATTTAATTTGATTATTGAATCGAGATTCGTAGTAAGAATCTTACGAATTTTCTTTGTTTTAGAACCTAATTGAGATCTTTGGGTATATTATATTTTAGGGTTTTTGATACAATTGGATTGAGAAGATCAATATTTTGGGTTTAATTGTGCAATTCGAGGTAAGGATTTTTATCTTGAAATTCAAATCAGCGTTGAACCGATCAATCTTATCTGTTTAATAGTTTAATTCTCGTTATATTACTGGTCGATGGAATTAACCATTGGTCCTCTGCCGTTAAAAATACTGTGTATCTGGTTTGGAGTCAATTGAAAATTTCAGTTGTTGCCTCGATGTTCGTGCTAGCTTTCTGTCCGTTTTCATTCCGTCTGTGTAAACTCTTGTACTGAATGATGAAGTATTCTCCCACTCATAAGTTTTCAATGGTTTGGTGGAGTCTGTGATTGAACCATCGTTAGATGATGATTACTCTGATCATTCTTTACTTTTTGACAATTATAACTCATTGTACCAAATCTGTTTCCTTTCATGCAATTTCAATTTCAGCCTTCTATTCTGCACAGCCATCATGCCCTGCGTCATCCCTGATCAGGCATGGTATCTTGTTCTGTTATTTTCCTTTTTGTACACGTTTGTTTGTTTTTGTTTTCTTTTGGTATTTGATCCTTATGAGATTAAATACACCAATTTAAGTAATAAAACTTTCATTGAACTCGTTTTTGCGTCCTTTTCGATCTGTATACAAAATTTGGTATATTCTAATATAAGGTATAATAACCCCTTTGTATTACTTGTAATATCCGTTTATGTTCCGCCATATAACTTTGCAAAATTATTGAGTGACATTAAGTGTGAGCCTTAAGCCACCAAGTGTACTTGACCAACACATTTACTTCATCTGGGTGACTTGTTGGTGCATCGTTTTGTTTATTGATTTAATGTATGAGTAGTTCCACGAGCCATGTCACAGTGTATGTGACACTTTTTGTTTCTGACTTACCCACGTGGATTGAAACGTGGGCTAGCTCAATGGGATGAGTTAGAGATCGCGATCTTATTTTCTGAACCTGGTTCCACGTGTCAGTGATGACATGTGTGACCTTATTCTGAATGGCTCTCTAGTGTCTGTCTCTGTACAAAATATATTTTGGCATTTCGAAATTCTTTTGTGTATCCGTTCCGTTAAAATTCTGTATGTCCGCAACTTCGTTTTCTTAGACATTTTTTTTATTCCTTTTGATTGGTCCGTTGAGCGACCTTACTGGGCATTTGGCTCACTCCCTTATTGTTTTCCTTTCAGGTGATCAGTAGGTGAGATTGGATTACAGGGTTAGCTGTGTAACTGAGAGCTAGCAATTTTATATCAGAGTCAGTATTAGTAGTTTAGTTTTGCTTTTAGTTTGGTTATTTTTAGAAAGTACAATAGGAGGACGTATGTGGATTTGAATGATTAATTTGGAACTCCGTGTAGGAGTAATTTGGGGACTTAATTACTGTTTTAGGTCTATTTGAGACGTAATTATGTGACTTGGAGATTTTATTTTATTTTAAATTTTTAGATACTCTGACTAACCAGTTTGGGAGACTTATGAATATTTGGGGTTTTCTGTCTTTATTGATTTGAATTTAACGCTCCGAAAATTCAGGACGTTACAGTTGGTATCAGAGCTTAGGCTTATGATTTTGTAAACTTTAAAAACGTGTACTAGAAAGGTTACTTAATTGACGAGAGTACTATAGGAGAAGATCTTTATATTTTAGTTAAACATTAGGATAGCTCAGCTATGTGAATTCGTTCAGGAAGGTATATCTGGGTTGGCTTGACATCAGAGTGCGCAACGAAAGCATGGTGATCTTGGGTGTGACGCGTAAGTGCTTATAGAATTGGCTACCATTGTGGCTAAGTCAAAGCGGTATGTTTTGAAGGGTATTCGATGGTATCAATTTTGGTGACAGATTAATAAAAAGAGATGGGCAACATATTGCCTTCAAGTGATCACATGGTTTTTATTAGTGAACTTTATAGATATAGCATTATTACAATTTTAGTTAGGCCTTACACATTGAGTATGGTCTTGGTAGTCAATGGAATACGACTAAGAAGATTGAGTTTGATATTGTGTTGAGTAATCACATGTTTGAAGGATTAAGAAGTTTTTGAACACATAATATATGACTCAAGAATTTGAGGTTGGCAATAGGTTGGGTAATGCATTTGGCTGAGAGCGTACCAATAATGTGGAAGCTTTAGATTTCAAACATTTACATACGAGTATGAGGCTGGGGAGGTGATGAGCATGGAAGTTAGAATTGAGAGTTTAGATCCTAGAGGGTACATGTCTCATGTGATGAGAAATTGCTTTGTACTTTGGTACACCTTCGGCTTGAAGTTAAGCGTGTTATTTTGGCAGCGTTTGAGTTCTGATAGTTATTTAGAATAATTGAACCTTAAAGTTTAATTAATTTATTATTATTTTTTTTAGAACTTTACCTGTATATGGGTGATTTGATTAAATTAGGTTTTCTTAATTGTTTTAACCGCTACGTTTGAAAGAAATTTTTCTGAAGAGGATTATTAAGAGAATGAGATCTCTTTAATTGTAGTCTTATAGAGACTTTTATTTCTATGGATTTAGATGCTCTGGCTATACGTGGCGTTACTAGTAATATGGTGGGTTGGTATTTTTTTAAAGAACTTTGATAGCAGTCACGAGTTCCAATGCGGGAGCGTATATGACAAGGTTGGGTCCTGAGTACTTAGAGCTTAAGTATTGATTTGGCTGATTGGGTTCTGAAAACCTAAGTTATAATCAAGATCCTATATTATAGAGAAACATTTGAAGTTGCTAAATTGCAATTTTGCGTGTTTGACAAATATTTTGGACAATTATATATAAAGTCACGAGAACTTCTAATGTATGGGTGGAGCAGGCTTAAGATGGTAAGGAGAAAAGTGATTATGGTTGACGAAATGCCTAACTAAGGTTGTCGGATAACATGCAGCATGATAGCTAGATAGAGCTTTTGTAAGCCTGTGGTCGGTACGTTAGAGTGTTGAGATTTTGGAAGTTTTTAGAAGGTTATGTGATCTTTTGAGGTTCTGCAAGTGTTAGGGCGTAAATGATGACCTCTAAGTTTGGGCTTAGCATTAAGGTTTGAAATGGGAATTGTGATGTTTAATATTCGTCGGTGATACATTTTGGTACAGAGGTTAGGCACTGCTCTGCTATTATGTTGTTTGTATGGGAGTTACGTAGCAAAAGCCTAGTGCCTGGACGTTGTAAGTATTGTGAAATTTGAGGCCAACTTCTTTTAACTGGAGGGGATTGTAATGGCCGAGATCTTAAATTGGGTTTGTGGTGAATTTGTAATTACTTGAATTTTAGTGACCATCGCTTATTGGGTGAAATTCTATCGTTTAGCGATAATTAACGATATAAATGGAGATAGGGTTGCATTATCGTGAATGTTAAGTTAGATATATCTTTCAAGCACGCTGATTCATTGAAAACCCAGACATGATTTTCGGACCTCAGGTGTATCTATAATCTTTTTGCACACCCTTTGGATTGAACACTTAGAATTATTTTGAGTAAATGTTGACATATGTATTACATTAATGGAATAGGGGCACAATAACAATTGTTGTTCAAGTTAGGTGTATTATGCTGAATCTTCAAGTGATATGAGTTGTGGGCTATTCTGATGTTAAAAAAAAAACAGGTTGTGCCCAAATATATGGATCTAAGGTAAGCCATTGGCTATACTTAAGTTAATGTGCTCAATATAGTCTTGTTTATTCTATAAGGTATTTCTAGCTTATAGTGGATATGGCAAGGGTGACTAGAAAACTCACGAGTTTAATTTCTTCGGATAATTGTCATAATATAAGTAGTATCAGGTAGGAGTTGCCACAACTTTATTGGCATTGCAAAACAAAGAGGATATAGATAAATTTTGGTAATAGAAGAGAGATGGTTGTTGGGACTAGAGTTAGTACAGTTGACTACTTAAAAAGTTGATTTGATTTGGGAAAGTCTTAAAGCAGCTCAGGACACACAATGCAACTATACATCTCACCGTTGTCGCAAACTTGAGTTTGAGGGAGGTGATCACGTATTTTTTAAGAGTTTCGCCTTGGAAGGGGGTGATGCGTTTCGGTAAGAAAACCAAGCTCAGCCCTAGGTTTGTTGGGCCATTCGAGGTTTTAGAGAGGATCGGTCTAGTGGCTTATAAAGTTGCATTGCCGCCGAAGCTTTCACACGTTCATAACATTTTTCAAGTATCAAATATGAGGAAGTACGTTTATGATCCGACGCACATTGTGTCGTAAGAGCCTTTATCAGTGCAGGAGGACAATTCCTACAAAAAGCAACCGATTGAGATTCTTGACCATCGTGATCAAGTGTTAAGCATGAAAGTCATTCCCTTAGTTAAGGTTTTATGGTAGAAACATGAAATTGAGGAGGCCACTTGAAGATCAGAAGAATAAATGCGATGTAATTATCCGCATTTTTTTTTCTTTTTTTTTTCTTTTTGGTGCCTTAGGTACATTCTGATTCCGAGGACGGAAATTTTATTTAGGGGGAGGATGTTAGACCCCGCATATTTAAATGCTTATATACAAATATAATAAAATTAGAGAGCTTGGGGACGTAATGGGTATTTTGAAATTCTTATTGTTTTAGGAATATAAGTATAAATTTAATAGGTACCTGAAAGTTACGTGCAATATATATTTCATAAGAACACAAGGAAGTTCAGAAAAGTCTCCAGAGAATACCTAGGAAGTGCCATATTGAGATTTTGGAATTACTTTGAGGTAAGAATTTAATTTGATTATTGAATCGAGATTCGTAGTAAGAATCTTACGAATTTTCTTTGTTTTAGAACCTAATTGAGATCTTTGGGTATATTATATTTTAGGGTTTTTGATACAATTGGATTGAGAAGATCAATATTTTGGGTTTAATTGTGCAATTCGAGGTAAGGATTTTTATCTTGAAAATCAAATCAGCGTTGGACCGATCAATCTTATCTGTTTAATAGTTTAATTCTCGTTATATTACTGGTCGATGGAATTAACCATTGGTCCTCTGCCGTTAAAAATACTGTGTATCTGGTTTGGAGTCAATTGAAAATTTCAGTTGTTGCCTCGATGTTCGTGCTAGCTTTCTGTCCGTTTTCATTCCGTCTGTGTAAACTCTTGTACTGAATGATGAAGTATTCTCCCACTCATAAGTTTTCAATGGTTTGGTGGAGTCTGTGATTGAACCATCGTTAGATGATGATTACTCTGATCATTCTTTACTTTTTGACAATTATAACTCATTGTACCAAATCTGTTTCCTTTCATGCAATTTCAATTTCAGCCTTCTATTCTGCACAGCCATCATGCCCTGCGTCATCCCTGATCAGGCATGGTATCTTGTTCTGTTATTTTCCTTTTTGTACACGTTTGTTTGTTTTTGTTTTCTTTTGGTATTTGATCCTTATGAGATTAAATACACCAATTTAAGTAATAAAACTTTCATTGAACTCGTTTTTGCGTCCTTTTCGATCTGTATACAAAATTTGGTATATTCTAATATAAGGTATAATAACCCCTTTGTATTACTTGTAATATCCGTTTATGTTCCGCCATATAACTTTGCAAAATTATTGAGTGACATTAAGTGTGAGCCTTAAGCCACCAAGTGTACTTGACCAACACATTTACTTCATCTGGGTGACTTGTTGGTGCATCGTTTTGTTTATTGATTTAATGTATGAGTAGTTCCACGAGCCATGTCACAGTGTATGTGACACTTTTTGTTTCTGACTTACCCACGTGGATTGAAACGTGGGCTAGCTCAATGGGATGAGTTAGAGATCGCGATCTTATTTTCTGAACCTGGTTCCATGTGTCAGTGATGGCATGTGTGACCTTATTCTGAATGGCTCTCTAGTGTCTGTCTCTGTACAAAATATATTTTGGCATTTCGAAATTCTTTTGTGTATCCGTTCCGTTAAAATTCTGTATGTCCGCAACTTCGTTTTCTTAGACATTTTTTTTATTCCTTTTGATTGGTCTATTGAGCGACCTTACTGGGCATTTGGCTCACTCCCTTATTGTTTTCCTTTCAGGTGATCAGTATGTGAGATTGGATTACAGGGTTAGCTGTGTAACTGAGAGCTAGCAATTTTATATCAGAGTCAGTATTAGTAGTTTAGTTTTGCTTTTAGTTTGGTTATTTTTAGAAAGTACAATAGGAGGACGTATGTGGATTTGAATGATTAATTTGGAACTCCGTGTAGGAGTAATTTGGGGACTTAATTACTGTTTTAGGTCTATTTGAGACGTAATTATGTGACTTGGAAATTTTATTTTATTTTAAATTTTTAGATACTCTGACTAACCAGTTTGGGAGACTTATGAATATTTGGGGTTTTCTGTCTTTATTGATTTGAATTTAACGCTTCAAAAATTCGGGGCGTTACATTAAGATCTAGCTAAGCTTGGCATTTAGCCACCGGTGCTCCAACCTTTCTACCGCTTTTTTGGTGCAAGAATTATCTACAGAGAACCACCAGTGGGGTCTCTTTTTTTTTTGTTCATTTTCTTTGTCCTTTTTTGGGTCTCTTTTCCGGACCCTAATCCATATTATTCGTGCTCCATTTGAGCTTTGGATCTTGTCCATCTGGTCTTGGGAGGACAGCATTTGCATTCCTTAGCTCCAATGTCAGCTATAGCGCTGCCATAAGCTGCTATTGCATGCGTCCCTTGGAAATTATGCATAGTTTTGCATCTTCTCCCGGTTCTCACTTAGTTTGGTAGCCCCAAACGGCGATGACTGTTATCTTTTACTGCTTTTCCTCCAAGGCCATGTTAGCCATTGTTCTTTCTAGAGCCAACTTGTTGGTTCTGCTCTTGTTGGTGTTCATTCATGGTGCAATCGGAGTAGGTTTAGCCAAAAACGGTAACAATCAACTAATGTTTGCCTTAGATTGGAACAATAAATATAGCTTCCCAGGATTAAGAGGTGGCACAAGGACCAACTGTGACAAAATTTTCTGAACCAGAAGAAAGTTATGTTAGAATTATGTCAGAATCCCTTTGAACGTAGGTTATATTACTGATTACTGTCAGTGGCATTAGGTTTTGTTTATTGGTGATTGTTGATTGGCAAATTAATGGTACATCCCTTCTCGCTAAGCCGGTGACGAATTACTCTAAAAAGAGCACAATCAACATTGGCTCTGGAAAGAACAATGGTAAACATGGTCTTGGAGGAATTGAGTAGAAGTTGTGGCTCATTAGTGGTTGGGGCTATTAAACTAAGTGATGACTGGGAGGGAATGATGCAAAAACTTTGAATCAGGGGCAAGGGCCGCATGCAAGAGTAGTTTTAAGTAATGCTACGGTTGACATAGAAGCTAGCAAAATTTGATTACAGCCTCCCAAGGCTAGATCAACAAGATCTAACGCTCGAAAGGAATTGTCACCTCCTGCACGGGTTAGATAAGCAAAAAGAAACCCAAAGAAAGAGGAAAAAAATGAGAGACCCCTGCCGTTGTTCCTTTGGCAGAAATTAGTACAGTGCAGCGGATTGGTCGGAACAGCTCTTGGCAAAGGCCGAATTATACCATATCTGAAAAAGCCATGGGCCCAAGCTGAACTCCTCCTGAGAACAAACTCTATGAGAATTGTAGGTTTGCAGAAGGAAAGTGGAGAGCATGACTAAAAAGGAGGAAGGGCGGTGGGGCTAGCTGAGGTTTACCTTTCTAGGGAGAAGGAGGAGAAAGTTAGGTTAGAGAGAGGAATTAAGCGATTGTATGTTAGTATTAGTGCATGATACATCTATGCACAGTAAATTTCCCTGTGGTTAAACGCGGAAAAACTTCTTGTTTGTTGGTCAAGTTTTGGCTAGTATCTAAGAAGTGCAGCTGATACTCGAGATGCACCAAGAGATGTTAACTTTATGGACAGAAAAGGATGAATTCCATTAGGTAAGAAAACCAAAACTGCAAAAGGATGCATTGCTGCTATCTATATGTCCATGCCATCTTCTTGTCATAGAGATGGCTATAGCTGCATGGCTCTTTCATTTAGCAATGCTTTTGTAAGATGAGGGTCATGACTGGATATTTGCATCCACTATAGTTTGATTACAATCCAAGAAGCTCCCTGTTTTATAGTAGATGCTTAAAGAATGTCAACAGGCACACATATGTTGTGAGTTTTCCTGAGTATTATCTTCGATTGTCATCAAACATACCTATTGTGGAGGATCCATTACTAGGTAAACATATTTCTGAAAAGAACATCATGAAGTTTGTTTCAACTTTCAAGTACAGGCAATAGCTATAAAAGAAAAGAATTGATGATACTAAGAGTAAGAAGAGGTTGGAGTGGTCCAAGCACATTACTTTGTAAATTTATTCAGAAATGACAATGTATACCAAAATTTTGCCACCTTTTAACAAGATCACTAAAGTTAAAGGCCTTTTTTCGATGCCATCCTCTGCTGCAGAGATAAGGTGCCAGTTTTGTCTGATGCCTAAAAGATCTCCATTTTTAGTTTTTCTATTTGCAGGAAGGACACAAATATCAACCATTTTCGAATCAATGACAGTTGGTTCCTGGTGGATTTGCCTGGATATGGATATGGCTAAGACGTTGATTTTCTGCGTCCATTATTCTTTCTGAGGTTACTAAATAAAAAAGATAATTGGAAATCATTACGAAATCTGGCGTTCTATAGTTGGAGTGAGCTGTTGTATAACCAAATCCAAACTTACCAATCTTTACGGCTTGGAAGACATCCTATAGATTGGAGGGGTGGTATTCCTGCAGGCTGACAGCAATCAAATATGACTAGCATTTGGGGCACGGGCAATGCCTGTGCAAACTCAAAATATCATTGTGCTCGGTGAATATACACGAAAAGGTAGAAAATCACATGAGATAATATCCCGAGGGAGTGGAAGAGAAAAAATAGCAGAGATGGTGAAAGAAAATCAGGAGAGAAGAATTATAGGTAGTTATAAATACACGGAAAGAGAGGTGGATAGTGGGGCTAGAGAGAGCATTGGGAGTTAGGTTTAAACTTTAAATTACTTTAATGACCATTTTCAACTTTTCTAGGAGAGATAAAAATGTTTTAAAAAGTGGATTAAATGGTACAATTGGAAGCTCATAAAGGGCTTTACCATGAGTGTGCTCTCCTTTAATAAATGACTGGATATTTCAATCACCTTTTGGGGTCCGATTGGATAACGGAATTAGTCGAATCGAAATTAATTTTGGAATTAGACCTTAAGAATTATAATTCTGCTGTTTGGACGGTTTATTTAGAATTAGAATTACAATTCGTGCTCAATTCCATGACATTAAAAATATACTATAAAAGTTCATGGTTCAATTCTAAGTTCCAACCTCAACTTAGAATTCCAACCCATTATTTGTTTGCAGCTTGTCTTTCCACTCACACTCTGCCCGACTTTCTGTTTTTCTCTTCCTTCTCTCTTTCTTTTCTGTCTCCTTCTCTCTTCTCTTTGATTTGACCTTGGCAGCGACGATCTTCCTTCTCTCTTCTCGTCGTGGCAGCGGCAATCTACTGTGCGGATGAGGGCGGCTACAATCTACTATTTTGACAGCAACGGCGGCAGCGATTTACTGTTTTCACAGTGGCTATGGCGATCTAGGTTTGATTTCTCTGTGTTTCAAACCTTAATTTTCTGTATATGTTTGAATATCTGTGTTTTCCTGTATTTGTTGTGGTCTGTGTAGTTTTTGTAACCTTAATCATGGGTGGTCATTTGGGTTGGTCAAATATGTATGCTGATTTTGCTTTGATTTTACTTTGGGTTTGTCTTGGTTAACTTTATTATTGGTACCGATTTTGAGTTTGGGTCAAAGATGATAGTGTGGCGGAGCAGGTGATGGCTTGTTTAGGCGGTGCTAGAGGTAAGTACGATTGACGATGTGGCTTAGGTGTGGCTGGCTAAGAGGATTTCAGTGATTTCGTTGCAGTGTCTGGTAAAGCTCTTCATGTTTGTGGTGTATACTGTCTTCTACCGTAAATGCAAAAAGAGTGTTGCAAATTGGAATTTGGAAAATGTTTGTTGTGTACAGTGTCTTCTACCTGCCATGTTTGTGCCAGTAAGTTCAAATTGGGGAAAATGGTTCTACTTCTATCTTCAGGATATACAAACTACATGGAGTCATTTCAGTTTTGTCTTTGAACCTCAGATATAGTACTAACTTGTTTAGAAAATTGCTAAGGTTGCACCTGCAAAATGCTCGGCTCCAAATATCTGCAGTCTCTTCACATATTTATTTCAGGACTTTACTAATCTAGAAGTCTATATTAAGTTTATTTAGACATAAAGCTTTCATTAAATGTTGATCCTGATATTGCAGAAGACAAAGCCTTGCTATACGATTTTCTATCTAGAAGCTATGGATGAATTGGTCCTCCATCCTATATAAACTTTCCTGATGAGTTGTTAGTTGCAACCTTCGTTCGACATGTGAAATTTCATTTAAGAACCATGGACTGTATGATTACACTGTCATATGAATTGGCTCTCCATATCTTATATAAAATGCTCTGCTAGAGATGTCTGACTTCTGAACATGGACTGCATGAATTTCTTCGAAGAGTTGACATAAGACTCCTTTTAGATCCAAGCGCTATCGTATTCACTACTTGTGAAGAAGTTGATAGTTTAGATAGAGATTATTTCTTTCCTCTGAAAAGATCGCTTGGCAAATATTCATACGTTAATTGATAGCAATCCTTGAGACTCTTCATGTCAATAAGCCAATGAACACATGGTGGTGCCTATAGCTGCACCGAGATTTATCCAAAAGTTTGTCCCATTTTATGGTTTAGATTTGTGGAGATAGAAGAAGCCATTACGCTGTCAATGTATGGAATGTAACCCAAAGACCAAACAGAAGTACTTCCAGTTGTAGAGATTATAAGCAGGCATTTTCTTTTGATTCGTGGTGGTGGAGTGGATAAGAATGGTCATGTCTTCATGAGAATAAGCCATGCATGCTGAGGCCATGCTGAGGCCTTTGCCTACATGAGAATCAACTGTATGGTCATATTCCACATAGTTTGCTCCCAAATCCCTTGAAACTGAATATGGCTTATGCATGCCACTCAGCCTAGTGGGTATTTGTTTGTGATGATATGTGATATTAACAAGATTCCCCTCTCATTATGGCTATCATCGGCTCCTCTTGTTACCGATAACTCTCCAGATTTAATCTTCTTTCTATTAATTATCATGTGATTCACACTTTGCATTCGCCTGTTACAAATATAGAATGCAAGTGTTAAAAAGTATATTTCTAAAGAAGTAAGGTTATTGGCTGATGTTGATGCAGAAATTAGCAGCTGCTCCAATTCCAGATGACACGAGCAATGAGGAAGAGATAAGATCTATCCGTACTTATGCCTGAAATTGAATGGAGAACATTTAGAGAGAATTTAGCCAAGGACATGTTCGCTGAATATCAAGCTAGGCGTGGACTATGAGTTTGACACGATTAGTTAATTACCTACCTGAATTGTTACTCCTTTAGGAGCTATATCTTATAATTGTATATCTCTTGGATATCTTGTCACTGTTTATATGAGATGTTATTCCTTTGGGAGCTAGTTCGAAACTGGGTGTTGAAACTTTTCTTCTTACTGAATATTGATTTGTTGGGAGTTGAACAAATTGTGACTGACATTTTAATTGGTGCTATGAAAATTTCTTATGACTTCCTTCAGAGAAATTTCATATTTTCATATTTGTAATTGAACTATTTTAATAAGATTAGTTGTGGCGATTGTGATCAAAATATGATCTTTATTTTAGCAATTTCAATTCAATGGAATTACAAAATTTTATATAGCAATGAAAGAAACTCCGCGGTCAAACTACCAAAATGGAATGGGCTCATAGTTAATTGCGTAAATAAGACTTCAAATATTCCGGAAGCTTAACCTGAGTCTGGGTTAAGAACGGCGATGAAATCCTTTCTTAATACTCGCCGGAGGGGGCAGATTGCCTCCTATCTTGGTTAGCTCTAACTTACTGCTTTGAAAGAGGACCTTTTGAAAGGGGATCAAAAGGTCCTCATCATCTAGTTCTGGTCTTGGGAATCTCTTCTGATACCCCACATCCGGACGAGCTCTCTCCGCTCTATCCAAGCAAGTTCCGGGGGTGGGTTGTCTTACCGGTCCCACTACTTTAGCAATTTCAAACTATGACAAATTTTATTGCCGGTTGTCTTGTTACCTTTATTTATTTACTTACTTTAGTAATTTTAATTCTTAAATCTAATCTATTGTGCTAATGAATCAATGAAATTACAAATTCTATTAAATTCCATGATAATTCCAATTCCATTGAATTACAATTTCTAATTTCAATTCTAATCACATTTGCTAATCGGACCTTCAGTGTAAAGAGTATTTCAATTCAGATGTATGAGGTGAATCTCTTTAGCTTTTGTAACTTAAGGTTCCGTGATGATGGCACAAGAACTCAATAACATCCAAGTAGAATTTACCTATTAAAACAAAAGGAAAGAAAAATGTATATATATATATATATATATATATATAGGGGTTCGCTACACACCCACCGGTGGGAAAAATATTTTTTCCCACCCAATCGCCTGAAAGTCTACCGATTGCATAAAATAAAAATAAAAAAAAAAAGACGGCTGGACTGGGCCATTTATGGCGAAAAAGGGCCAATGATTGGCATTGGAAAGGCCAATCGCCTGACTTTCGGGCGATTGGCTTTGGGCCAATCGCCTGACTTTCATGCGATTGGCCCAAGGTCAATCGAACGGTCCATTTTTTTTTGGGCCATCGCACGGTCCAATTTTTTTTTGTTTTTTCGGCCTTGCCTCCTCTCATTTTTTTTTGGGCCATCGCACGGTCCATTTTTTTTTTTGTTTTTTCGGCCTTGCCTCCTCTCACCCTTTTTGGGCCATCGCACGGTCCATTTTTTTTTTTGTTTTTTCGGCCTTGCCTCCTCTCACCCGAAGTAACCCCCACCTTGGCCCCACCCCTCTTCCCCCTCCCCACTTGTCCATTTTCCCCCCTAGCCCCCACCCCCCTCCCCACTTGTCCATTTTCCCCCCCTAGCCCCCACCCCCCTCCCCACTTGTCAATTTTTTTTCCTAGACCCCCACCCCCCTTCGGCAGACCCCTCTTTTCCTCCTCCCTCCAATTTCCTCCCATGTTTTGGCCCCCACCCCTCTTCGACACATGGCACAACATCAGTTGGCCCCGGCCTCCCACGGCTCAATGTTCTGTCTATAAAAACCATCTTCCCCCGAATTATTTCTTACGCTCTCATCATTCTCCCTATCTCACCTACATAATCTCCACAATTTTTTTTCGTCAAAAAAATTTACGCTAGAAGATCGGTGGATTTCTTCGTCAATTTTTTTCAAGTCAAAACAAGTAAGTATTTTGAATTTTCTTATAATTCAATGTTAATTTAAATTGTTGTTACGCTTAAATTGTTCTTACCATAGTCTAAAATTCGTGTTTAGGGCGTCAAAATTACGTTTTTACAAATCGGGGTATTACATTCGAAAGATTCGGTAATAGCGATTTTTTAGGGCGTCAAAATTATGATTTTTCACGAATTTATAAACAAATAGCTAGAGCTAGATTTTGCCAAAGTGCAAAAAAGAGACCCTAGTTATTTTTAAAATATCTGTATCAGGTAAAAATTTCAGATTTTTCCAAATACGGGAAAGGGGTTAACTGATACGCGCAACCTTGTAACTTCGCAGTCTAATTTAAAATATCAAGCTAGCGCGGTTTCGCGCGAAAATTTTTTGAGAGCCCTAGGATGTTGGAAAGTTCCATGCCCCATGAATTCGGGCCATTCCGAAGCCGGTAGCAATTTTTTGCCGAACGGGCTTTTTAGCGCTCGATCCGGACACCGGTTCGGGATTTTTTGACGAAAAATCCCTAAAATGCTTTTTCGATCAAGGATGCACTCAGCAACCTTCGAATAGCGTCTTAAAGCACGTTTGAGATTTTTTCCGATGCGAGGGGGCATTTCGGTTATTCGCCGCCCGAGAGGGGTATTTTTGTAATTTTGCCCCTTTCAACTTTTCCGAGCGCCTTTTCAGTCCGTAAATGTAAGCAAAACCTAGCGAAGGCTGATTTGAAGCCGATTCGCGGGGCGTTGGGGTCGCTAAAGGTGAAAACTTAATTAGACAGTTTTTCACGAATTTATAAAAAATAGCTAGAGCTAGATTTTGCCAAAGTACAAAAAAGAGACCCTAGTTATTTTTAAAATATCTGTATCAGGTAAAAATTTCAGATTTTTCCAAATACTGGAAATGGGTTAACTGATACGCGCAACCTTGTAACTTCGCAGTCTAATTTAAAATATCAAGCTAGCGCGGTTTCGCGCGAAATTTTTTTGAGAGCCCTAGGATGTTGGAAAGTTCCATTCCCCATGAATTCGGGCCATTCCGAAGCCGGTAGTAATTTTTTGCCAAACGGGCTTTTTAGCGCTCGATCCGGACACCGGTTCGGGATTTTTTGACGAAAAATCCCTAAAATGCTTTTTAGATCAAGGATGGACTCAGCAACCTTAGAATAGCATCTTAAAGCACTTTTTAGATTTTTTCCGATGCCATGGGGCATTTCGGTAATTCGCCGCCCGATAGGGGTATTTTCGTAATTTTGCCCCTTTCAACTTTTTCGAGCACCTTTTCAGTCCGTAAATGTAAGCAAACCCTCGCGAAGGCGGCTAGGGTTCCATGGTCCAGGAATTCGGGCCATTCCGAAGCCGGTAGCAATTTTTTGCCGAACGGGCTTTTTAGCGCTCGATCCGGACACCGGTTCGGGATTTTTTGACGAAAAATCCCTAAAATGCTTTTTAGATCAAGGATGGACTCAGCAACCTTAGAATAGCGTCTTAAAGCACTTTTTAGATTTTTTCCGATGCCATGGGGCATTTCGGTAATTCGCCGCCCGATAGGGGTATTTTCGTAATTTTGCCCCTTTCAACTTTTTCGAGCACCTTTTCAGTCCGTAAATGTAAGCAAACCCTCGCGAAGGCGGCTAGGGTTCCATGGTCCAGGAATTCGGGCCATTCCGAAGCCGGTAGCAATTTTTTGCCGAACGGGCTTTTTAGCGCTCGATCCGGACACCGGTTCGGGATTTTTTGACGAAAAATCCCTAAAATGCTTTTTAGATCAAGGATGGACTCAGCAACCTTAGAATAGCGTCTTAAAGCACTTTTTAGATTTTTTCCGATGCCATGGGGCATTTCGGTAATTCGCCGCCCGATAGGGGTATTTTCGTAATTTTGCCCCTTTCAACTTTTTCGAGCACCTTTTCAGTCCGTAAATGTAAGCAAACCCTCGCGAAGGCGGCTAGGGTTCCATGGTCCAGGAATTCGGGCCATTCCGAAGCCGGTAGCAATTTTTTGCCGAACGGGCTTTTTAGCGCTCGATCCGGACACCGGTTCGGGATTTTTTGACGAAAAATCCCTAAAATGCTTTTTAGATCAAGGATGGACTCAGCAACCTTAGAATAGCGTCTTAAAGCACTTTTCAGATTTTTTCCGATGCCAGGGGGCATTTTCGTAATTCGCCGCCCGAGAGGGGTATTCTCGTAATTTTACGCTTTCAACTTTTTCGAACGTCTTTTCAGTCCGTAAATGTAAGCACACCCTAGCGAAGGCTGATTTGGCCGTTTCGCGGGGCGTTGGGGTCCTAATGAACCCCGGGCCATTTCGGTAATTTGCCGCTCATCGGGTTCTATTTTCCTAATTTTACATTACACGAATTTCCCGAACCACTTTTAGTTCAGGAAAGGGTGTGAGACATCCGAAAAGTTATACTTTAAAGTTGTGAATTAGATAAAGCTTGTTGGGGCGATGACTGAAAAAACTATGAAGCTTTTCTGATGGCAGGGGGCATTTTGGTAATTCGCATTCCCGAGAGGGGTATTTTCGTTACTTTGCCCCTTTCAGTTTTTCAAATGACTGCTTCGTCCAGAAATGTAAGCAAAGCACCTGAAACGTGCTTTCGAAGCTGATTTGGGGCGTTATGGTGATAATGAACCCCCGGGGGCATTTCGGTAATTTGCCGCTCATCGGGGGCTATTTTGGTAATTTTACATTATACAAATTTTCCAACAATTACACTGCAAATAGAGTCCATTCTTCTTTTATTTAATTCTATGACTTGTTGAGAATGATATAATTTTTATTTTTTAGATTTCAGTATAAATATGGATGCAACTGGAGGAAATATTTTTTGTGAAGGTTCTGATCCACCTTACTTGGGTCAAATTTTCCAAACACTGGACGAAGTCGAAGCATACTACAGAGCATATTCGAAAACGATGGGTTTCGGTATTAGAACTAAGACGACTAGAAAACGGGTGAATACCGATCAAATTGGTGCAAGGTTATTTGAGTGTCATAGAGGAGCACCGTATGTGCCCCCGGTCGTTCAGATCAGTGACGAAGGGACAACAAGACAAAGAAAACGGGACACATTTCCGGGTACCGGCTGCAAAGCCCATGTGTATGCAGTGCACCGGAAAATTGAAAACCATTGGGTTGTGACGGCTATGGAGTTGAGCCATAATCATCAGTTTTGCACCCCTAGTATGATTGGTCAAATTCATCAACACCGAGAAATACGCGCGGCACAGAGACAACTGATTTCAACAATGGCCGACGCTAAAATTCCACCTTCTAAGATGATGGGGGTTTTCTCAGGCCAGGCTGGGGGGATTGACAAGTTGAGTTTCAACGACGTAGACCTTCGAAATGAACTTCGTGCTCAGAAGAGAGAGTCTTTCGGTAGGAATGATGCTCAAGCTACCATTGATCTCTTCAGGTGCCTTCAGAGTGAGAATTCTGGATTTTTCTACAGTATCCAACTCGATGATGAGAACCGCATTAGTACTATATTTTGGGCGGACCCCCGTTCTATAGCTGCTTACCTAAATTTTGGGGATGTTGTGACGTTTGACACCACATACCGCACCAATAAGTACTCTATGCCTTTTGCTCCGTTCACGGGGGTGAACCACCACTATCAGTCAATCTCGTTTGGCTTTGCCCTGCTTAGGGATGAGACGGAGGAGTCATTTACGTGGTTATTTGAAACGTGGCTTCAAGCAATGTATCGTATTCCTCCACAGACCATCATCACCGACCAAGATCTGGCAATGAACAATGCAATCGCTAAGGTCCTTCCAGATACTCACCATGGCCTGTGCACGTGGCACATAAGCAACAAATATCCCGAACGGCTTCACCATGTATATGCAACCCATCCGGAATTCAAGACTGACTTTAATACATGTGTGAAGAAATCGTTGACGGTAGACGTGTTCGAGGAGAGGTGGGCCACGTTAATGGATGACTACTCTTTGCACAATCATGGCTGGTTACAATCGTTGTATGCGATCAAGACACAGTGGGTCGGTGCCTACACCAAGAAGTTTTTTGCAGCCGGAATGACTACGACCTCGAGAAGCGAAGCTATGAATTCATTCTTTGATGGGTACGTAAGCCAGTCTTCAAGTATAGTGGAGTTCGTACTGGAGATGCAGAAAGCCGTTGATAGGCAATTGTACCGTGAGAGAGAAGCCGACGCGGCTACGGCTTACAAGGAAAGAGCCATACTACTCTTTTCACCTTTGGAGGCTCATGCGGCTCAAGTCTATACGAAGGAAATGTTTAGACAGTTTCAAGTTGAACTACTAAAGTCGAATCAATATGGCATGACAAAGTTGCACGAGTATTCCACCAGAGATCTCAAGGTTTATGCTTTGACAAACGTGACGAATTTTCCCAATCCGTGCTCTTCGTCGACTCCGAGGAACAGAAGACATTTTACCGTGGCTAAATGTATGGACACCGGGTTGGTAAATTGCAACTGTCAATTGTTTGAGCATAAAGGTATACTTTGTCGACACGCGTTGAGGCTTTTGATCTCGAAGAATGCTAGTGAAATCCCTCAACAGTATATCTTGGAACGGTGGACGAAGGAAGCCAATAGAGTCCACGGTCACATTCCTTACGTGCCCAATGTTTCAGTTGATTTCGAGCAATCTGAGCCGCTGCGATATAATCACCTTTGTAACATCATGCACAGTTTATCATTGGATGCAGCGTCAACGTTTGATGGGTACAAGTATCAAGTTGAAGCAGCCGCACGGGATACGGCTAAGCATGCACAGTTTAGGATGGCTGATCCACAAAGACGGGACACTCCGACTACTCGGACGACTCGAGCCGGTAGATTCAATCGAGCCAAACAGCCAGTCATTGACGGCACTAGCACGCAAGTTGAGGAGGACGACATTTTTGATCCAATTATTTCTCAAACAAAAGGGCGAAAACGAGAAATACGCATGAAGAATCCCATTGAAAAAGAAACGGGTCAAAAAAAATTGCGAAAGTGTGCGTTGTGTAATAAGATGACTGATCATGACAAGAGAAACCATTATAAAGCGTTAGGTCTTGCACCTGGCAGTATGGTCGAGGAGGACGATGATGATGAAGAGTGTTAGGGTTAATGTTTCAGTTGTATAACGAATAACGTTTATAATGTTTAAATGTGTGATTTAGTTTGTTGAATCTTTAATTTGTGATTTGGTTTGTTCTTCCGAAAAATCTTGTACTTTTTTTGTCACTTTTTTTCGCTCATTGCACCTCAGGCACGCTAGTTAGCCCATTCGTAACAATTTCGGCGAAAAACGAGACACATTATTTTTTGGGTTTTCCTAGGAAGGGCCTATTCGGGCACACTTTAGGGCCCAATTCATAGCTTCCGAAAAATTGAGTAATTTTTTTTGTCATTTCTTTTTTGCTCATTGCACCTCAGGCACGCTAGTTAGCCCATTCGTAACAATTTCGGCGAAAAACGAGACACATTATTTTTTGGGTTTTCCTAGGAAGGGCCTATTCGGGCACACTTTAGGGCCCAATTCATAGCTTCCGAAAAATTGAGTAATTTTTTTTGTCATTTCTATTTTGCTCATTGCCCCTTAGGCACGCTAATAGGCCATATATATGAATTTAAGCGAAAATCGAGACAAATAATTTTTCAGAAAATCCTATAATGTATTAATATGGGTGCACACTGTATCGCCAAATTCGTAGCAACAATAAAAAAATTATGAACATTTTTTTCAGGGGTTCTTTGCTCATTGCACCATAGTCACGCTAAGTAGGATAATGGTAATGAAGCCATCTAGCTTCATTTTTTTTCAGCTCCCAGGCTATCCTATACCTAAACGTCAAGGCAGCCTTCCTTGTCCACGACGTATATCTGAGCACCTCCGAGCGAGCAATGTAGTCCATGTACTTGAGGACGTAAATCCCGCAATCATGACTGTTATATTGCTTTGGTCGGTCCTGTATCGTCTCGACCGTCCAAGGATCTACCGTCGAATTCCTGGTGATGGATTCCCCCGAATAATCTCGGCACGCTAGCGAGAAGATAGTAGTCTGCATCCAACAATTAAAAAAGGTCATCAATATATGTTACGATAAGAATATACTATGAGCCAAGGTCAACCGATAAAAACTAACCACTGCAGTGATGTACTCGCTGTATGTCTGTGCCAGCGACCGAAAGGGAGAGTCCTCCCGTAGGCTATCGTATATGTTGACCACTCTGTTCGCTGGATAGAGAACTAATAGGAACCAGTGGTGTTCGTGATGGCAAGGCATCATGACAAGGTTCGCATGAGCAGCGTGACATTGATTCTCTGCGGTCAACAGGGCTAACAAGTTTCTAGCTGGTTTCCACTTACCCATGCCTGCCCCTCGCCTCCTCGATTCTGTGAACTCCCTCATGCTGGTCACCATTAATGGGACAAGATAAGTGGGATACATGTTAAGCTTCAAATCTTCGCGATGGTTATAACGTAGCTCTCTAATCCGGAGCAGATCTATATAAGCGTTCATGACAAAATTTGAAATATCTGTCTCCGGTGCCAACATTCTCACATCCGTGTGACCTAGCAATGTTCCAAGAGGAAAGTCTGTTGAATCGTTGACAGGCTCAGGCCCGAAGTAGTGCTGGTCGATCCAACCCCGCTTCCATCGCCCCAATGGCTTTGTCGCTTGTCCTTTATCCGACCGGTTTCTTGGGCGCGAGGCCTGGATTCCTACTTGGGTCACCTGACTCTGGCGCTGAGAGTCGTACGTGTCAGGAGGCAAGCGACTAGACGGCTCCCAGAATTCACTCTGGGGCACAAAGTCGTACGTGTCAGGAGGCAAGCCACTAGACGGCTCCCACACCTGACTCTGGGGCTGAAACCCGTACGCGTCAGGAGGCAAGCCACTAGACGGCTCCCACACCTGACTCTCGGGCTGTGGGATGTACGCGTCAGGAGGCAAGCCACTAGACGGCTCCCACACCTGACTCTCGGGCTGTGGGATGTACGCGTCAGGAGGCAAGCCACTAGACGGCTCCCACACCTGACTCTGGGGCTGGGGCTGAGAGCCGAACGGGTCAGGAGGCAAGCGAGTAGACGGTTCCCCTTGGTAACCCCGGTACGCAACACCAAAGTTGTGAAGATCAGTCTTGTACGACTCAACGGAGCTCTTGAAACTGTCAGGCGCATGCGCGACATACCAGTCAAACCGCTCGAGCTGCTTGAACATCTCAGTGCCCTTGTCAACCTACAAACATGCATAGAAAAATCACCGTCATCATTTCAGGCATGGTCGAGAAGGTGCGCAAATCAATATTGAAACGACACTCAAGCTGACTTACAATGCTCAATGCCCAGAACTGGTCATAGACCTCACGTGGCGCGTACGATGACGTCCTCACTTCGGAAGGGCGATTCACCCTCGTGCGCGTCACCCTGAGAAACCACTGTAAGTATTCCTCAGTACTGGTGCCGTCGTCCTTGAGCGATACAAGGCTATCATACGTTTCCTGCCAGGTATTCCACTGATCCACCTCGTCACCCAACAAAATCAAGGCATTAGCCACCTCGAAGTTCGGCCCTCGACCACCCCTGTATGGCCGCATGTCTACAGCGAGTTTTGGAATCCCTTGTGGACAGCCAGCTTGCTTCATAGCTCGATCGGGCATCTGAAACTCACATACTTCGAAATGAATAAGTGGCACCCGAACCAAACCTGCCAGCACGTACGACACCGGCAGTTGCCAACACGTCTCATCCAACCGATGCATCACCTTCCCATATGGCTGCCACGTCACCAGGGATGCATCCATCATATCTAGTTCCCCCCGATAGAACATTAGATTGTGGTGAGGGTCTACCCGTTTAGTCCGTCTGGGCCTAGGCCCCCAAGCCCACACCCTAGGCCACGTCTCATCTGAATCAGCTACGGGCTGTGGACGACCCGTGGGTAGCCTCTCGTAAGACCAAACCTGTGAATGCAAACATAATATGGAATTAGTTATTAATCACGAATATATTGGCACGTCAACGAAGAATATTAATGCTCAAACCTGTAACAGAGTGATGCAGGCGGCAATGGACTTGGCACCCTTTCTCGTAGCTTTGTGCAATGCTCGATATAGGTGCGCAAGGACAGCTGAACCCCACGAATACGAGTATACCTCCCCAAGATCCTCCAAGAACACCATATACTTCGGATGCACCGTGTTTTTCTTTTGCGTCGGAAGTAATATAGATCCAATAATATACAAAAGGAATGCCTTCGTATACACCGAAAAATCATGAGGAGTGTATTCATCCGGTAGCTCGCCGTACTGCTCTCTCAGCCATTTAAGTTTTATGCCGTTGGTTGTAAGAGCTTCCCTTGGAATTCCCGGAAAATACTGCATAGCCATCTTCGCTATGGATGCAGACCCATTACCCGAAGTAATGGGTCTACCGTGACATGGGATTCCAAGTATAAATCCAACGTCCTCTAATGTAATAGTCATTTCACCAAACCGGAAGTGAAATGAGTTCGTCTCGCCCCTCCATCGTTCAACTAGAGCAGATATAAGGCAATCGTCGTGCCGAGCCCAAATCCCGCAATCGGTGAACACCGTCAAATTTTGATCTCGCAGTAGTTCTATTTGTTCCTCATTCAGTACCCACTCGGAATGGCCACTTGTGCTTTGACGTGTTTCCAAAACACCCCTATCGACACCGTTAAATACGTGCCTCGCGACGTGGTCATCGTCATCGTATAGGATTGATGTATCATGAGGTCCAGGGTTGAAATCCATATCTGTAAGAACAAAATATAATCGTACATTAACTTAGCGTCCATAATATTTACATTCCAAAACTGTAACTGAATCGTTAACCTAGCTTACCAACGCAATAACAATAGTCATTAAATCATTACTTTAATGTATGAAAACCATTCCTCACTTCCAACGACTCCGAACGCTTAATAACCCTAGCCGCCTTCTCTAGGTTTTGCTTACATTTACGGACTGAAAAGGCGCTCGAAAAAGTTGAAAGGGGCAAAATTACGAAAATACCCCTCTCGGGCGGCGAATTACCAAAATGCCCCTGGCATCGGAAAAAACTCAAAAGTGCTTTAAGACGCTATTCTAAGGTTGCTGAGTTCATCCTTGGTCTAAAAAGCATTTTAGGGATTTTTTGTCAAAAAAATCCCGAACCGGTGTCCGGATCGAGCGCTTAAAAGCCCGTTCGGCAATAAATTGCTACCGGCTTCGGAATGGCCCGGATTCCTGGGGAATGGCACTTCCCAGTCTTCGCTAGGGTGTGCTTACATTTACGGACAGTATTGACGCTCGGAAAAGTTGAGAGCGTGAAATTACGAAAATACCCCTATCGGGCGGCAAATTACCAAAATGCCCCCAGGCATCGGGAAAAATCTCAAAAGTGATTTAAGACGCTATTCTAAGGTTGCTGAGTTCATCCTTGGTCTAAAAGGCATTTTAGGGATTTTTTGTCAAAAAATCCCGAACTGGTGTCCGGATCGAGCGCTTAAAAGCCCGTTCGGCAAAAAGTTGCAACCGGCTTCGGAATGCCCCGAATTCGTGGGGAATGGAACTTTCCAACATCCTTAGGGTGTGCTTACATTTACGGACTGAAAAGACGTTCGAAAAAGTTGAAAGCGTAAAATTACGAGAATACCCCTATCGGGCGGCGAATTACGAAAATGCCCCCTGGCATCGGGAAAAATCTCAAACGTGCTTTAAGACGCTATTCTGAGGTTGCTGAGTGCATCCTTGATCTAAAAAGTAGTTTAGGGATTTTTCGTCAAAAAATTCCGAACCGGTGTCCGGATCGAGCGCTTAAAAGCCCGTTCGGCAAAAAATTGCTACCGGCTTCAGAATGGCCCGAATTCATGGGGAATGGAACTTTCCAACATCCTAGGGCTCTCAAAAAAATTTCGCGCGAAACCGCGCTAGCTTGATATTTTAAATTAGACTGCGAAGTTACAAGGTTGCGCGTATCAGTTAACCCCTTTCCAGTATTTGAAAAAATCTGAAATTTTTACCTGATACAGATCTTTTAAAAATAACTAGGGTCTCTATTTTGCACTTTGGCAAAATCTAGCTCTAGCTATTTTTTATAAATTCGTAAAAAATCATAATTTTGACGGCCTAAAAAATCGCTATTTTCGAATCTTTCGAATGTAATACCCCGATTTGTAAAAACGTAATTTTGACGCCCTAAACACGAATTTTAGGCTATGGTAAGAACAATTTAAGCGTAACAACAATTTAAATAAACATTGAATTATAAGAAAATTCAAAATACTTACTTGTTTTGACTTGAAAAAAATGACGAAGAAATCCACCGATCTTCTTCTAGCGGTTATCCACCGATCTTCTAGCGTAAATTTTTTTTCGCTCGTATTGTTGTGGAGATTATGTAGGTGAGATAGGGAGACTGATGAGAGTGTAAGAAATAATTCGGGGGAAGAGGGTTTTTATAGGCAGAAAAGTGAGCCGTGGGAGGGGGGGGGGGCAAAACAAACAAGCAAATTGGAGGGAGGAAGGTCTGCCGAAGGGGGGGTGGGGGTCTAAGGAAAAAATTGGACAAGTGGGGAATGGGGTGGGGGTCTGGGAAAAAATTTGGACAAGTGGGGAGGGGGGTGGGGGCCTAGGGGGGGGGGAAATAAACAAGTGGGGAGGGGGAAGAGGGGTGGGGCCAAGGTGGGGGTTACTTCGGGTGAGAGGAGGCAAGGCCGAAAAAACAAAAAAAAAATGGACCGTGCGATGGCCCAAAAAGGGTGAGAGGAGGCAAGGCCGAAAAAACAAAAAAAAAATTGGACCGTGCGATGAAAAAAAAAATTGGACCGTGCGATGGCTGGACCATGCGATTGACCTTGGGCCAATCGCATGAAAGTCAGGCGATTGGCCCAAAGCCAATCGCCCGAAAGTCAGGCGATTGGCCTAATCATTGGCCCAGTCCAGCCGTCTTTTTTTTTTTTTTTTTTTATGCAATCGGTAGACTTTCAGGCGATTGGGTGGGAAAAAATATTTTTCCCACCGGTGGGTGTGTATCGAACCCCATATATATATATATATATATATATATATATATATATACTCTCTTTGTCCCTTTTTATTTGATTGTATTTAACGTGCATGTTTATTTAAGATATAAGTTATATTTTATGAAGTTTTCATTCAAAGGGAAGAAAGTGTGACAGGAGAGAAAAATGGGTTGATGCAAGATTAAATGTGGAGAGAGAAATAAAATAAAAAAGGTGTAAGAAGGGTTAACATTGGAAAAATAACATGGAATCTTTTTTAATTTGAAAAGTGATCACATTTTTTTTTAACAGTTCAAAAAAAAATATGATCAAATCAAATATTTAATGATGGAGGCAATATTTGTTGTTTTTAATGCAAACGACCTTGTCCGCTATTAAAGACACATCATTGTATCACTCAAAAATTGAGAAGTATTACAACCGTGTCTTGAAAGTTTCAATCTTTTTTGAAATTTACCTATTTGTATAACTTAGATTAGGCATGTCGGATTAATTATATGTCCCGAAAAGTAAGACAAGGAGAGTCTCTGGCTCTTCTCAATGCCATTTTCTGCTATATAATCGTTGACCTTACCAATCTTTACGGCTTGTAAGACTTCCTATAGATTGGAGGGTTGGTATTCCTGCCTAAGCGGCTGATGCACATTGTTGCTTGATAATTAGTACTCATTTTATTGTTATGTTCTTGATTTATTATTATATTCAAATGCAGAGGCTAGGCTCAGGGGTTTGGCGCCATTATAGTTTTGGGTAGTTGTCATTTCTCTTATATACATGCCTGAATATACACGTTCATAATATAATTGTTATTTTTACTGCAAAAGATATTGTCAGCTATTGAAGACACGTCACTATAGAACTCAAAAACTAAGGAGTATTATAATCGTGCCCTTAAAAGTTTTGTTTTTTTTTTAAAGTTTGTCTATTTGTATGACTTAGATAATACGTATCAGACTAATTGATGTCCTGAGAAACAAGAACGGGAGAGTCTCGCATTCTTGGTGACGCTAGTTTTTGGCATTGATCGTACCTATTTATTTATATAACTGCTATTATAACTAATTACATACATTTTGATAAAATTTAAGTGTGGGTGCTCATTCTGTTTGATCAATGGATATAAGTGATATAAATGTTAAACTATATTCTCAATTGTAATCTAATTTTAAGGACATATGTCGCTGAATATCAAGCTAGGCATGGACTACGAGCTTGACGCGATTCGTAAATTACCTACCTGAAATGTTACTCTTATAGGAGCTATTTCTTATTACTTTATATCTCATGGATATCTTGTTACTGTATATATGAGATGTTATTCCTTTAAGAGCTATTTCGAAATTGGATGTTGAAACTTTTCTTCTAACTGAATATTGGTTTATTCTGAGTTGAACAAATTGTGACTAACTTTTTAATTGGTGCTGTGAAAATTTCTTTTGACTTTCTTCGGAGAAATTTCATATTTTCATATTTGTAATTGAACCATTTTAATAAGACTAGTATAGAGCACGTGCGTTGCACGAGAATATAGTCGAGAGAAATATTTGAGGTGATATTATTATCTTACTTGAGATAAAAAATAATATAATTCAATTATGTTCTCAACTTTTTGTGAATTTTTTAGAAGAAATGTTATTTGATGATCGCAATTGTAATCAATTCAATGTTTGAAAATATTTTTTGTAAGCTTTGGATTGAAGAAATGTTTGATGGTACTGTTGAAAATAAAAGCAAATAGAGAACTTAAAAGAATGAATCTACGTCTTTATTTTTGTAAATTATTAAATTGGTTAATGGTTAGGATTTGTAATTTTCAAGATCAAGTCCTTTAAGTTTCATCAATAAGAAACACAAAACACTCGGTCTTCAACTGCAATAACCGAGCATATTTTCAATTCAAATTTGCACCATATTCGAGCCTTGTTTTTTTTTATTTAACCCTTTTTTTTGTTTTCCTAACAATTTTCTGTTTCTTAATTGATTTTTCACAAATTTTAGTTTCTTTATGTTGTTTTCGTTTTTCAGTTTTTCAATTGGTTAATTGTTTACTAACCTAAAACGAAGAAAGAAAATTACAATTCTCAGGTCAATATCTAATATTTATTTTATTTTAACTAAATTAAAAGAATATAATAAATGAAATTTTTTGTTATGTTTTTCTTTCTCATCACACTTTTCATTTTTCAATCAATGTATAAAATAGATTCATTACTCAATATTATTCTAATTTCATCAAATTTTAAAAAGGAGTAATAAAAAAAGGATAATAATGTAATTAACGTAATTAACGGAAGACATAATCGTCAAAAAATAATTTATAAAATTTATACTTTTAGAGGTAGTGCGCGCGCGCATACACCCCCACACACACGCATACATATATATAAATATATTTTTAACAACTACATATTTTGTTTCCCAATATGTAAATATTGATTTTAGATTAAATTTATAACATAATGTTTCTTAAACACAGTACAAAAAAACTAATTAGGGAAGGTAAAGTTGTTATTGAAATAACTAACGGAGGGTAACACCCAAAATGATTACACAATTAGTAATTAACAATAGTATTTATGGAAGGGTAGGATAATAATGGAGTAGTATTTATGAAAGGGTAGGATAATAATGAAGTAGTAATTATTAAAGGATAAGATTGTTATTAGAGTGATTAACGAAGGACAAAAATGGAATAAAAAGATTTACAAGATTGGTACTTTTATAGGTAGTATAGATTAGTTGTGGCGATTGTAATCAAAATATGATCTTTACTTTGGCAATTTCAATTCATGAAATCACAAAATTTTATTTAGCAATTTCAAAATATGATTTTTACTTTAGCAATTTCAATTCAACGGCAAATTTTTAAAAACTTTTATTGGCAGCTATCTTGTTACCTTTATTTATTCATTTATTTACTTTAACAATTTCAATTCTTAAATCTAATCTTTTTGCTAATCAATCAATGAAATTACAAATTCTATTCTAATTCCATAGAATTATAAATTCTAATTCCTTTTGTCAATCGGACCTTCAGTGAAAAGAGAACTTCAAATCAGATGTATCATTAATGGTAAATCTCTGTAACTTTTAGTAACTTAAGGTTCAGTAGATGATGACGCATGAACTCAATAACATACAAGTCGAATTTACAAACTAAAACAAAAGGAAAGAAAAAAAAATTATACTCTCTCTGTCCATTTTTATTTGACGGTATATCGTATTTAATGTGTACGCTTATTTAGAATATGAGTTATATTTTATGAATTTTCCATTCTACCTTAAGAAAGAGAAAGATAGAGAAAGAAGAAAGTGGGTATTGAGAAAAAAATGAGTTGGTGCAAGATAAAATGTCGGGAGAAAAATAGAATAAAACTTGACCTCTATCTAGAGTTGTCATTTGGGCCGGGCGGCCCGCGGGCCGGCCCGTTTTGGCCCAGTTTTGGCCCGGGCTGGCCCGGCCCTGAAGGTGAACAGTAGAGGCCCGAAAAAAGGGGGCCTGGGGCCTGGGCCTGGACCAGGCCGAAAAATCCAGCAGAAATGGCCCGGCCCGGCCCGATTTGGCCCGGTTTGGCCCGGTCCGGGTGGCCCGGTTCTGGCCCTGTTTGGGCCCGGTTCTGGCCCTGTTTGGCCGAAAAATCAAGACACTGCAAGGAGTTTGATCCTCGTTTCTTGATCAAGGAAGATGCGATTGTGGAATCAAATTGCAGAGATTCTAGGACTACTGTCATGATTAAAAACATACCCAATAAGTACAGGTTTGTGCCTTGTCTGTCCATATTTTGGCTTGCTGACCTACCCCATTTCTTCTTTTAGCTTCAGCTTTTTTCTAATTCTCTTCTTTTCCTTTTGTAAATGGGGTTTTATAAAGTTTTCATTATGTGTTTGTTAAGGAAGTATGTAACAAAATATTGAAGCATTAAGATTTTTAGACTCGGAAAAGTATCAGTAAGTTCGAACATGCATTGTTCATTTTCTTGGCTGTAATAAGCATCCTTGGTTCCAGCGTATACCAATTCTATCGTCCGATTGCGTGAGTTTGGGAAACCGATAGTCTCGCTCCTTTGTAAGTTTGAACCGATCTACTTCGCTGTGATATTACATGTTTATAGGTTTAAAGTGCGTTAGATGCAAAATGTCGCTAAAAAGCATTTGTGGTGGGCTATTCTAAATTAGGAACGGGACTATCGACTCTCTGAGTATGTATTATAATATCAAATAAAGGAGGAGGGCCTATGCACATTTATTATTTTTTCTATGTAAATTGTTATGTGTTAAAATTGAATAACATGAGAAAAAAAAAAAAGGGCCTGGGCCCGGCCCAAGCCCGGCCCTAAATATTGGGCTTAGGGCCTGGGCCTGGACCAGGCCTAGGATTCACTGCGCCAGGCCCGGCCCGGCCCGTTTTCACCCTCCTTCGGCCCGGCCCCGGCCCGGCCCGTTTGCAGGCCCGATGGGCTTGGGCTGGGCCGGCCCAAGCCCGGCCCTTTGACATCTCTACCTCTATCCAATTTTTGGGTCAATTCCCCCTTTCCACGTGTGGCATTCTCACCCCCCTACCCACGCACCCACCCACCCCTCCCACCCCCCCCCCCCCGGCGGAACCCAACAATCATTCCTTTAGTTCCAAGAAAGATAGGCTTACCATGTTCCATGAATAGCACCGGCTGTTCTTGTTATCTCAAAATTTTTTAATGTTCTTGCTATCACAACTTTGGCACAGAGTTGGGCATTCTTAAAAGTATAAGAAGGGTTAACATAAAAAAATACCTATGAGATTTTTTTAATGTTCTTGTTATCTCAACTTTGGCTTAGAGTTGGGCATTCTTAAAAGTATAAGAAGGGTTAACAAAAAAAAAATACTTATGAGATTTTTTTTAATTTAAAAAGTAATTAATTTTTTTTTATGAACAGTTCAAAAAGAAAATATAATCAAATCAAATATTTAAAGATGAAGGTAATATTTGTTGTTTTTACTGCAAAAGACCATGTCTGCTGTTAAAGACACGTCATTGTAGTACTCAAAAAATGAGAAGTATTATAATCATGTCCTTAAAGTTTCAATCTTTTTTAAAATTTGTTTATTTGTATTACTTAGATCAGACATATTGGATTAATTGTATGTCCTGAAAAACAAGACAGTCTCTAGCTCTTCGCGATGCCATTTTCTATTACATAATCGTTGACCTTACCAATCTTTACGGCTCGGAAGATTTCCTATAGATTGGAGGGCTGGTATTCTTGCTGACGCACGTGTTGCTTGATAATTAGTACTCATTTTTATTGTTATGTTCTTGATTTATGAAACTTTTGGAACTATCAAAAATTTGTTTGATCTATATTCAAATGCAGAGGCAAGGCTCAAGGGTTTGGTGCCATTATAGTTTTGGGTGGTGGTCGTTTCTCCTGTATACATGCCTGAATACACATGTTTATAATATAGTTGTTGTTTTTACTGCAAAAAATATTGTCAGCTATTAAAGACACAGCACTGTAATACGCAAAAACTAAGGAATATTATAATCGTGCCGTTAAAAGTTTCAATTTTTTTAAAAGTTTGTCTATTTATATGACTTAGGTAAGACGTATCGGACTAATTGAATATCCTGAGAAACAAGATAGGTATAGTCTCACGTTCTTGGTGATGCTATTTTTTTTTTTTTTTAATTGTACCTATTTATTTATATAACCGCTATTCTTAGTAATTACGCACATTTTGATAAATTTTAAGCGCGGGTGCTTATTCTGTATAATCAACTGATATAAGTATTATAAATGCTAAACTGTGTCCAATTGAAGTGGTCAGAGATTGCGGTCAGGGGACGAGACTTTGGCATGCAGTGAGATAAACGAGGAGGAAATTTCAAGCCCCCTTCCATCTCCGTGGGTCCTCATTAGTCTGAGGTGGCTCCGGGTTTTAACTCCAGTGAGGACTTCCCTTTATAAAGCAGCATTCCAAACCTTTTGTCAATCAGTCTCTCCTCTGTATTGGCACAGAGGCTAGCCATGGAAGAGGATTCAACAGAGTTAGAACCACCATCGTGCTTCCTGGTTGACATCGAGCAACCGCCATCACCGGGATGTCGTCTTGTGACTAAGGAGCTGCCTGAGAAATCTCGTAATTCTAAGCAGAAGTTCGACTTGATGGCACTGGTGATAGCATTTTGCCTCGGCACAGCAGTCGAGATAGCTCAAGTCTCTACACAAACTCGCATGCCCCTGCCAACAGAGTTACACCTATTTTCTCTCTCTGTCGTACTCGCATTTGGTGCCATCCTCGTCGCCAAGTATGCCTCCTCCAAGCTCCCTTCTCTGTCTACAGTGTCTAGAGTGCTGGAACACGTCGAGGCCTTCTTTGCCGCCACTGCATTTATGTTCTCCGTCGCTTTATCTGCACCCCTATGTCTCAAGGTGATTTATTGGTTCATCTTTGCCGTTTGTTTGCTCTTCATTTCCTACTGCAATTGTCCCGATAGCTCTCTCCGTCGTCCTCGTGTCGTTTCAACTCTGACTAGTGCTTGAAGAGGGGAGATTGGTGTCCGTACTGCATTTTACACAATTCTTCAGATTTCCGAGCAGAGTAGTTTGGTACCACTTCAGTTGCTATATGGATTTGTAACAGATTGTCCTTACACTTGCCACTTCAACTACTTTACAAAAAGAATTGAAAAAAAGGAATACTATGAAATTGGGTGAGTGTTGCATCGTTCTTGAATTGATCCTCACAGGAGTGAACCGAACCAAATTTTTCCAGCCAAGCCGAGCAAAAGAATTCCAATTAAAAATTTTGAACTCACAAAGGAGTTTGTTTGATTTAAAACCAAAATGTACTTCGGACGAAAACAAACCAGACTCATTCCAAAATATTACCAGGTGATATGATATTTTAGTTTTAAATCGACCTTCTACTTCTAATTATATTCTATGTACTACAAACCAAAATCACGCAAAACATTAGATAACATAAACTCCGTGCTTCTATCCGTTTAGTGGGGTATTCAAGGACTAGAGAGAGATGTTCCTCACTCACATTCCAAGATTTTCCTTCCCCATTCCACACCCCTCCCTCTACACCCAATTCCTCACTCCAAAACCCAGATTCCTAAACACCTCCGCGCTCAATCTTAAGCCCATCTCCCACTTCTCTTCGACCCCTGTGTGCCAGAAATTGAGACCCAGATCGAAATCCCAATCGACAGGCTCTTCGTCCCACCAGAAACCGATGTCCCGTCGCTGACCACGCCACTCAGTACAAGGATTTTGAAGGTTTCGAACATTGTGTTGAGCAAGTATGCCAGGGACGCTCAGGTGGCTCAGGCGGAGTTTGTGAAGAGCAGTGTGAGGACTGTCCGGCCGAAGGGTTGCCGGAGTTTGCGCTTGTGGGCCGGTCGAATGTTGGGTAATCTTCGTTGCTGAATTCGCTTGTTAGGAAAGAAGCTCGCCCTCAATTCTAAGAAGCCTGGTACTTTTCATTTTACTACAATCTCCATTCCTGTGGATTTTCTCCTTTTGACTTTTTGCCATGTAAACGGAGAATTGAACTCAATTAACAACCATTGATCAATTAAGTAGCCTTTGGCAAGTCAAGCAAGTGTAGCAAGAATGAGCGAACTCAACATGTACATCGACCAAATCTATCTTAGAAATTTGCAAAAAAGTTAAATTAGAAAAATCCAATGGAAGAGTAGTGTAATATATTTGCCGGTTGGGATTTTTCATAGTTTTTCGGCTTTGACGTTTCTAGAGTAGAATTTGAGCATCTAACCTGAATTGAACCTAATAGTAATCATTTGTTTGTGAAGTATTGTTTGACAATTATTTAGTTTAAATACAGAGAGTAACGTGCTTAAATTCTATTATGTATTTGAAAAAGTTAGAATGGGGCAAAAAGTATGAAATGGAGTAAGACAATAAGGCGATTCGCCTTATGGGTTCTTCTGTTGATAGGTTGTGAGAACAAGGCTTAGTTCTTTGTTTAAGCATGTTGAGATAAGCATGACGGCTGCAAATTATCGGAATGGATATTCCATGAACAGATATACAACAAAATAGAAAGTTTGAGCATCTAAGGTTTTGGGGCAATACAACATTGTGAGCACTTTTGAAGAACATTTGGTTTGTTGGAGCAAGATAAAATGCGATGGAGAATTATGAACCAGTTTTTGCTTGGGGCATGGAATGTTAGCACTTTGGAAAGAAGCGAGGATGATGTAATTAAGTGGGGCTAGGATGACAATAAGCTGACTGGGAATGTCAGTGGGACTCCTGTAGAAAATTTTATGGCAACAATTTGTAGAAGCCCAAAATGAGATGGATAAGCTCACATGAGGATTGTGGGTTTGTGCGTTGAAGATCAACAATAGTACAAGTGACATTAAGAATATTGGCCGGTATGATGGACAAATGTTGTTGGCCTGTGGATTATGGTTAGTGTAGATTTATAACATTTGGCAAAACAAATGACCAAAATTGTCTTAATGTAATTCTTCCGTTTGACTCTCTCGCATATTTGTCGACCGAACTTAGCACACAACCATTTGACTTCCTCCCTCCTTTCTAGACGTGCAAACCTCTACCAGTCCCTCCCCTCTCCTCCTTAGCTTGGGCCCTTAGCTTGAATGGGTAGAGCTAGATGATGGGTGCTCCCACTGTTAAGATCTAGCCTTGTTTGTCATTTAGCAAGCGGTGCTCCAACCGTTCTACCGCTTTTTTTGAGCAAGAATTTTTCTGCAGAGGACCACCGGTGGGGGTCTCATATTTGTTTTTTGTTTTTCCTTTTCTTTGTCCTTTTTTGGGTCTCTTTTCTCGACCCTAATCCATTTGTGGTGTCAATTCTATTTGAGCTTTGAATCTTGTCCATTTGGTCTAGGGCTTAGTTGCAGGAAACTCCTCATATGGTGACGCTTCTCTCTCGGAAACTCGCTTTTGCGATCCCAAGTTAGGAGCTCCATGGAATCTCGTCCCAAGCTCATATGGGAACTCCATCCCGTTAGCTGGACAGAGATGCATGGAACAAGTGAGAGAGTACCTAAAAATCAAGCCCTTTTCAACTCAATTCCTTGTTTCTCTCTTCCTTCAAGTCCTTGTTTGTTGTTGCCCTCCCTCCCTCCCTCTCTCTCAATCTATATTCCAGAAATGGTAATACTCTATAACTTTAACGCATGGATTTATTCCAGGCGCTCCCAACCTTAAATTCTTCCAGGTTCTTACGCTCCCCCGCTCCCGTCCCCGCCCCCGCTTTGTGCAACTAAGGTCTAGGGAGACCGCATTTGCATTCCTGCAACAATGCCATAAGCTGCTCTTGCATGCGGCCTCAGAAATGATGCAAAGTTTTGCATCTTCTCCCGGTCCTCACTTAGTTTGGTAGCCTAGACAACGATGACTCTTATCTTTTACTGTTTTTCCTCCAAGGCCACGTTGGCCATTGTCTTTCTAGAGCCGACCGTTTGGTTCCGCTCTTCTTGTTGTACATTCATAGTGCAATGGGAGTAGGTTTAGCCAAAAAACGGTAACAATCAACTATTGTTTGCCTTAGATGGGAAAAATAAATATAGCTTCCCAGAGGTAAGAGATGGCGCAAGGACCAACTGTGATAAAAAAATTCTGATTTTATTGGCTTTAATCACAATTTACTTTTTTCAACGAACCATAAGAAAGTTATGTTAGAATGATGTCAGAATCCCTTTGAAAGTAGTTTAGACGACAGATTACTATGCGGCGACTTTTGTTTTGTTTATTGGTGATTGTTTATGAAGCACGGACACGGGTACGGGTGCGGATACACGCTACGACATTTTCGTGCGGGGGGGGGGGGGGGAGTGGGGAAGATACCGGTGCGGCTAGGATACGACAATTTTTTTATAATTTAAAAAAATTAATATTGGTTTTAGAAATATATATGCTTGATGAGCTCTTGTGCAAATACATAAAAATTATGGGTCATTTAGTCATCTGCTCATAAGAAAAAATCCAAAGGCCAAAAGTCACAAAGCCCCACAACATAGAGTTGCTCCCCACGCAAGAGTAAATAAAGTTGAGCCAAAAAATTAATTAAAGACAAAAAGTCAGAGAGTCAAAAGAAAAAAAAGTCTCTGGTGAAGGAAAAGAGAGAATCAGAGAAGCAACCATTGCCGCCGTGTTCACCGTCGCTAGAGTTCTTCTTTTTCTTTTCTCCTTTTCTTTTGGGTTATGCCGAAAAGGTAGGAGCAGTTTGATGGCCATCGACGGCGCTGCCTCCGGTCGGTGGCTGCTGCTTCCTATTCTCTCTCCTCTGTCAGTCGTCGTCGGTGGTTTCGGGTGGTCGCCGGAGTCTCTGGTGGTCGTCAGTGGGGCGCGTGGTCAATCGTGGCTACTTCGCCACTGCCACTGCCTCTCTCTCTCTCCCCTCTTTAAAGATATGTTGATTTAGGTTTTTTAAGTAAATGTTTCATTATTTCTAATTTGAACCCCCAAAATTCATTTTTCATGTTTTGACCCTTAAAAAATCTTTTAAAATTTGTGTTTTCAACCTACAAATATTCGATACGCACCCGATCCGTATCAGAGCCGCACCCAGTATTTTGAAAATTAAAAAAATATATATAAATATTGGACACGCACCCGAACACCCGCACACGACGCACACCCCGTGCCTGTGTTTTACCCCCAATGCTGCACCTGTGCTACAGAGGGGATTTTTGATTGGCTAATTCATGGTACATTCCTTCTAGCTAAGCCAGTGTTTCCATTCCGCGGTAACGAAGTACACCAACAAGAGCATAATCAGCATTGTCTCTAGAAAGAACAATGGTGAACGTGGTTTTGGAGGAAAAGAGTAAAAGTAGTGGCTCATCAGTGGTTGGGGCTATTAAACTAAGTGATGACTGGGAGGGAATGATGCAAAAATTTTGACTTAGGGGCAAGGGCTGCATGCAAGAACAGGTTTACGTAAGGCTGCGGTTGACGTAGAAGCTAGCAAAATCTAATTACAGCCTCCCATGGCTAGATTGACAAGATTCAACGCTCGAAGAGAATTGTCACCTCTTGCATGGGTTAGATACACAAAAAGAAACCAAAAGAAAGAGGAATAAATGAGAGACCCCTGCCGTTGTTCCTCTGGTGGAAATTAGTACAGTGGAGTCGGATTGGTCGGAGCAGCTCTCGGCAAAGGCCGAATTATACCGTATCTCGAAAGAGCCTTGGACCAGCTGGACTCCTCCTGAGGACAAACCCTATGAGAATTGTAGGTTTGGAAGAGGAAAGTGGAGAGCATGACTAAAAAGGAGGGAGGGCGGTGGGGCTAGCTGAGGTTTACCTTTCTAAGGAGGAGGAGGAGAAAGTTAGGTTAGAGAGAGGAAGTTAAGCGTATTGGTGCATGGTACATCTATGCACAGTAAAATTTCCTGTGGTTAAACGAGGAAAAACTTCTTGTTTGTCAAGTTTTGGCTAGTGTCTAAGAAGTGCAGCTGATACTCGAGATGCACTAATGCATGTTAACTTTTTGGACAGAAAAAGATGAATTCCATTAGATAAGAAAACCAAGACTGCGAAAGGATGCATTGCTGCTACCTATATGTCCATGCCATCTTCTTGTCATAAAGATGGCTATAGCTGCAAAAGGATCCATTAACTGTTGAATTGTTTGTTGAAAAAGTCTTCTGAATAGATGCTCATCCTGGTTCATATAAGTCACTCAGTATGATCTTTTTAAGGAAGTTGGTCTGTAAGCCTATGTGATAGAATCTTTTGAAGTGTCAATTCTCCATTAGTAACACAGAAATATATGTTAATTTTGTGCTGTAAAAAGGAGCACTGGTAAAGCGGCATTGATGAGAAGTTCCAAATGTGGTACTTTTCTTTTACTTGACAGACCAATATTTCAGTTATCAATGATTACCTGCTTAATTTTGGTCAAAGGATCTTGAATCTTTACTGCACGTCAGTGTCACATTAACATTCTGTAAATTATGACTTCTTTTCTATTCTTGTTGCCTTTCTGCTCCACGAACTCGATACGAAGCATATATAACTAATACATTAGATCTCCCTTTCTTACTTTTTTCTCTTTTCTATTTGCAGGAAAGACACAATGTATTAACCATTTTTGAGTCAACGACGGTTCCTGCTGGATTTGCCTGGATATGGGTATGGCTAAGACGTTGATTTTCTGCATCCATTATTCTTTCTGAGGTTACTAAATGAAAAAGAGAATTTGAAATCATTACGAAATCTGGAATTCTATGGTTGGAGTGAGCTCTTGTATAAACAAATCCAAACTTACCAATCTTTACGGCTTGGAAGATTTCCTACAGATTGGAAGGGTGGTATTCCTGCAGGCTGATGCACAGGTTGCTTGATAATTTCTCTTTGATTGTTATGTTCTTCATTTTGAAACTTTTGGAACTAGCAGAGACTTGTTTGGTCTGTATTCAATGCAGAGGCATGGATTTGGCGCCTGTATAGAAGCCTCTGTGTTATATAGTTGTGCGGCATTGTTAATTCTCCTATTATACATGCCTGAATTCACATGTTTATATCATAAACAAGGCTGTACTAAAAGCTAATTACTTCGTAATTTTTTCTTCTTTGCTTGTTGAGACCCACTGTAATTCTTGTTTTTCTTTATGATAATTTGTCGAATCCTTCCTTGCTTCCTAGCAATCAAATAGGACTAACTTTTGACCGAGGACTAGCTTTTGGGCCACAGGCAATGCCTGTGCAAACACAAATTATAATAGTGCTCGGTGAATATGTATGAAAAGGTAGAAAATCACATCAGATACTCTTGTGTAGATTAAATGGTAGATCCAGAGGGAGAGGAAGAGTAAAAATAGTAGAGGTGATGAAAGAAAATCACGAGAGAAGGAATTACAGGTAGTTATAAATATATATATATGGAAAGAGGGGTGGATAGTGGGACTAGAGAGAGCAATGGGAGGTAGGTTTAAAGTTTAAATTACTCTAATGACCATTGTCAACTTTTCTAGGAGAGAAAATGTTTTAAAAAGGAAGAATAAATGGTACAATTGGAAGTTTATAGAGGCTTTACCATAAGTGTGTTCTCCTTTAATAGATGATGACATGACATGATATTTTAGTCACCTTTTAGTGAAAGGAGAACTTCAAATCAGATGTATCATTATGGGGTGAATCTCTATAGCTTTTAGTAACTTAAGGTCGGTAGATGATAGCCCCAAGGGGTGGCGGAGGTGGTAAAGGGCCTCGAGGTCCCGAGTTCGATTCCCCATATTGATAGGACATATTGAATTGCAATTCTAAACATTCCAAAAAAAAAAAAAAAGGTCAGTAGATGATGGCACATGAACTGAACTTAATAACATACGAGTAGAATTTACCTATTAAAACAAAAGGAAAGAAAAAAAATTATACTATCTATGTCCCTTTTTATTTGATCGTATTTAATGTGTTTATTTAGAATATAAGTTATTATTTATAAATTTTTCATTCTACCCTAAGAGAGAGAGAGAGAGAGAGAGACTCGGTCACGAGAGAAAAATGAATTGGTGTAAGATTAAATGTGGAGAGAGAAATAGAATAAAACAAGTGTAAGGAGGGTTAACATGGAAAAATACCCACGAATTTTTTTTTAATTTAAAAAGTGATCATTTTTTTTAATAGTCCAAAAAGAAAATATGATCAAATCAAATATTTAAAAATGTGGTAATATTTTTTTTATTTTTATTGCAAAAGACCTTGTCTGCTATTAAAGACATGTCATTGTAGTACTCAAAAAGTGAGGAGTATTATAATCGTGTCCAAAAAGTTTCAATTGTTTTTTATATTTGCCTACTTGTATGACTTAGACATATCAGATTAATTGTTTGTCCTGAAAAACAAGACATGAAGAGTCTCTGGCTCTTCGTAATGCCATTTTCTAGTATATAATTGTTGACCTTATTAATCTTTACGGCTTGGAAGATTTCCTACAGATTGGAGGGTTGGTATTCCTGACTGACGCACATGTTGCTTGATAATTAGTATTTTATTGTTATGTTCTTCATTTATGAAACTTTTGGAACTGTGAGAAATATGTTTGATTTATATTCAATGCAGAGGCAAGGCTCAAGGGTTTGGTGCCATTATAGTTTTGGGTGGTTGTCATTTCTCCCATGTACGTGCCTGAATACACATGTTCATAATATAGTTATTGTTTTTACTGCAGAAGATATTGTCAGCTATAAAAGAGAGGGCACTGTAATACTAAAAAATAAGGAGTATAATAATCGTGCCCTTAAAAGTTTCAATTTTTTAAAAAAGTTTGTCTATTTGTATGACTTAGATAAGACGTATCAGACTAATTGGATGTCATGAGAAATAAGATAATGAGAGTCTCTCGCTCTTGGTGATGCTATTTTCTGGCGTTGATAGTACCCATTTATTCATATAAGCGCTATTATAAGTAATTACGCACATTTTGATAAATTTTAAATGTCGTGCTTATTTGTATGATCAATGGATATAAGTGATATAAACGCTAAACTGTGTCCTCAATTGTAATTTATCCATAAATTCAAAGACAAATATGATATTATCTCTAAAACTAGTTAATTTATGAATTACTAGTAGCTATACACAAGACCCAATTGAGTGGTCAGAGATTGTGGTCGGAGAACGAGACCTTCGCTTGATCAATTGGGAGTGATAGCAATTGGTGTTGATAGCCTTCTTTTTTTATTGGTGTAAATGTAAATGACAGCCTTCTGGGAAAGGGGAAATTTCAAGCCCCCTACCATCTCCGTGGGTCCTCATTAGTGTGAGGTGGCTCAAAGCTTCAAGCTTTAACTTTTAACTCTAGTGCAGGACTTCCCTTTATAAAGCAGCATCCCAAACCTTTTGTCAATAACAGTCTTACATATTTGGCATAGAGGCTTGCCATGGAAGAGGACTCAACAAAGTTCGAACCACCGAAGAGCATCCGGGTGGTCAAGCGGCAGCCTGAACCGTCATCACCGCGCTGCCGACCTGTCACTGAGGAGCTACCTAAGAATCCTCGTAATTCCCAGCAAAAGTTCGACTTAGTAGTGCTGGTCATAACATTTTGCCTTAGTACAGCAGTTGAAATAGCTCAACTCTCTGTACGAACTCGTAAGCGCTTGCCAACAGAGTTGCACCTGGTTTCCCTCTCCGTCGTACTCGCATTTGGTGCTATCCTCGTTGCCAAGTATGCCTCTTCCAAGTCCCCTTCTCTATCTTGAGTGCTAGAACATGTCGGGCCTTCTTCGCCGCAACTGCATTTATGTTCGCCATCACTTTATGTGCACCACTCCGTCTTAAGTTGGTTTATTGGTTCATATTTGCCGTTTGTTTGCTCTTCATTTCTTACTGCAATCGTCCCGGTAGCTTTCTCCGCCATCCTTGTGTCTTTTCTAGCCTGCCATGTGCTTGAAGAAGGAAGATTGATGTCCATATCCATTTTTCAGATTCCCTAGCAGAGTAGTTTGGTGCCACTTCAGTTGCTATATATATTTGTAACAGATTGTCCTTGCACTTGCCACTTCAGCTGCTCTACAATAAAAAATGGGAACAGTATGGCAAAATACCAAATTTCATCACAAATTTTTACTCAACATCTCCTTACAGGGCTGAAACAGGGGAAACGACCATAGTGAAGTCACACATGTCACCAATAATACTATCAAATTGATTTTCATCCAACTGTTACATTGTTCTTGAACTGATCCTGATTGGGGTGAACATTTTAATTTACCGAGCCAAGCCGAGCAAAAGAATTTCAACTCAAAAATTTTGAATTCACAAAACAGTCAGTTATATTCAAATCCAAAATGTATTTTCGACAAAAGTAAACTAAACTCGTACCAAAACAGTACTCGGTGAATATGCTATTTCAGTTTCAAATCGGCCTTTTAATTCTCTGTATTAAAAATCAGTATCAAGCAAAACATTAGATATAACACAAATGATCGATCCAGCCAGTTCAAAGAGTTCCGCCTCACCTAAATAATTCTTGCCTCTAATGTCATTTTGTGTTCATTGATCGTCGCCATATGGAAGTAATGGGCATCGTGAAAATCGTTGTAACCTAAAAATTTTGACCGCTATGTAAGGAGATAGGTACACTTTGACGTAAAGAAACTGCTAGCCGGGCTGAGGGAAAATCTACTGCAACTGATGTATTCCTCGTCGAAATTAGGCCTAGGTGCAACCTCCAAGCTTCTATCCGTTTAGGGGGTATCCAAGGACTAGAGAGAGATGCTCATCACTCACATTCTAAGATTTTCGATCCTCATCCCACAATCCTCCCTCTGCACCCAATTCCTCTGTCCAAAACCCGGATTCCTAATCACCTCCGCCCTCAATCTTAGCAGCCCCATCTATCATTTCTCGTCGACCACCCCTCTAGACCCCTCTGTCCCACAAATTGAGACTTAGATCGAAATCCCAATCGACAAGCTCTTCGTCCCACTAGAAATCGATGTCTCGTCACTGTCCACGTCACTCAGCACAAGAATCTTGAAGGGTTCGAGCAGTGTGTTGAGCAAATACGCCAGGGACGCTCAGGTGGTTCAAGCAGAGCACCCAATTCTTCATTTCCTACTGCAATCGTCCTGATTGCTTTCTCCACCGTCCTTGTGTCTTTCCCAATCTGCCCTGTGCTTGAAGAAGGAATATTGATGTCCATACATACTCCGTTTTACTGCATTTTTTATATTTCCTAGCAGAGTAGTTTGGTGCCACTTCAGTTGTTATATAGATTTGAAACAGATTGTCGTTGCAGTTGCCACTTTAATTGCTCTAGACACACCCGAAAAGAAAAAGAAAAAAGGCATACCGTAAAACCCCAAATAATATATAGCTAATTATTTTAATTCTTGGGTTACTTTTGTAATTTTAATAATATTCTTGAATTCTTTTTGAATAAATAACATATCTTTAGGGGCCTTTTGAGTTATTTACCAAGTTCAGAGATATAAAGGCTAGTCAGTTATTTTATTATTAATATTTTTTTGTGGATAAATTGAGTTTGCTCTTTAGATAGATAGAAGAAAAAGGAAACTATGATTTTTGAGGATTGCAATTTCTACTCACAATTGATAAGTGATCTTGAACCCACTTTGTTTATAAAGATGAAATAGATCATATTAGGATTGTGTTTGTGAAGATTTTAACATAAGTGGACTGATTAAAATATTTAGGTTTTGAAATTTCGGAAGATTATGTAACTTTATAAATCTAATTGCGTTGATTGAGGTAAGGGTTTCATGTATATGTCTGCCTCGTTATCATATATTATTGATTGATTTTGTTTAACTGACGTTTGGATTAACAATAAATTTGTATTTCATCAAAATTATCGTTAATTATTTTAACGTCGTATTTGTGTTTCATATTCGCACACTTATCGTAAAATTGTATAACATCGTCAAGTGTGTCCTTGGGAACGTGCATGTTTCCTTCTGCTGATTCGTTCGTTGGTGCCGTTCTTCTCTTTCTTTTTATTTTCCAAACCGTAAGGCTCACCTGTTGCAGACTACCCATGATTGTCCTTTAATTCCTTAAAGTACTTCCAGACTCCTTATGAGAATTGCCTGTATAATTGCAAAAGTGCTTTTCACAGGTGTCACCTTTTAGGAGGTGTAATCCTTTTGTTTTCCTTTTGTTCTCAATTTCATTATCTAATAATTTTGTGCTCATGCGTGCTCGGATTTAAGCGACTCAATTTCGTTGAATTCGTCTCTTCGTTCTCTCTGGTTTGAGTCTAAGATCGGATATTTTTTAAAATCGTTCATTCTTTTTTAGATTCAATATTTTGATGTGTTGTGACTCATAGAAATACTTCGATGTCTATTGGACCCTTTAAATTGAACTAATGTTAGAACCTTCACATGCTTAGATTAACGTGGTGCCATGACATGATATCACAATTGCTACCGGTATGTAAACTTTGAACTTAGAACATTTGCGTGATTAGGTTAACGTGCTTTGCAGTCACGTATTACATAATTGCATCGTATTCGATTATTAGTTCAATTATTCGAATGTGTTCATTTGACTTTGATTTTGATTTGACCTTTGATGAGTTAATACCTCGAAACGAGATTTATCGTGCTAAGATTATTTATCGTTTTTGTGCTTTTGTTTTTATTTGTTTCGTTTGATTCAGTTACATGTTATTAAATATTTGTGTTATATTTCGTGAGTGTGTATGTGTGGTCTTTGCTGGGCTTTGTACCCACCCCCATTTTTCTCTCCATTTCAGGTAATTAAGCTAAGACGGGTTAGGAGAGTTAATAGCATTATTGTTAGGCTTCTTATTAGCTTTGCAATGAGAACCTTGTAATAGTTTTTGAAACCAATAAAATAACCCTAGAGGGGGGGGGGGGGGGGGAATAGGATTTTAAGACTACTTTAAAAATTAACAAACAACTAACCTCAATCTCACCACAAATGTAAAACGATAATGAAAAGAGAGAAGGGTTTAGAGATACTTGACAATGAGATTTAAATGGTTCGGCTTGATATACCCTCAAGCCTACATCCACCTCTTCAAGGGAGTCCCTTGCAAGAGCACTAGAATCCACTCGCAACAATCTTCTTCCGGGTCAAGATCAAAACCCTTACAACACTTGATGATATCCCCACACCAAGCACAAGCCTTGAATCCACAAAGCTCACCCAAGACTTGACAAACTCAAGCCTTGATCACAATCCTTTTACAAAGATCAAATGTATACAAAGAAACCCTCTTGAAAGGAAATGAGTACAAATGAAGTTCTAGTGCAATAGAGAGATGAGAGAATTGATGACTTGAAGGATGCTCACTCTCAATCAAAGAATTGCTCACAAAGATGCTCTCTTTAATGATGTAAAATCATGAAGATGAAGAGAGAAAAATTTAATCTATGAGCCTTGATGTTTCTCTATTGAATGGAGACTTAGAATGTGATTTCTATGGTGTATAATGAAGCCCCAAATCATTTATATAGAGAGCAAATGAAATATAGCCGTTATAGGCATAAAGTGAGTAAAACTGCCATTGCAGTCGACTGTATTCCCACTACAAGAAAAGAGGGCATTAGCGACGGACTTTTAGCGACGGACCAAATTCCGTCTCTAAAAGAGTTTTTAGCGACGGAAAACACCCGTCGGTTTAAAGTCCGTCGGTAAAAATATTTAATGACGGAATAATTCCGTCCGTTAAAAAACTGTCGGTGAAAGTAGGGTTTTGCCAACGGACTTTTACCGACGGGTGTGTTCCGTCGGTAAAAATATTTTAACAACGGAATAATTCCGTCGGTAAAAATACCCGTCGGTGAAATGAGGTTTTTGCCGACGGACTTTTACCGACGGGTATTTTCCGTCGGTAAATGCCTTAAAAAGATCAGATCCCCTTCTTCTTTTCTTTCTCCCGTTGCTCTCTCTCTCTCACCGGCGATTTATCCTCCGTCGCCATCCCCGGCAACCTAGCCCCCGACGGAATAATCCTGCCACCGCCACCGACGCCGCCACTGCCGCCCATCTTCAAAATCGAAGGACCGCCGCCACCACTGCCGCGCCGCCACCACAACCGCGGTAATCGAGCTCGGTTGGAAGGTATCGGTCTCTTCTTCTAACACACGAATCATCGACTCGTAGTTCCTTTTTGCCCTAGATTTTGCTATCTTATGTTGAGATTTTGTTGTGCTGTGTTCGCACATTGCTCTTTTTGGATCAACTGGATGAGGATATACATTGCACTGTAGATGTGTGGATTTGTGCCTATATAGATGGACTGTTGCTAGTATATGACATTGTTTTAATCGCCTATCTTTGTATGCATGTCAAGGGGGCCGTGATTATTGAATGGGCAAAGGGGACAAAAATTATTGAATGGGCAAAATTCAAGCCTATTGGAGTATTTTCTTCTTCTATTAGCTGCAATCTGTAACTGAGATAGGGTTAGGTTGATCTACATTTCAAAGTAATGAGAGGTGGGGGGCGGGGGGGGGGGGGGGGGGAGGAGGGGAGGGGGAAGAAGGCTTTACAAGGTCATTGATTGCCCTCAGTTTATTTTAACGAGAAACTCATCGGGCTTATCTTAACTAGTTCTAGAGTTGTAGGTGAGTAATCAAGGGGTAGGTGTTGGCTAAACAGCTTATATAGAATTGATGTGGTATAGTAGCACACTAGCACCCCTGTTTAGATGCAGAGATATAGTTTGTTTCGAATGCGTTACAGTCAAAGATCAGTTGTTTTGATTGCTGTAAATAGATGCAGAGATATAGTAGGTAGCTTCAAGATGGCCTCTATTTTGTATTACCTCATCGCGGCGTGTAGCTTTGCTAAATAAGCAGCCACTTCGTGAAGGTTTTTCTGTCACACTAGCTAGCTAGAAGTGTGGCATACCTATCGTTTCACAACGAACAGTATGATCCATAGAGTTCAACGAAAACCCTGAAATGCTGGTGTTCCTGAAAGTTAAGGAACACTCTAAACATGAAAGGTGAACCTTAACTATGTTGCTGTTGTTAGTTGTTAATTGTTATGTTGGAAATGATGGATGCATTTAGGGAGAAGACTTGCCTCGACTGGTCTTGAACAGTATAAGATCTTCACAGTAGCCATTATTAGACTTAGTTCACAACTTTGTCCGATGTCGTGCTTGAGATTATACACTTGAACAGTCTTGTTTAGGTATTTATTTCCCCAAACTTTGGCTTTGAACAGTGTTTAATTTGGATCATCAGATGGAGCCAATAACTCTCACTGTTCCTTGAGTCTTCTGTGAAGCAGGTGACATCATTTTAGTTCTACCTTTTGCTGCTGGCTATGATTTTATGTTACGTATGTAGCATGTAAAGCACATTTATTATGGTTTCAGCTACAAACTCGTTAGATATATGTAGCCTTGACGCGTGAGCATGAAGACTGTTACCTTCTCCCAGAACATTCTCCTTAGAAAAGGGCCTATTCAGCCACTCATCAGCATCCTACTCTTTGTTTATACATGACAGATCACTTTCACGCAAAGCAATATTCTCTGGACTCCATAGCATTGTTCCTTGGGAGCTCCATGCTCCATTAGATTCAATCTTCATTAGAAGATATACGCAACCAATTTACTTATATATCTGTAATCTAAGTAGTTGCATATCTATATCAAAGAGTTGCATGCCTAAATCTAAGGGAGTTGCATATGTTACGTTAACCCCCCCCCCCCACACACACACAAATTTAATTCCTAGCCGATCTGTGTTACTCCCTCGCACCCATTACAAATTTAATAAAGTTTGTAGATTTCTAAACCTTGATTCTCTTACTCTTTTTCAAGCTTTATATAAAGTGTAAAATCATCTTCGATTGAATAATCATCGATTGGTTTTTCATGTTAAAGTAGGTTAAATGGCTTCTGCTTCGGTGAACAGGGACGTTTCAGTCAACAGGCATTTCTTCAAGGTCATGATGCCTGGTTTTGAGACAGAACTTGTATGTCATCCCGCTTTCTCTATGTTTTCATGTGTGTTAAAAGTTTTATCTTTGGTTAAAAACTTACATGTCTTACTGTATTATGAATATGTTAGGCCATACCGGTAGCATTTTGGCGATTGCTCACCACGTTGAGATTTGAAGCAACTTTAACCAGCCGTAAGGGGTCATGGCTTGTTCAATTGAAGAAGAAGGTTGGCGAAGAGGTTCTTTGCTTCGAAGAGGGTTGGAACGACTTCGTGCAACAACATGACCTCCATCTAGGAGTCTTTGTAGTCTTTCAACACATGGGGCAAATGCGTTTTCAAGTCAGCGTGTTTGATGAAAGCACTTGTGAAAAGCGTTTCCCCTAATGTACATTTTGAACTATTTATCGATGATTTTGAACAATATTGTATTATTGATCGATGATTTTGAAAAATATTGTATTATTGATCGATGATTTGTTTTAATCGATGATTTGTTTTAATCGATGATTTGTTTTAATCGATAATTTTAGATTGTTAATCGTGCATTTGATATACTGAGATTGTTGACGGAGGATGGGACTCAATTGGTTTGAATTTTTTTATTACAGGTTTGGGCATTAAAAAATAAAAAAAAATTAAAAAAATGACTTTAACTTTTAGCGACGGATTAATTCCGTTGCTAAATATTTTATCCCGTCGCTAATTTCGTAAAAAGAAAATATATTAAAGTACGTAAAACATAATTAGCGACGGAATATCCGTCGCTAATTACGAATAAATCCGTCGCTAAAAGTTCTATATTAGACGACGGATTTTATAATTCTGTCGCAAAACTTTTAGCAACGGCCTTTTATACGAGGGGCTTTTAGCGACGGAATATAGGCCTTTAGCGACGGGAAAATCCGTCGCTAAAGACCTTATTCCTTGTAGTGTCCCAATGCAGTCGACTGTAATCCCTCGAAAATAGCCGTTGGAGTTTTGTCCTCGAAAATAGCCGTTGGAACTGAATTTTGACCAATGCAGTCGACTGCATTGAAATGCAGTCGACTGTATTCAATTACAGTCGACTGTATTACCCTACTGCCTATCGGCTGCCTCACGGAACCCCTTTTCCTATTTTGGGCATAACTTTATCTAGAAAAATTGGATTGAGGTGCCGTTTTTTACGTTGGAAAGCTAATGAAAAGTTTAGCACCAAAAACATTTTTGAGAAAATCTGAGTAAGCTCTAAAGTTCACTCATTTTCAAGAACCACGCTTGTGTGAATGATTATGAACTCACATGCAATGCACAAGGTGTCCTAAGGTCTTTTTAGGTCATAGTCATCAATCCAAGCATCAAACCAAGACTAGTTACATAATATGAAAGATCAATTATAATCGATAGTAACTTAGCCGATGCATTCTTTGTTGCTCTTCGACATTGGACTTGATGAAGCTTCTATAGCACGTCCACTATAACTTTAAGCTTATTTGGCTTTAATCCATCTATCCAACTTCTCACATATATCTTCATGAGTGTGCATGTATATACCTACTAAGAATACACTCAAAGCACACATTAGAACATAATCAATGTGTAGTTATCATCAAAACAAGATGTAAGCCTAGGTTATCCAACCATAGGGCTAACAGTTTTTTTATTTAGTGACTTTTGGTACCCCAATGGATGGGAAGTTATTATTGTTATCAAACTTCCGCTGCAATTATTAGACGTTGATGACGCACTTGAATGTCTTTGGTTTCAGATATGATTTAGAGCTCTGATTACCTTTTTGATGTCATATTTTTTGTAAGATACTTTGGGTATTATATTTCTAGCAAGTAGGAACATTTTGAAATAGTATGCGTAGGTCCGCCTCCGGGTAGGGGGCGTGACACATACTATGTGTTGATATATGTCTTGTATTTATGTCACATCGGTTACTCAAAGAAGGTTGCAACTTGACCCTTAGTATATAAGACATCTTGTCCCACATTGCTTGGAGAGAGAAGATCGCTGCTTTCTCCAAGTATAAGTAAGGTGTCTTGTATTGTGTTAAAGGGCAAGAGAGAAGAGTCCTTCTCTGAGTAAGAAAGAGAGAGAAGAGTCCTTCTTTGAGTAGGCCAAGAGAGAAGAATCCTTCTTTGAGTAGGCCAAGAGAGAAGAGTCCTTCTCTGAGTAGGAAAGAGAGGATAGTCTTTCTTTGGGTAGGCAAAGAAAGAAGAGTCCTTCTTTGAGTAGGAAAACAGTTGAGAAATACACGTGAGGGAGCGTTGTAAATCTGACTTGTACAAAGTGGATTTGAGTTCTCTCATATTTCTTGTGTTTTCTTATTAGGTTATCGTGTTCTATACATATTTATCTAGAGCGATTTCGTAACAAGTGGTATTAGAGCTTCCAGATTTTAATTTTGCCCAAAAAATAAACCTGGAAGCTCTTGATACCACTTGTTACGAAATCGCTCTAGATAAATATGTATAGAATACGATAACCAAATAAGAAAACACAAGTGGATTTGAGTTCTCTCATATTTCTTGTGTTTTCTTATTTGGTTATCGTGTTCTATACATATTTATCTAGAGCGATTTCGTAACAAGTGGTATCAAGAGCTTCCAGGTTTATTTTTTGGGCAAAATTGAAATCGATTTGAGAGGATAAATATGTAGACAACACGACCATGAAGTATGCCTGTGACAATTCGATGGAAAGACGAATTTTGGCATATGGCAGAGCACGGTAAAGGATTTGAGCAGTGCGACAGGGGATGCCAAAGCATGCATGAGAAGCGAGCTCGAGGCACTTGGAGAGCACTTGCAGCGGACTGTCGCAAGTCAGGTGGAGCTAATCTTCAATAGATTAGATGACTTGGAAGTAGACAGCCGATTAACTGTGCTGGAACGGAAAGTCGATATGTTCGCAGAGGAGCTAGATGACTTGATCGAGGAGAGGGTCGCCCATTTCACCAAGTGGGAGGTGCAACGGCACAAGGATCTCAAGGGACAAGTCATGGAGCTCCAAGAAGAACTAGCTACTTGTAAGAGGGAGCTTACAAGAGCTACGAGGCAGGGGTGTATCGCAGTGCAGCCAAGACAAAAGAAAATACCGGAGCCGAGATCGTACGATAGAACGAGAGAGGCGTGCCAAGTGGGAGGTGCAACGGCACAAGGATCTCAAGGGACAAGTCATGGAGCTCCAAGAAGAACTAGCTACTTGTAAGAGGGAGTTTACAAGAGCTACGAGGCAGGGGTGTATCGCAGTGCAGCCAAGACAAAAAAAAATACCGGAGCCGAGATCGTACGATAGAACGAGAGAGGCGTGGCAGGTGGATAACTTCTTTTGGCACTTGGAGCGGTACTCTGAAGCCCTCGACATTGACGAGGAGAAGGTGCAGCGGACAGTCGCAAGTCAGGTGGAGCTAATCTTTAATAGATTAGATGACTTGGAGGTAGACAGCCGATTAACTGTGCTGGAACGGGAAGTCGATGTGTTCGTAGAGGAGCTAGATGACTTGATCGAGGAGAGGGTTGCCCATGTCACCAAGCGGGAGGTGCAACAGCGCAAGGACCTCAAGGGACAAGTCATGGAGCTCCAAGAAGAACTAGCTGCTTGTAAGAAGGAGCTTACAAGAGCTACGAGGCATGGGCGTATCGCGGTGCAGCCAAGGAGAAAGAAAATTCCAAAGCCGAGATCGTACTATAGAGCGAGAGAGGTGAGGCAGGTGGATTACTTCTTTTGGCACTTGGAGCAGTACTTTGAAGCCCTCGACATCGACGAGGAGAAGAAGGTGCAGACAACAGTCATGTACCTTACGGATACGATTGCCTTATGGTGGAGGCGTCGCTATACGGATGGGTGCGACGTCAAAACATGGGAGAAGTTCAAGCGTGAACTACAAAGGCAGTTCTATCCCGATAGTGTCGATCATAAACCTTCGACGGCTGAGGCAGAAGCGAGCATCTGTGAGTATGTGAAGGAGTACTCGGCTTTGATGCTCGAAATACCAGAGATGTCCGAGAGGCAGCGACTATGCTTCTTCATTGATGGGTTGCAGCAATGGGTTGCCACAGAGTTGTGGCGAAGGGAACCTCACGACTTGGCTTCCACCATGGTGATTGTCGAGAGGTTAGGAGACTTCAAGCAACGTGAGAGGCCGAGATCTCCAAGGCACGAGCGTGCCAAAGATGGGGGAGACGATAGGTCGAAGAGTGGTTCGCCCAAGGCAACCGATGATGAGCGGAATGGGGACGAGGGACGTCATCGCCATCACAAAGGGGAGAAGAAGCATGGAGAAAGTCACAAACAGGGTGATTCTCGTGACCACAAGGCTCATGGAGGGCTTAGAAGAGAATGCTTCTACTGTGCATGTCCGCATTACGGGAAGGATTGCCCGCACAAGGGCAAGATGATTGCGTTCCTCGAGAAGCACAAAAACAGCAAGGGAGATTCTTTCAGAAGCGATGGGGAGGCACGCATAGGGGCATTGCAGATGGTCAATGCGTTCGTGCAGAAGTCAAAGGAAGAAGCTACCAAGGGGAAGAAGAGCAAGAAGAGACGCGGCTTGCTCTACGCAACGGTGGACGTTTCCGGGAAGAATCAAGAAGCGCTTGTGGATACCGAGGCCACCCACAACTTAATGAGTCCGAGGGTTGCCGAGTGGCTTGGGCTAAAACCAACTAAGGATGGGAGTTGGTTCACGGCCGTGAATGCCGAGGAGCGACCGACGAAGGGAGTTGTCAAGAACGTCAATTTGAGGATCGGCGGATGGACAGGGAAGACCGACTTCAACATCATCGACATGGATGAGCTTGGGATGGACTTCATGGAGAAGTCGAGCGCTACGCTTAATCCATATTGCGGGGTGATGATGATGGCAGAGTGGATGATCACGTTGGTGTCCAAGGATGGGGCTGACGCACGTAAGGGGATTACAGTGTTACAGCTGGACAAGGGATCAACGCTATGCTATGGTGAGAGGCAGATAGGGCCGAGGACCTACGCAGTTGGTATGCTTAAGAAGACAGCCACAACAGAGAAGTCCAAGCATTGCTTGAGCTTGATTCATCTTCTTTCTTGTTGAGTTCAAGGTGGAGTGTATCCCTACCTTTAAAGGGGATGCAAGGTGGAGTACCTGAAGAAGGTACTAAAGGCATATTACAGTTTCCTCATGGAGTGGTTTGTTAATACAAGCCAAGGTGGAGATTGTTGATATATGTCTTGTATTTATGTCACACATCGGTTACTCAAAGAAGGTTGCAACTTGACCCTTAGTATATAAGACATCTTGTCCAGCATTGCTTGGAGAGAAAAGATCACTGCTTTCTCCAAGTATAAGTAAGGTGTCTTGTATTGTGTTAAAGGGCAAGAGAGAAGAGTCCTTCTCTGAGTAAGAAAGAGAGAGAAGAGTCCTTCTTTGAGTAGGCCAAGAGAGAAGAGTCCTTCTCTGAGTAGGAAAGAGAGGATAGTCTTTCTTTGGGTAGGCAAAGAAAGAAGATTCATTCTTTGAGTAGGAAAACAGTTGAGAGATACACGTGAGGGAGCGTTGTAAATCTGACTTGTGCAAAGTGGATTTGAGTTCTCTCATATTTCTTGTGTTTTCTTATTTGGTTATCGTGTTCTATACATATTTATCTAGAGCGATTTCGTAACACTATGAAATTGGGTGAAACATGGAAGCGACCATAGTGAAACTGGGCTTAAACAGGGGAGACGACCATAGTGAAACAGAGCTTACTGGGCTGAAACAGGGGAGACGACCATAGTGAAGTCGCACCTGTCACCGATAATGCTATCAAATCGATTTTCATCCAACTGTTACACCGTTCTTGAATTGATCGTCACAAGAGTGAACATTTTGATTTATTGAGCCAAGATGAGCAAAATAATTCTAATTCAAAGATTTTGAACTTACATAACAGTTTGTTTTTTTTTCAAAACCAAAATATACTTTGAGCTAAAACAGATCAAACTCATACCTAAACATTACTCGGTGAATATATTATTTCAGTTGCAAATCGCCTTTCTAATTCTTTGTATTAAAAACTAATATCAAGCGAAACATTGGATAACACAAATGATTGATCCCGCTGGTTCAAAGAGTTCGGCTTGACCTGAATAATTCTTGCCTCTGATGTCATTTTGCGACCATTGATCATTGCCATATGAAAGTAATGAGTATCGCCAAATCTACTGTAACGTAAAATTTTTTACTAATATCCAAATTGAAGGAAGATAGCTACACGCCGACACAAAGCAACGGCTAGCGGGGCTAATGGAAAATCTACTGCGACTGATATATTCCTCATCAATTAGCCCTTGGTGCAACCCCCGAGCTTCTCTCCGTTTAGGGGGTATTCAAAGACTAAAGAGAGATGTTCCTCACTCACATTTCAAGAGTTTCCATCCCCATCCCACAATCCTCCTTCTGAACCCAATTCCTCACTCCCAAAACCCAGATTCCTAATCACCTCCACGCTCAATTTTGAGATTTGATCATCTCAAAATCAATCTAAAATACCTTTTTAAAACGGTTTACAATATGAATTACTAGTTACTGGCTATTAAAAGACCATTTGTAGTAGTCGGAAAACTACACTTACACTATGTGTTGGTAGCAATATGTGACTTTAGGCACTTTGGTCAAATGTTACGGAGAGCAATCAGAGAGTCTTTAAGCACTTTGGTCAATTGGGAAGGATAGCCTCAATGTGTTGAAAAGCTTATGACAAAGTGGAAATTTTCATGCCCCCTAACACCTCTGTGGGTCCTCATTAGTGTCACTGGCTTTTAACTTAGTGCAGGACTTCCTTATATAAAGCAGTATTCCAAAACTATTGTCATCAACACTCTATTATATTGGCGTAGAGGCTTAGTTATGGAAGAGGATTCAACAGAGTTGGAACCACCGTCCTGCATCCGGGTTGACATCGAGCGGCAACCTGAACCGCCATCGCCGGGCCGCCGTCCTGTCACTGAGGAGCTGTCTGAGAATCCTTATACTTCCAAGCAGAAGTTCGACTTGATGGTGCTGGTCACTACGTTTTGCCTTAGCACAGCAGTCGAAATAGCTCAAGTCTCCCTTCAAACTCGTATGCCCCTGCCAACAGAGTTACACCTGGTTTCTTTCTCCGTCGTACTCGCATTTGGTGCCATCCTTGTTGCCAAGTATGCTTCTTCCAAGTTCCCTTCTCTATCTAAAGTGCTAGAACACGTCGGAGCCTTCTTTGCCGCGGCTGCGTTCATGTTCTTCGTCACTTTATCTGCACCCTTCTGTCTCAAGGTGATTTATTGGTTCATCTTTGCAGTTTGTTTGCTTTTCATTTCCTACTGCAATCGTACCGATAGCTTTCTTCGCCGTCCTTGTGTCTTTCTCAATCTGCCGTGTGCTTGAAGAAGGAAGATTGACATGTCCATACTCCATTTTTTAGATTTCCAATCAGAGTATTGTGGTGCCACTTCAGTTGCTATATAGATTTGTAACAGATTGTCCTCGCACTTGCCACTTCAACTGCTCTACAATAAAAAAATGGGAATAGTATGTCAGAGTATCAAATTTCATCAAAAAAATTTACTCAACATCTCCTTACAGGGCTGAAACAAGGGAAACGACCATAGTGAAGTCACACATGTCACTGATAATACTATCAAATTGATTTTCATCCAACTGTTACATTGTTCTTGAATTGATCCTGATTGGGGTGAACATTTTGATTTACCGAGCCAAGCCGAGCAAAAGAATTCCAACTCAAAAATTTTGAATTCACAAAAATAGTCAGTTATCTTCAAAACCAAAATGTACTTTCAGTTTCAAATCGGTGGCCTTTTAATTCTCTGTATTAAAAATCAGTATCAAACAGAACATTAGATATAACACAAATGATCGATCCGGCCAGTTCAAAGAGTTCCGCCTCACCTGAATAATTCTTGCCTCTAATGTCATTTTGACGTAAAGCAATTGCTAGCCGGGCTGAGGAAAAATCTACTGCAACTGCTGTATTCCTCGTCGAAATTAGCCGTAGGTGCAACCTCCGAGCTTCTATCCATTTAGGGGGTATCCAAAGACTAGAGAGAGATGTTCCTCACTCACATTCCAAGATTTTCCATCCTCATCCCACAATCCTCCCTCTGCACCCAATTCCTCACTCCAAAACCCGGATTCTTAATCACCTCCGTCCTCAATCTTAGCAGCCCCATCTCCCATTTCTCGTCGACCACCCAGGGGAAACCCCTCTGTCCCAGAAATTGAGACCCAGATCGAAATCCCAATCGACAAGCTCTTCGTCCCACCAGAAACCGATGTCCTGTCACCGACCACGTCACTCAGCACAAGAATCTTGAAACGTTCGAGCAGTGTGTTGAGCAAATACGCCAGGGACGCTCAGGTAGCTCAGGCAGAGTTTGTGAAGAGCAGTGTGAGGACTGAGGACTGTCCGGCCGAAGGGTAACCGGAGTTTGCGCTTGTCGGCCGGTCGAATGTTGGGATATCTTCGCTACTGAATTCGCTTGTTAGCAGGTAGAAGCTCGCCCTCATTTCTAAGAAGCCTGGTAATTACCATTTCACCACAACCTCCGTTCCATTGATTTTCGCATTTGACTAGCAACCGTTGATCCATTAAGTAGCCTTTGGCAAGTTATGCTAGGGTAGGAACAATTGGCAAATGCAGTTATATATATTTCAGTCGTGAATTTCATAGTTTCTCTGCTTTGAGTTTTCTAGAATAGGATAGAAATAGAACATCTAACCTGAATTGAACCCAGAAAACAGTAATCTTTTGTCTGTGGAAGTATTGAGAAAGAGTAGAAGGGGGCAAAAAGTATGAAATATAGTAAGACAATACAGCGGTTCGTCTTATGGGTTCTTCTGTTGATAGCGCGTGAGAACAAGGCTTAGTTCTTTGTTTAAGCTTGTAGAGATAAGTAAGACGGCGGCAATAAGCTGACTGGGAATGTTAGCGGGACTCCAGGAGAAAATTTTGCGGCAACAATTTGTAGAAGCCCAAAAAGACAAGACTAGTTGGCCATCGTTGTAATGACTAGCGTTAACCTTTATTAGCGAGAAACAAATAAATGAATTAGCATCTTACATATGAGTGAAATAAAAGCCTTTTCGTTTTGCACAAATTAACGGTTTCTCTAAAATGAAGACCGATTCTTAATTCTGGAGATATATATATCTTTATCAAATTCTTGAGACATATGCCTTTATCAAATTTAGTAATAAAATAGGCTTTCGTTCTATTGTCCACTTAAAAAAAAAAAAATCAAGTTATCTAGATCTATTTAGGTGAGCTTTATTTGATGTTACTTGTAACGTGTTCGGCAAAATATTATTTTTGTAAATTTTCTTAGTTCACTATACAAAAGATTAGGAACAAAAAGAAGCTGGCCTTTTCTTCCTTAGCCGTTGTCAGCATAAGCGGCTTCGTCTGGGAGATAGACGTCATATTCAAGTGGGTTGAGTTGAACTAAAAAAATTATGTCATGTGGGAATCGTTGGATCAGAGCAGAAGCGTCAATCATAAGGCCACTCAAATAGTCTCCCATAGGTTCAGAGCTGAAGAGTCAACCATCAGCCCACCGTCGAGGCAACTGAAACTTCACTGTGCATAGCGATTTCTTTTATAAGGTAGCATTCCGAACCTTACAAAATCCATGTTAATTGTTAAATGAGAGTCGTTGGTTAAGATTAGAAGAGACAAAAATCAGGCCACCGTCGAGGCAACTGAAAGTTCACTGTGCAGGGGATTTATTTTATAAAGCAGCATTTCGTACCTGTTGTGAATAACAGTCTCCCACAGGTACATGGGCTAGCCATGGAAAAGGATTCAGCAGAGTTAGAACCACCATCCTGCATCTGGGTTGACATCGAGCCACAGCCTGACTCACCGTCACCGCCTACGACTGCTGCTTAAAAAACCTTGTAATTCTCAGCAGAAGATTGACTTGATGGTGTTGTTCATAGCATTTTGCCTTAGCACAGGAGTCAAAATAGCTCAACTCTCCGTACAAACTCGTACCCAACTGCCAACAACGTTACATCTGGTTGTCGTACTCGCTCTTGGTGCCATTCTCATTGCCAAGTATGCCTCTTCCAAGTTTCCTTCTTTGTCTAGAGTGCTGGAACATGTCGGAGCCTTCTTTGCCGCCACTACGTTCATGTTCTCCGTCACTTTGCCTGCACCACTCTGCCTCAAGGTGATCTATTGGTTTTTATTTGCCGGTTGTTTGCTCTTCATTTCCTACTGCAGTTATCCCCATAGCTTTCTCTGCCATGCCCTGCACTTGAAGAATATATACCAGAAGTAATTCCTAGCTATTAGCGCACTCTCTCTCACTGCTAACCGTCTCGTATGTGTAGAATGAATTCCTCAATTAGGAGCCCTTAGATTTGTTTGTCTGTGACATTTCATACTCCATTTTGCATCAAAAAATGAAAAACGGAAAAGGAAAACGCTACGATAAAGGTTGTTCTACTGCGTTTTGCTCACATTAAGAAGCAGATGATGGCAAAGTCCAAAGGAGAACAAAAGGAGGGAGGTTGATGTCCGTACTCCCATCTTTCACTAGGAGAGACTTGCTAGCAAACTAGTTTGGCGTCACTTCAGCTGCTATGCAATTTTGTAACTTGATACTCCTTGCACTTGCCACTTCAGTTGCTATGGAAAAAACAGAAAGAAAAATTCATTTTTTTGCAACTACAATGAAAGAGAAATGAAAAACAGAAGTGGGCGGAGCAATTTAACTGTATGTGTGATGTATTAGAAAAATACTGTGCGGTCTCGGCCGGACCATTGCGTGCGTTATTATATAACTGTTAGAATTTGTTTTATTTTATTTACAAATTCTTTTAGTAAAGCTTTAAAACCTTACTTTATTTTCTATATTTATGTTGGTCAATGTAACCTATTGTATTAAACTTTGTCATAATTTTATTCATAAAGTTTTTGACCGTTGTTATTTATTATGTGTGTAACCCCTAGTCTTCTTCTACTATAAAAGGAGACCACTCCTACCATGGAGAATACACACATATCAAGACATATGCTTGATATTTTATATACTCTCTACATTCTATATACTTTTATTTTTTGGCAACTTGTTCGGGCTAGTTCAACGGTCTTCCTGTGGACGCACACATAGAGAAGGCGACGCTGCGAGCCTTGGGTTTTATCTTGGAGGATTTATCGTTCGTTAGAACCCGTGCGTAGGAAGACGATAAAGCCTTTAGGATAGCGATTTTATCGCGACTCTCACAGGCCAGCGTTAACTTACTTTAATTCTCTATATCTTGAAATTGCATGCTAGTTAAAATACTTGACAATTTGTTTATATATATATGTACATAATTGTATGCTTATAATATGTTTAATATATTTAGTTAGCCACAAGTTTTGGTTATTTTCATGGTTAGACAATTATATGTTTTAGTCATATTTTATGATCAATTGTTATGTGAAATTAACATAGCAAATCCAAGCTATTTTCTAACAATAACTCCTTGCCCTTCTTTACCGCTGCTGAATTATGTGACATCAGGCTCATCTGTTTCATTTCAAGGTGTTAAATGGTAATGATCGGTGATTTAGGTCCATGCAATATTTGCTTGCAATGCATGATGCATGAGTTGTTTGGTTAATTATTGCGTTTTGTCATTAAAGTTTGTGTTATATTGTACTCGTTATCTCAAGTCATCGCTGAAGTTATAGAAGCTGTGAAAACTAAAATGTGATGAAGAACATAGAAGAGTGAGATGTCCAATAAAGCCGCCGAGGAGTTAAGAAGATGCATTTCATAATAACTATGACACATTGACATAGACCAAAATAACCATTTTCTTTGTCGTTTTACTTTAGATTTTTTAGTGCTTTAATTGACCCATAGTACCATAAAATAAACCAAAGAGTACTTTTATGGTCCATTTAAGAGGTTTGAGTTTTTCATTTTTTTCACACGCACACACAGACATGTCCTATGTTGTGTTTATAATCTAATAGCTTAAAAATAGAACTCATGGCCTTAGTGGCTAATCCTAAAATTCTGATGGATTTCTCCATTACATGGCTCTAATATTGAAATTCTCCATCTCCTCCCTAAAATCATTACTAAATTCTTCAGAGTGAACAACGTGCCTCCTTCCCGAAATTCCAAGTGTCATTTTATCAAAATTTCAAGGAAAACGATCATAAGTATCAATTGATTGAATATATGCGAACATTTTTACCTCCTTTATAATTTGGTAGCATTATATGCTAAAGTTCTAAGTGTTATCTGCTTTTTCAAATTGTTTGAAAGCTAAAAGCAACATTATCTTATTATCGATTTTAAAGTTCAAACATGTTTTACGTATAATTTCAGCAACATCAGATGCATTATGTGGGAAGGAAAATATTTTGAAAGCAATGGTTCTCTTGTGCATAACTCAGTTTGCATTCACAAGAATAATAAAGCATATTAGGAGATCTTCAAACATCATACATAAGATTAATTTTACCATCAAAGTTTTCAAAATTATTAATTAAGAAGCATTATATTGTGTCAGTGCATCAGACCTTGTCATCGTGTGAACTTTTTTATGCATAGGTGTAGACACCTTATTTTTGTAGTCATTTTTAGATAAACTGGTCTAAAGCATTAGTCGAGAGTAATTTTTGAGGTAATATCATTAGCTTTTTTGGGTCAAAATAATATAATTCAATTATATTCTTATTTCTTTTCTGACTTGTTTTAGAAGAAATGTATATTTGATGTTTACAATTATAATTAGTTCAGTGTTTAGAAATCTTCTTTGTAGGCTTTTAGATGAAGAAATATTTGATGGTGTTGCCGGGAAAAAAAAACAAATGGAGAAATTAAAAGAATGATTCTAAGTTTTTGTTTTTGTAATTTGTTAAATTGGTTTACGGTAAACACTTAAGATTTGTAATTTTCATGACCAGCTATGATCTTCAACTGTAATAACTGAACATGTTTTCAGTTTAAATTGGCACCATATTTAAATCTTTTTTTTCCTCATTTTTTGATGCATATTTAACCCTGTTTTTTATTATTTTAATATTTTTGTTTTTCCAATAGTTTTTTGTTTCTGAACTGATTTTTCACGTATTTCAGTTTCTTTATTTTGTTTTTGTTTTTCAAATTTTCAATTGATTAATTGTTTGTTAACCCAAATATGCAAGGAAACAAAATCACAGTTCTCATTATCCAACTCATCATCCAATGTTTATTACATTTCAACCAAATTAAAAAGGAAGAAATAAAGGGAGTTCTTTGTTTTTTTTTTCCTCATCATACTTTTCATTTCCCAATGTTTGAAATAGATTCATTGCCCATTGTTCATTTAATTTCATCCAATTTAAAAGGGAGTCATAAAGAGAAGAAGAGAAAGTAAGAGTCCTATTGACGTAATTACCAGAGGACATAATTGATCAAAAATAATTTACAACGTTCGTACTTTTATAGGTAGTATAGATATAGATAATTATTAGCTTTATTATTAATTACTATTTTGTTATTAGGCGTTAGGCCCGATAATATAATTCAATTAATTTGATTCAGTAGTCCAGTTTATTCCAGCAGTTCAGTGGTCTAGTGATATCCACTTGTCTAGTCATGTCCAGTCTAGTAGTTCAGTCCACCAGTGTAGTCCAGCAATTGGATTTAGTCCAGTCCAGTTAGATCAGTCCAATCTAAGTTTTTAGATTGTGATTTGTCTAGAAGATTTTAGGAATTACTTGCGATTTATCCTTGATGCAAGTGATTAAGTTATAGATTTATATGAAATATGAAAATAATTTTCGAGTTTGGTACACCTTATCTAGAAAATCAGAGATAATTACCGAATTATGGTTAGATAATGTCTCGAAATTCGAGAACAAATATTATGAAAATATGGGATGAACCAAATATTATGCTAATCTGCGATTTTTACCAAATATTTTATCTTATCATCAAATTACAGATTGGTCTCATCATTTTTATTATTTTTGGCGTCCCAGACCTCTATAAATAGAGCTTTTGGCCTATATTTTCAGGGATCAGCTTTTTCTCCCTAGATCTTTTATACCATTTCTCCTAAGTGGTCTCTCATCTCTTGATAGAAACTAGAACTTCATAATTCACTTTCAAATAATCTTAAGTCTCTTGCGTCGTGGACCTCTCGCAAAGTGTTCTCGAGTCATCTAGGCAAGTAAACTCGCGGGGTAAATTTTACTGTTTTCTAGTCTAGTTTAGTAGTCTAGAATAAACTTCCTTCCATGCAATCACGTTTCATTTCTAATGCAAAAAAGAGTCTAATCATTTTCTCAGTTGGTGTCTAAAATCGAAGTGTAGGTCGCCTCTCATAGGATCATAGCCAACCTTCGATGGTTTTGATTCTGATTTGTCTGACCACAAACCTAGGCCATTTGATCCCCGATGTTGAATTCAAGCCAATAATATAGAATAAATGTAGTGTTTATGTTATTGCATGCTTTATGTTTTAAAAAGGTCAAAAGATCAATAGAAATGAAGTAGAGACCGAAGGGAATGGCGGGTACTTAACAACTTCACACTACATAACTTAGTCCCCGAACCCATTTTCCTATTTTCAATAGATTAATTGTTCTTTGTACATTTTAAAGCCATTTTCAAGGTTCTTTTTATTTCCCTATTTTTAATAAAATAAGACGGTGACTTCCCAAAAATCCCCTTTAGTTGAATTCTTTTACTCATTGTGCACAACAAATTCAGGAAGACCGTCATTTTGTTGTCGCTGATCATAATATATAACTTACCGTCAAAAGATCATTGAGTTTGACTATCATTAATATGGTTTGTGCAGATGCAAATGGCAAGAAACACCTATTAAGATGTGAATTACCACTATCATGCGAAAAATAGTTGAAATAATACTTACATTGAGCTTTAGATACGCCATCACATCACCCATAACCTTTATAAAATGATCCCAAAACTTAACTTTCAATTTCACTTGTCTTTTGGACTTCTTACAAACTTCTTACAGGATTGCTTGGTCGTTCTTTCCACGATCACTGATTGAGTGAAGGTTATACGTAGTTGTGTTAGTGTCGCAAGTTACGTGCTTGACTAAAGTGTTTCTGATCTTGTAGGAGTGCATATTAAAGGAATGTTTTGGTTATAAGCCAAGAAATTTTGGGTGTCTAAACCCACTGGTGATTGCTCTTGAAGTTTTGGTGCTCGTGACGGAGCACATTTTTAGCTACGTAACTTCGATGGTCTTGAAAGACATATTTTTCCAAAAAGTTTGAAAGAAAAAGGTACAAAAAACTGGTAAGACTAATTAATTTAGTAAACGAATTAAATTAATATATAATACTTTTTAGCTAAAAGCTAGACTAATAATTAAAGAATGCTTATAATTGTAAAATTGAGAGGGTTGGGACTTAGTAACAGATAATAATGCACAAGAAATCTTGTAGATAAGAGAGAGTTGTGAATTGTAATTAGGTATGACGAATGTGAAGATAATGAATCAATTTACAAACTTTTTTCAAGACACACAAAAGACCAAAATAATCTTAAAACTAGTCTTTATTGTTGTTGGGAAAGGTAAATATGTAAAAGTGCATAAAGAGTTGTTTAAATAAGGTTGTACGAAAATACCCCTCATACTAGCCATTATATAGCCGTTGGAGGGGTACAAATGCTTTTTTTTTTTATATAAAATGTGGCCGTTGGGAGGAAGAAGGAAAATTTCAAAATTTTGAAAATCTCAAGTTCTTAGCGGGCTCGGCTGGCTTGAGTTGGATTACGGGCCGAGCCATTTTTGGGCCTGAAGCAACCGGGCCGGCCTTTTATTGAACGAAATTAGGTTCAGTCCAGGTCCAGACCCCTTAGCCTTTTATTGAGTTGGATTAATGGTTCAAGTTAGGACACGGTTGTAAGTGATTAACATAATGCAAAAAAATGAAAATAGGTGTGACGTTGTAGATTAGTTCTAGAGATAGAAGCTCTTCATTCTCTCTAGGATTTCGTTAGGCTCTTGCCAAAGTTAGGGATTACATGTTCAAAAATGATGTGGCTATATACGCATGAGAAGGAATGCAACCGACGACATCTTTCAGGCGTTCAGACAGACTGTGTGGGCCTCCGAAGGACCCTTTTGCTCATGATTTTGTTGGCAACGAATGGGAAACTGTTCATGATAATAATGGCATTGCGGCAAAACAGGGGATCCCATCACTAATTGTGGTAGCATTGGTCACTAAATTCTAAAGCAATGTCGGAGATCTACGACCAGAAAAGGTACTAATGTCGAATGTGCAGTTTGGAAAAATGGCAGAATCGAGCTCTGATTCTGATGGAATTGATGATTTGAAAGAGAAAATGTTGCATTTACCGAAACAAATGGCTGAATTAAGACAAGATAATATGGAGTGCATAAACAAATATTGGTTCAAAATTATTTGAATTCTGCAACTTACGAGGGAAATCAAGAACCGACAGCATTGGAAGGGGTGACAGTTAATGAGAAATTGGGGACGAGTGGTTCTCAAGGGCTGAACAGTGAGAACGTGAAGTCCCAAATGTTGTTGACGCGTGAAAAAAAAATGGATGAGGTGGATGCCACATCATTTTTACTATGTCACGTTGATAAAAATGAGGAATTAAACAATGAACACGCGGGAACAGAGGAGGATTTTTCCCCTTTACCCTCAAACAACAAATTGAACACACAGCCGAAGGAGATCCAGCCAAAAATCACTTATGCCTCAATTATTCGGCCGAATAAGGAATTTGTGGCGAGGAACCAACTAGAATTCATCCTTCCCCATGAAACACAGGGACAAAGAGCTGTAGAATACTCTCAAGAGGAAGTGGAACTTGAACTACAGGAACGGAGGAATGCAATTATTGTATATGTGGTAGGTGCAAGGCTTCCATATCATGTGATGAAGGGATATATGGTACGAAAATGGTATATATTTGGTACATTTTCTCTGAGCTTTCTTAAATCTGGAATCTATATTGTGAGATTTGATGATAAAATGGCCAAGGAATAGGTTTTAGACAAGGGCACATTGGTTTTTATAATAAACCTGTAGTCACTAAATCATGGTCGCCCGGAATGTCTTTAGGAAAGAAAAACCTATGTTATGTGGCTGTTTGGATCAGATTGCCCCAACTACCATTGCAATTTTGGTCTAATAGAATGCTGAGTAAAATTGTTAGTTATATTGGAAAGCCACTGTATATGGACAATATGACTACTTCTAAAGAAAGACTAAGCTTTGCTAGGGTCTTTGTTGACGTCTTGGTGATGAAGAGTTACCAGATCATGTGCCTCTGAGAAGGCAACATAATTGTGTGATAGAACAGAAAATTGAATATAAATGGTTACCAGTTAACTGCACACAATGCAATATATTTGGGCATAGACAAGCCAAATGCTACGGAAGGCCTAAAGTGCAACAAGTGTGGAAACAGAAGGAAAGTGGGAATAGCAGTTCACTAGTAAATATTGAGTATGGGCGTGATCAGGGTAAGACACCAAGAAGAGATAAGGTCCCCATCCTTGGAAAGGACAGTTGCAACTACCAATAGGTATGAAGTGTTGAATCATGATGCAAATATTTTTTTAGCGTCACTAGATAAATGTTACTAAAAATAATTAATTGTCGCTATATAGGAAGTAGGAGGACGATTCTTCCAACCGGGATAGCAGCCAAATCTTTTCCGCCAAATTATACCGTATCTCAAAGGAGCTATGGGCCAGCTGGACTCCTCCTGAGGACAAACGATATGAGAATTGTTGGTTTAGAAAAGGAAAGTGGAGAGCATGACTAGAAAGGAGGGAGGGCGGTGGGACTAAAAATAGTAGAGAGAGCATTGGGAGGTCGGATATTATAATCACCTGTTGGTGAAAAGAGAACTTCAAATCAGATCTAATATTATAATCACCTGTTGGCTAAGGCATGCATTGCTGCTACCTATATGTCCATGCCTTCTTCTTGTCATAGATGGTGGCTATAGCTGCAAAAGGATCCATTAACGTACTGTTGAATCGTTTGTTGAAAAAGTCTTCTGAGTAGATGGTCATCCTGGTTCATGTAAGTTACACAGAATGATCTAATTAAGGAAATGGGTCGGTAAGCCTCAAAGCCCGTGTGATAGAATCTTTTGAAAGTGTCAATTCTCCATTGCTAACATAGAGATATATGTGTTACTTTTGTGCTGTAAAAAGGAGCACTGATATTTCGGTTATCAATGATTACCTGCTTAATTTTGGTCGAATGATCTTGAATCTTTACTGCACTCAGGATCTTGAATCTTTACTGCCCGTCACATTGACATTCTGTAAATTATGACCTTTTCTATTCTTGTTGCCTTTCTGCCCCACGAACTCGATACGGAGCATATATAATTAATCCATTAGATCTCCCTTTTGACTTTCTGCGTCCATTATTCTTTCTGAGGTTACTAAGTCAAGAAGAGAATTTCATATCATTACGAAATCTGGCATTCAATTGTTGGAGTGAGCTGTTGTAGAAACAAATCCAAACTTACCGATCTTTACGGTTTCGAAGATTTCCTATAGATTGGAGGTGCGGTATTCCTGTGCATGCTGACGCACATGTTGCTTGATAATTTCTATTTGATCGTTGTGTTCTTGATTATGAAACTTTTGGAACTAGCGGAGACTTGTTTGATCTGTACTCAATGCAGAGGCATGGACTTGGCGCCTTTATAGAAGTATATGTGCCATATAGTTTTGCGGCGTTGTTAATTCTCCTATCATGAATTCGCATGTTTATATCATAAACAAGGCTAAATAAAAGCTAATTACTACGTAAAATTTTCGTCTTTGCTTGTTGAGACCCGCTGTAATTCTTGTTTTTCTTTCTTAAAATTTGTCGAATCCTTCCTCGCTTCTTAGCAATCAAATAGGACTAGCTTTTGGGCCACAGGCAATGCCCGTGCAAATACAAATTATAATTGTGCTCGGTCAAAGAAAAAATATACGGAAGAGAAAAAATAGTAGAGGTGGTGAAAGAAAATCACGAGAGAAGGAATTACAGGGAGTTATAAATATATGGAAGAGGTGGATAGTGGGACTAGAGAGAGCATTGGGAGGTCGGTTTAAACTTTAAATTACTTTAATGACCATTGTCAACTTTTCTAGGAGAGAGATAAAATGTTTTAAAAAGTAGAATAATAAATGGTACAATTGGAAGTTTACAGATGGCTTTACCATAAGCGTGTCCCCTTTAATAGATGATGACCGGATATTTTAATCACCTGTTGGTGAAAAGCGAACTTCAAATCAGATCTAACATTATGGGGTGAATCTAGTAACTTTTTAAGGTTCAGCAGATGATGGCCTGTGAACTCAACTTAATAACATACAAGTAGAATTTACCTATTAAAACAAAAGGAAAGAAAAAATATATATATATATACTCTCTCTGTCCCTTTTTATTTGATTGCATTTAATGTGCAAGCTTGTTTAGGATATAAGTTATATTTTATAAATTTTTCATTCTACCCTAAGAGAGGGAAAGAGAGAGAAAGGGAAGAAAGTTGGTCATGAGAAAAAAATGGGTTGGTGAAAGATTAAATGTGGAGGGAGAAAATAGAATAGAAAAAGTGTAAGAAAAGTTAACATGAAAAAATACGTATGAAATCTTTCTTAATTTTAAAAGTGGTCAATTTTTTTTAAGGACGGTTCAAAAAGAAAATGTGATCAAATCAAATATTTAAAGATGAAGGTAATATTTGTTGTTTTTACTACAAAAGACCTTGTTTGCTATTAAAGACACGGCATTTTAGTACTTAAAAAGTGAGGAGTATCATAATTCGTGTCCTAAAAGTGTCAATCTTTTTTAAAATTTGCCTGTTTGTATGACTTAGATCAGACATATCGGATTAGTTGTATGTCCTGAAAAACAAGACATGGAGAGTCTCTGGCTCTTCGTAATGCCATTTTCTGCTATATAATCGTTGACCTTACGAATCTTTACGGCTTGAAAGATTTCCTATAGATTGGACGGTTGGTATTCCTGCTAGCTGATGTACTTGTATCTTATTGTTATGTTCTTGATTTATGAAACTTTTGGAACTATCAGAGACTTATTTGATCTATATTCAATGCAGAGGCAATGCCCAAGGGTTTAGCACCATTATAGTTTCGGGTTAGAGAAATTCAAGTTTCCTTTTTCTTTTAAGTTCCTGCAAAACCAATTCTCCATATTTGAAGATCGAGGCTACAAATGTGGATGACTGGTTTTGCAGGAACTTAAAAGAAAAAAGAAACTTGAACTTCTGTAACCTGTCATGCCAACATGTTTTTATTTCCATTTAATGGCAGATTTGGAAAAGTAGGAACAAGGAAAGTACAGAAGGGATCACTTTTGCTGGTACTTTTGGCTAGTGTCCTTTTGCTGGTACTTTCAAACTTAGTACTGATGGTTGTGTTAAGACAAATGAAAAGGGAGGCTTTTGAAGACTATTTGTGTAACAGCACACAGGTGATTGGATATGCGGCTATCATGGAAATATCCCTGATTGCAATGCGTTCAGGGGCGGACCTCCCCCGTGACCGACCGCGGGAACATTTTGAACATCCTTTTTTAGTTTTTTGGATAATAGATAAATATATTTAAAATATTTATGAAAATGCCACTATATTGTAGCATTAATCTATTAAGATTTCATTTTGATGTGTTTTTTACTCTTTATACCTTGTCATAGTCTTTGTCTTTGTCATTTTCTTGCTCTATCCTAAATCCTAAATCTCCATATTACAAAAGGACATGAATAAATTAAGGTTAGTTATTTTTATTATTTTAAATTCTTATAATTTGTTAACTTATATGTGATTAACGTACTCATACAATTGATAATCACATTAATGATATATCTATAGAGTAAGAGTTCAGTTTTTTTTCATGCAAAATTAGTAATTTATTATTAACTAACCTTAGCAAGCTAAATAAATTACTATGCATAGTAAAATATATTATCAGTAGTCAAATTGAGCAATCTATCTTATATTTAACGTATTCAATAATAATGCTATTATAATGTGTTTTTTATTATTCATATTTTATGTGAACTTAAACTTTTTGAATTCTATTATGTTAGCCATTAGTTTTTTCATTCTTTTTTGGCACCCGATTAGACTTTCAAAGGAATGGAAATGACTAGAGATCAAGGATACACAAACATAATGGTGGAATCTGATTCCAAGGCTGCTGTGGACTTAATCGCCGAGAAAGAAAACATATGGCACCCGATGAGCAGCCTTATTAAGGATTCCAGATTCTTAATTAGAAGTACTAAGTCTACCGTTAATCATGTATATAGAGAGGCTAACTGTTGCGCAGATCAATTGACAAAAATAGGTGAGCTACAAAGGGAGTCTTTTGTGTACTTCATACAACCACCAGATGTGGTGCTCATTTTGTTAGCAGATGATATCGCAGGTGTTGCCCATGTAAGGACCTAGGTCCATCGAACTACTTTTGTTTTTATTTTATTTATGTTGCACCAAAAAAAGGTTGTCATTTCTCCTATATATATGCCTAAATACACATGTTCATAATATAGTTGTTATTTTTACTGTAAAATATATTGCCAGTTATTAAAGACACGGTATTGTAGTACTCAAAAACTAAGAATACTATAATCATGCCCTTAAAAGTTTCAATTTTTTTTAATAGTTTGTATATTTGTATGACTTAGATAAGGCGTATCGGAATAATTGGATGTCGTGAGAAACAAGATAGGGAGAGTCTCTCGCTCTTGATAATGCTATTTTCTGACATTGACATACCTATTTATTTATTACTTATATAATTAGTGAACGCATATTCATATAAATTTTTAATGCTGTGCCTATTCCGTCTGGTCAACAGATATTAGTGATATAAACACTAAACCGTGTCCTTGGCTTTAATTTATTTCTAAACTTAAGGATATAGGTTATATTATTCCTTAAAACTATTAATGTATGAATTGCTAGCTATTAAAATACCGTAGTGCAGTGGTTGGAAGGCTACACTTGGTCAATTGGGACCGATAGCAATTGGTGTACAGTGCTTTCGCCCTAGTCTGAGTTGTTTTCACTTTTCGAACTCGAGTGCAGGATTTCCCTTTGGAAACCAACGTCCTCATTAGGTTGAGTTGTTTTTAACTCTAGTGCAGGACTTCCCTTTATAAAGCAGCATTTCAAACCTTTTGTCAATATTAGTCTCTCCTGTATATTGGCACAAAGGCTAGACATGGAAGAGGATTCAAAAGAGTTAGAACCACCATCCAGCATCCGGGTTGACATCGAGCCACAGCCTGAACCGCTACCACCAGACTGTCGTTCTGTCACTGAGAAGCTGCCTGAGAATCCTTGTAATTCCCGGCAGAAGTTTGACTTGATGCTATTGGTCATAGCATTTTGCCTTGGCACAGCAGTCGAAATAGCTCAACTCACCGTACAAACTCGTAAGCTCCCGCCAACAGAGTTGCACCTAGTTTCTCTCTCCGTCGTACTCGCATTTGGTGCCATTCTCGTTGCCAAGTATGGCTCTTCCAAGTTCCCTTCTCTAGCTAGAGTGCTGGAACATGTCGGCACCTTCTTTGTCGCCATTGCATTCATGTTCTGCGTCACTTTTTCTGCACCTCTCTGCCTTAAGTTGATTTATTGGTTCATCTTTGCCGTATGTTTGTTCTTCATTTCCTATTGCAATCGTCTTGATAGCTTTCTCTGCCGTCCTTGTGTCTTTCCCAATCGGCCCTGTGCTTGAAGAAGGAAGATTGATGTCCATGCTCCATTTTACTCCATTTTTTCAAATTTCCTAGCTGAGTCGTTTGGTGCCACTTCAGTTGTTATATAGATTTGTAACAGATTGTCCTTGCACTTGCCACTTCAACGGCTCTACAACATAAAATGGGAATACTATGAAGTTGGGTGAGAGTACCAAATTTCATCACAAAATTTGACTCAACATCAACAACTCCTCACTGATGGAAATAAAGCAGAATTCCATCCCTTGGCGAACATTTTGAATGACTGTCGTTTTTTGTTCGTTGCGACAAAGTCAAATATAATACATGTGTTTAGAGAAGGCAATCAATGTGCTGATATGCTTGCCAATTTAGGTACTCACCAAGATGGGGCTTTTGTTTATCTCGACCAACCCCCTGTGGAACTGCAGTCACTGCTTAATGCAGATGTAATCAGGGTAGAATACCCAAGGAACTAAGTTGTATTTCTTTTTCGTTTAATATAAAAATAAAAAATAAAAAAAAATCTCCTTACATGGCTGATCGAAACAAGGGGAACGATCATAGTGAAGTCACACATGTCACCGATAATACTTCCAAATCGATTTTCCTCTAAATATTACATCGTTCTTGAATTGATCCTGGCAAGGGTGAACATTTTGATTTACCGAGCCAAGCCGAGCAAAATAATTCCAATTCAAAAAATTTAAACTCACAAAAACTGTTGGTGTTATTCAAAACCAAATACGTTGGCAAAAACATACCAAACTCGTACTAAAACATTAGTCGGTAAATATGCTATTTCAGTTTTAAATCGACCTTCTTATTTTCTGTATTAAAAATCAATATCAAGTGGAACATTAGATATAACATAAATGATCGATCCGGCCAGTTCAAAGAGAGTTCGGCTTGACATGAATAATTCTTGCCTCCAATGTCATGTCATTTTTGTGATAGTTACTGTGTGAAAGTATTGAGTATCGCCAAATTTGTTGTAACCTAAAAATTTTAACCGCTAACCAAATCGTAAGAAAGTACCTGCACTTTTTCACGTAAAGCAAAGCTAGCCGGGCTGATGGAAAATCTAATGCAACTGCTGTATTTCTCATCAAAATTAGCCCAAGATGCAGCCTCCGTGCTTCTATCCGTTTAGTGGGGTATTCAAGGACTAGAGAGAGATGTTCCTCACTCACATTCCAAGATTTTCCATCCCCATTCCACACCCCTCCCTCTACACCCAATTCCTCACTCCAAAACCCAGATTCCTAAACACCTCCGCGCTCAATCTTAACCCCATCTCCCACTTCTCTTCGACCCCTCTGTGCCAGAAATTGAGACCCAGATCGAAATCCCGAACGACAAGCTATTCGTCCCACCAGAAACCGATGTCCCGTCGCTGACCACGTCACTCGGTACAAGAATCTTGAAGGGTTGGAACATTGTGTTGAGCAAGTACGCCAGGGACGCTCAGGTGGCTCAGGCGGAGTTCGTGAAGAGCAGTGTGAGGACTGAGGACTGTCCGGCAGACGGGTAGCCGGAGTTTGCGCTTGTCGGCCGGTCGAATGTTGGGACATCTTCGCTGCTGAATTCGCTTGTTAGCAGGTAGAAGCTCGCCCTCATTTCTAAGAAGCTTGGTAATTACCATTTCACCACAACCTCCGTTCCATTGATTTTCCCATTTGACTAGCAACCGTTGATCCATTAAGTAGCCTTTGGCAAGTTATGCTAGGGTAGGAACAATGGGCGAATGCAACATTTACATCTACTTAATATATCCTAAAAATTTGCAGAGAAGTCGAGGAAAATCCAATGAAAGGGGAGTAGTATGATATATATTGCAGTCGTGAATTTTCATTAGTTTCTCTGCTTTGACTTTTCCAGAATAGGATAGAAATAGAACATCTAACCTGAACTGAACCCAGAAAACAGTAATGTTTTGTTTGTGAAGTATTGAGAAAGAGTAGAAGGGGGCAAAAAGTATGAAATGTAGTAAGACAATACAGCGGTTCGTCTTATGGGTTCTTATGTTGACAGTGCGTGAGAACAAGGCTTAACTCTCAAAATTAAATGACCAAATTAATTGTCTCAATGTAAAATTCTAGAATCCACTTAACTCTCTCTCACGTACCCATACAGACAGTATTTGTGAACCTAACTTAGCAAGCATGCATCTGACTTCCTCTATTTTTTCCCTCCTTCCTAGATACGTCTACGTGCCTCTGCCGGTCCCTCCCCCTTCCTCCTCTTTAGCCTCCATGGTTTTGAGGGAGCTAAGGGGAGGCCACCTTTTTTACTTTATTTTGTCCGATTGAATTAGTAGTGTCCATCGTTGTAATGACTAGTGTTAACCTTTATTAGCGAGAAACAAATAAATGAATTAGCATCTTACATATGAGTGAAATAAAAGCCTTTTCGTTTTGCACAAATTAACGATTTCTCTAAAATGAATTAGCATCTCACTTTCCTCCCATTACTTTTGCATGTTATTTTCTTCTTCCATTTTTCTTTGTTGTTTTACTTTAGATTTTTCAGTGCTTTAATTGACCCATAGTACCATAAAATAAACCAAAGAGTACTTTTTTGGTCCATTTAAGAGGTTTGGGTTTTTAATTTTTTTTCACACACGCACACACATATGTCCTATGTTGTGTTTATAATTTAATAGCTTAAAAATAAGACTCATGGCCTTAGTGGCTGATCCTAAAATTCTGATGCATTTCTCCATTACATGGCTCTAATATTGAAATTCTCCATCTCCTCCCTAAAATCGGTACTTAATTCTTCAGAGTGAATAGCGAGCCTCCCTCCCGAAATCCCAAGTGTCATTTTATCAAAATTTCAAAGAAAACGATCATAAGTATCAATTGATTGAATATTTGCGAACATTTTTACCTCCTTTATAATCTGGTAGCATTATAAGCTAAAGTTCTACGTGTTATCTGCTTTTTCAAATTGTTTGAAAGCTAAAAGCAGCATTATTTTGTTATCTATTTTAAAGTTCAAACATGCTTTACGTATAATTTCAGCAACAACAAATGCATAATATGGAAAGGAAAATATTTTGAAAGCGTGGTTCTCACTACAACAAAACATGGCTATAGTGACGAAATTGCCTACGGCTCACACGGAGCCGTAGATAGAAGTCTCCTTAGACCGACGGTTGAGGCTGAACCGTGGCCACATGGTCTATCTCTCTTTCTCTCTCTCTCTCTCTCTCTCTGAGACTTGCCCAGTTGCCAAATACTCTCACCCACTCCCAGACAGGCAGACGGCAGCACTCACCGGCGACGGGCGACGGGCAACGGAGACACACAGACACGGACATGGCAGGGGCTCCTCGAGTTGACTCTTTTTGGCAGAGCTCAGCTCAGATCTGGAACGAACAAGACAACGAGGGGAGGACTTCACCGGTGGACTCGACTACCGAGGTCCGACGCCGTCTTCAAACTCAGATCTGGAACAACAATCGAAGAAGAAGCAGTGATCGGTGAAGGCGAGAACTCCACCGGCCAATGACCCTCCCCGGTGACGACGCGTTGATGAACGGTGACCTTAGAAGAAGCAGTGACGGGCAGACTGATCAACGAGTGTCGACGGCGAGGCGAGGACTCCGGTGGCGGCGAGTCGTTGACGACTGGTGCGGCAACAGTGCACTTCCGATCTCCTCTTCAGCCTAATTAAGCCACTCCACAGGTAACAATTCTCATTCAATGTCCAATTCCAATTTCAATTTCCAATTCCAATTTCAATTTACACTTTCTTCTTGTTCTTTCTGCGAATTTGTCCCGGTCTATCTCTCTATTCGTGCTCTTGCAATCTTAGGGAGGAGGGGGTTGCGGAGTGGTGGGGAATTTCCGTTGTTATGGGGGTCGTGGGTAACCCCGGGGTGGTGATGGGGTTCGTGGGGGGTGGGTAGCAGGGGTTTTGGGGGGTGGCTGGTGTGTGAGAGAAAGGGGTGGGGGGTTGGCGGGACTGTGTGAGAGAGGGGGTATGTGTTGTGGGATGATGGGTTAAGGTGTGTGTGCAGTGGAAGGTGGCTGGGTAGTTAAAGCCATTGGGCTTTTCCTCTGCCCTTTTTCTGTGTCACCAAGGACTGTTATTTGCTTCTCCTGCGTTTATTCTACCATGGGTGCCGCTTAAGATATAAGGGGAGGGAAGATGATTCTTGAATTGGGTTACGAAAAGAGAGGTGTGAGTAGTGTTGTGTGCGACTTTTGTGTGAGTGAATGTGGTGAGTGCTTGAATGAGTGTGTGGGTGTGTGTATGTCTTCAGTGTTCATGTGTGTGTGTGTCGTGTATTGCGTGTGGCAACGTGATGTGTGTGTGTGGGCTGCTGTGCAGCCGTGTAGTGTGTTGTGTGCCTGAAGTGTGTGTGTTTAGGTTGTGTGCTGTGTGTGCGCGTTAGGGTGCGTTAGTGTGTGCGTTGTGTGTATTGTGTGAGTCCGTGGAGTTGCCGAGGCAGCTAGAGAGGTGTGTGTGTGTGTGTGTGTGTGTGTGTGTGTGTGTGTGTGTTATGTGTTCGAGTGTGTGCGTGTACTGTGAGTTTGATGTGTGGGTTTGTATTTTGAGTGTGTTTGGTGTGTTGTGTGCATATATATGTGAGTGCATGTGTGAGTTCAGGTGTGTGTTGGAGTGTGTGGGTTTGCAAGGAAAAGAGAGAGAGGGATTAAGGGTTGGTGTTATATTTTTCTCTTTGTGTGTGCTGTGTGTGGGGAGGCCACCAAGGAAGATGAATTCATATGGGTGCAGCCTTTCGAAGTGCCAGTATCTTTAGCTAAGGGTTTTGTTTCAAGTTTTAGAGGGATTAAGGGTTTTGTTTCGAAGTGCCAGTATCTTCAGGTGCCCCCTATTATTGTTCAGAAGATATTTACCCAGATTTTCTCATACATTAACGTACAACTCTTTAACAGGTATTTGAGACTTCTCTTCCTTTTTTCTTTTGGCATTTTGCATTGTACTTTTTGTTGTCATACTTATGCTGAGAGACTTCTTTATGTTTTGTGTATAATTGTTGATCATGCAGTCTTCTTCTTCGCCGTGAGTGTTGCACATTCAGCAATGGGGAATATGTAAAGGCTGGGATAGCAGAGTTGGAGCTATGGTGCTGCCAAGCAAAAGAAGAGGTATATTTCCGATGCAAAGTTCTTCTGTGTTGACCATTCATGCTAGCTTTCCACACCTCCATATTAAATTACCAAATACACTAAAGAAAAGGAAATGCCAAACAAGATGATGAATATTAAAGAAAATGGGTAGATGATCATCTACCCATTTTCTTTAATATTCATCATCTTGTTTGGCATTTCCTTTTCTTTAGTGTATTTGGTAATTTAATAGTTTTTGGGATTGAAAGCACCACTTCACTCTAACAGCAAAACAGAGATGGAACAGGAAAGAAGGCAACCAAATTTCTTTAGTGTATTTGGTAATCTACATTTGTAGCTCATATTTATGAAACATATTTGCATGTTGTGATCCATTGAGCGAGCTTCACTGAACCTACATGGGAATTCTAGTCTTGGATATACACCATTTGATATATTCTTCCTTTTTGAAGCTTTAATTTTGGCAATTGATGAGAACAATTTATTTTCGTGATATATTTTATTTTGGTTTACCTGTTTCATCTTCTGTTAGAGACTTCCATATGTGGCTTTAATGGATTACTTAACTTGTTTTGTCCTGTTTGCGTTTGGATGAATTTGATGAGTGATTGATGCGCTATCGCTGATGATTTGCGATGCTTTAAATGCTAGCTATTATTCTGTCTTTGCACCCAAGCATGTGAAACTGTAATACAGCTTCAGGTAAATTAAAAGAGAGGCTTTTTGAGTTTGTATATAAATAGGTTGACTAATCAGCTTAATGAGGTTAGGTAATCCGTTGCATGGTTTACCTGGGTAATGAGGTTAGTTAATCCACCTTTGTGAGAGGCTCATAGATGTTGCTGCAACATGGTTTACCTGTTCCATGTTTTTTTAGAGCGTAATAAGGTTACTGAGTACACAAGAAATACTGCCCCTTATGTCAGTCAATTGCTGCCACCCCCCCTTTCTTCCTCTCCCCCCACCTAGGAACGGGTCAAGGAAAATTAAGACTAGGAATGTTGCCGAACATTTAACTGCTGGAAGCACCTGACAATTGTTTGTACTTCCTCCAACTTTAGGTGCTATACTGCACTTTTAAATATCACAAGGCCTAGAGAGACACGCTCAATTCAGAAATCTCTACAGTGCCCACAAGAGAGTGTTCACGTCGTCCTTGGTTGTGGTAAATGAGGTGGTAAAGGTCATGGTGGATGGTTGTCTTAAGGTGGCGAGTGGGCCTTATGCGGTGAGTCTTTAGGTGAAGTGTTTGGTATTGGCAAGGGATTGATTCTTTATTCGCTCTATAGAAGAATATGGTGCTAAGGGAGCGTTTTGCTATGATGCTTGGCATGTTGAGGTGAGAGCTTTATAACACTTTATAAATCATATGGGATGCTGAGTTGTAATGACGTGTTTGAGCATCATTTTTACACTAAAAGTTGGTGCAAACATATGCGGGAGCTATTGGACATGGCTTTTAGTCTTTGGTACGGCTTCGGTGATGCTAGTTTTGGTTTTGCAGAGTTGGTTGCCATACAATAGCAAGCAAGACCTCGACTGTTGGACAGCCTTGGATTAGAGTTGTACTTCTTTTTCTTGTTGACTTATTGCCTTTTGACTTGAAAATGTGATTTTCTTGTGTTTAGACACTAAAGTTTTGGGGGATCAACTTGGCTATAGTTAAGCTTCATTTTCTGCACACTGTATCTGACATGTTGACTTTTGTCAAGCCTTTTTTTTTTGGGATATTCTAGCTATTTGCTTCTGCTTCTTGGCACTTCAGATTAAGAAAATGGTTCAGTCTGTGCTTTACCCTTCTTATATCAGTTGTGAAGATACTTCCCATAGAGGGTTTACTTGAAGCCTATATATATGTGGACATAATTATTTTTTTTAGTTGTAATATGGCTTTACAGAATGGTACGCTATTGAAGTTTAATATTTGTATCGCATGCTTTTTGTTATTACCTATCTTAACCTTCTTCGACGAAATTGTTATGCATTTGGCTAAACTATAGAGTTAAGTCCCTAAAACATTGTGATTTTAGTTAATTTGATTGGCATGATTATGGTTCCCTTATTGGTGCATCTATTGATCTTGCAGTAGCGGTTCTATAAGTTGGTGCTTGGCAGGGGTGTAGTGATAGCATGTAAATGATTTTGTAAATATTTTTTTTGACAAATAAGGAGCTATGCCTACGGTATGTACCGTAGGCATAGGTTGGGAATAAAAATAAGAATACAGCTATGCCTACGGTAGTACCGTAGTCATAGCTATAAAAATAATAATACAGCTATGCCTACGGTAGTACCGTAGGCATAGCTGGGAATAAGTGGGCTACGGTATTACCGTAGGCATAACCTTAAATCCCGTAGGCATAGATCTAGGGCATCGCCACTTCTCCCTACGGTAGAGTACCGTAGGGATAGGCTATGCCTACGGGACATGGCACCTATACCTACGGTACTGTACCGTAGGCATAAGCCGGTTTTCTTGTAGTGTCTCTTGCGCATAACTCGGTTTGCATCAATCCAATGTGACGTCACACAAGAATAATAAAGCATATTAGGATATTTTCAAACATCAGACATAAGACTAACTTTACTATCAAAGTTTTCAAAATTATTAATTAATCCTTGTTGAGAAGCATTATATTGTGTCAGTGCATCAGACCTTGTAGCATTGTGTGAACTTTTTTATGCATAGGTGTAGACACCTTATTTTTGTAGTCATTTTTAGATAAACCGGTCTAAAGTAGTGGTTGAGAGTAATTTTTAAGGTGATATCATTAGCTTTTTTAGATCTAAATAATATAATCCAATTATGTTCTTATTTCTTTTCTAACTTGTTTTAGAATAAATGTATATTTGATGTTTGCAATTATAATCAGTTCAATGTTTAGAAATCTTCTTTCTAGGCTTCTAGATGAAGAAATAATTAAGAGGGTTGGGACTTAGTAACAAATAATAATGCACAAGAAATCTTGTAGATAAGAGAGAGTTGTGAATTGTAATTAGGCATGACGAATGTGAAGATAATGAATTAATTTACAAACTTTTTTCAAGACACAAAAAAACAAAATACTCTTAAAACTAGCCTTTATTGTTATTGGGAAGGGTAAATATGTAAAAATGCGTAAAAAATTGTTGAAATAAGGTTGTACGAAAATACCCCTCATACTAGCGATTATATAGCCGTTGGGAGGGGGTAAAAATGCATTTTTTTTTTATTTATAAAATGTGGCCGTTGGGGGGAAGAAGGAAAATTTCAAAAATTTGAGGCTTCACCCATACCTTGGCTTCATATGGCTGCCATCGTTTGCCTCCAGTGTGATATAGTACATAATACCAGCTACCACCAGCTGTTTCGTGTTCACTACCTTTCCCAACTGCAGAAGCGAATTATGTACAACAGGTCCATGATATCGTGGTAAATCAACCATATGTTGAAATATAAGATTAAGAAAATCACGTTAAATTTTGCAATTTAAAAGAAGCATGTTTCTTAATATGACTCCCTTTAATACGTCACTTTGATGACAGAAAAGAAAGGTATGAATGGAAATTTCTCAAATACTTTTCGGGGTCCACGATCACAGTGCAAACTGTTTTCATGAATGGACCATATGTGGTGAAACATAAGAGCAAAAATTAACCAGTGCAGAGTTACCCTAATATGTGATTAGCAAAATAAATTCTATCTACTCCTACATAAATTAACCGAGCTCTGCCCAAGCGCTGCCTAACCAAACTGTACACCATACGACTTGACACAGCGAGCAAGCCCGACTAGCAGCCATTATCCTTTGCGTCACACTTGAAGATCTTTCTTGCTCTTGCCTATCTCGGGTCCACTTAATATGGCCGTTTATGCTGTTTTGACCTTTGTTGCACGAGCCATCGCTGGGAGCAGGAACGCCTACGAGGTTCCCGAGCAGGGAACGTCACGAGTATGGTCTTAGTTTAGCCTTTATAGCAAGGGCTTGCACTGTTCATCCTGTGGGCCGGGCCAGCCAGGGCTTTGTTTGTGCTGCACCGGGTGGTCCTTGCGACCCGGACCGTTTGACACATCTGCCTTTAGGTGGTCGAACTCAAGGCAATAGGGAAAATGCCTCTATCGTCACAAATTTGATCTCACCGTCAGCACCTTTATCATTATCAATACCTTCTTGACCAAATCAGGCCGTTGTAATCAAACCCTTCAAAGGAATCCAAAGAATTCCAGATGGATCCAATGAACTTAAGGGATTCAAGAAAAAAGGAGATAGTGTTCTTGTTCCCAGGATTCATGTAAGATATATGGTGACCGATCAACGACAACATGATGAGAAGTGAACGAACCGCCGCCACTGCCGTCACTATTGATGAGTCGTGCAGAAATTAAATAAATAAAAAAAAGGTGGAATAATAAGCCCTGGCATGAAATCTACCTTATAGCCTTTTTCCAAATGTATCCAAAGAATTACTCGAATGGCCTTTTTTGTGAACAAACCTCTTGCACAAAAAGACTTGCCTGTGAAATTTCACACATCCGTTTTCCCCATTATTCAACTGGAATAACATTTAAACCCCTTTGAGGTTGAGGGATAATTACAAGTAGTAATAGGTTCAAAATAGTGCAAAAGACAAGGAATTGAAGAAAGTGTGCCGTAAAGCGGCAGCCTCCCAATGAAAAGAAAGAAGTTGAGACCAAATTTAAATTGATCGTCGAGGCCTACGATGGAGAAAGAAAGAGAAACCATATTCATAATCGGTTTGAAGGAAAGTTTAAATTCAATGATTTGTAATCATCTCCATTGTCGCCACTACCTAACATAATAGTTAAGATATTTTTTAAGGTCTCAAAGTGATCACGTAAAGGAAAATCCAAACCTTCAACCACGTTTTCGTGGTATTGCCAAGATAGGTTATGTCAATTGGAAATATGAATCACTTCGGAAGAAGCCTTAGAGTTACATACCTCAACTGGTTCATGCAATCGACACTGTTATGGGTGGTGGTGTGGCTGCAAGATTCTTCTACCCGTGAAAGCTCCAATTGTACATAATGAGTCCGAATGGTTCAAGTTAGGACACGGTTGTAAGTGATTAACATAGTGCAAAAAAATGAAAATAGGTGTGACGTCGTAGATTAGTTCTAGAGAGAGAAGCTCTTCATTCTCTCTAGGATTTCGTTAGACTCTTGCCAAAAGTTAAGGATTACAAGTTCAAAATCGTTGTGGCTATATACGCATGAGAAGGAATCCCGCCGGCAACAACTTTCAGGCATTCAGACAGACTGTGTGGGCCTCGCCTCCGAAGGACCCTTTTGCTCATGATTTTGTTGGCAAAGAACGGAAAAATGTTCATGATAATAATGTATAAGGTGGACATAGTAAATAAATCTTCTCAGCATATCACTGGGAATGTTTGTTCCATTAATAAAACTGAGTGTTATTTTGTTACTTTTGTTTATGGAAACAATAAAGGGACTAAGAGAAGAAGGTTATGGCAACGGTTGATACATGATGCTACTAGCATTGGAGGTCAACCTTGGATGGTAGCAGGAGACTTTAATGTAATAAGATTCTCTCATGAAAAACAAGGAGGAAAAGCCGTTAGTAGAAGGGAGGCTCCGGAGTTTAACCAATGCCTCTATCATGCTTAGCTAAAGGATATGAACGCAAAAGGTTTGTTGTATTCCTGGTGCAATAAAGAAGAAGAAGAACTGACCATGTGCAGACTTGATAGGGCTTTACAAAATGAAGGATGGCTGAATAGTTTCCCAACACCTAGGCAGAGGTTATGGGCCAGGTATCTCTGATCATTCACTTGTTTAAGAACTAGTGGGTTGGAAAGAGGCCTTTTAAATTTTACAATTTCTAGATGAGTCAAAGTAGCTTTAAAGAGTTATAGAAATTAGGAAGTGATAATTATGAAACTAAAAAGAAGAAAAAAAATACTCTAAAGAAAATAAACAAGTGAATATATGTTAAAAAAGTTTTTTATTTTTTTAAAGATAATCAGTTTACCGGCGGGTAATACCCGAACCGGCTGAGTAGGGTATGGGTTTAAAAAATGGTTACCCGTAAAAATTCGGGTAATTTTTACCCGGCCCGTTTTACCCGTACCCGACTGGGTATTAATGTACCCGATGGGATTACCCGTTTGCCAGGTCTACTCATGGATCCGTTGGACTTGGTGAAAGACCAGAAAAGTTCAACGGAAAGGACTTTAAAAGGTAACAGCAAAAGATGTTGTTTTATTTTACCACCTTGAACTTGGCAAGGTTCTTGCAAGAGGATGCACCAGAAGTTGGTGACAATTCTGACGGGCAGAAAGTGGCTGTTGTGAATGTTTGGAAGCATTTAGATTGTTTGGGAAGAACTATATCCTCAATGGTTTGGACAATGCGATGTATAACGTATATAGTCCAATGAAAAATGCGAGAGCATTATGGGAATCCTTGAAAAAGAAATACAAGACAAAAGATGCCGGTTCTAAGAAATTTGTAGTCGTCAAATTCCTTGATTTCAAGATGGTGGATTCCAAGACTGTTATAAGTCAAGTTCAAGAGTTTCAACTTATTCTGCATGACATTCATGCAGAAGGAATGGTGCATCGATAATCTTTAAGTGGCAGCATTAATTGAAAATTTGGCCCCTGTTTAAAAGGAATTCAAGAATTATTTGAAGCCCAAACGTAAGGAAATGAAACTTAAAGACTTGATCGTGAGGTTGAGGAATGAAGAGGATAATCACCGGTCTGAGAAGAAGGCCAGAAATTATCATCAAGAGGGCAAGGCAAATGTCGTCGAGCAAAGTCCGTCAAAGAGGTGAAAACTTTCCGCTTTAGATGGTCCAAATGGTGCAAGCGGATCAAATTCCAATGGCGGTGAGAAAAAGAGGAAGTTCAATGGGAATTGTTGTGTGTGCGATAAACTAGGCCGTCGAGCTAAGGATTGCTACAGTCGCAAAAATAAAGGAAATAAGGGAAAGCATTCTCAAGCCAACGTGATAGAAGTTATAAAAATCACTGAAGACGTTACAAATTTGAGTTTATCTACGGTGGTATCTGAAGTTAACTTGGTTGGAAATCCCAAACAATGGTGCGTAAACACGTGTTACTCGACATATGTGTTCCAAGTGAAGTATGTTTACTACATATCAGAGTGCCAATAACGAGAATCTTTTCATGGGAAACTCTTCCTCTTCAAAGTGCAAGGAATGGGAAAAATGGTCTTAAAGATGACATCGGGCAAGGAGTTGAGTCTCAACAATGTTCTTCATGTGCCGGACATTCGAAAGAATCTAGTTTCAGACTCATTGTTGAGTAAAAATGGTTTAAAGCTAGTATTTGAGTCCGACAAGTTTGTACTAACTAAGAGTGGTATGTTTGTAAAAAATGGTAAATGTAATCACCATTGTATCTAAAGTTGTACTAAATTAAGATAATAATAATATTTCTTCTGCTTTCTTATTGGAATCTCTTAATTTATGGCATCGTAGATTAAGTCATGTGGACTATGGTTCTTTACAAAAGTTTGTGAAAAATGATTTTTTTGCCTAAAACGGATTTTGATTCACACAAAACATGTGAAATTTGCGTTGACGCAAAATTGTCAAAAATGTCTTTCAAGTCAATTGAAAGATGTACGGAGCCTTTAAGTCTAATTCATAGTGACATATGTGACTTAAAGGTGGTACAATCTAGAGGAGGAAAAAAGTAATTTATAACTTTTATTGATGATTCTCCGAGATTTTGTTATGTATATTTTCTTAGAAACAAGGATGAAGCCTTGGAAGCATTTATGCAATACAAAATTGAAGTTGAAAATCAGCTTAGCAGGAAAATCAAAGTACTAAGAAGTGATAGAGATGGGGAATATGTTTTCCCTCTTGAAAAATACTGTGCCGATCACGGAATAATTCATGGGACGACGGCACGATATGCGCCTCAGTCAAATAGAATTGCTGAGCGGAAGAATCGTACTTTAAAGGAAAAGATGAATGCTTTGTTGATAAATTTCGGACTACTAGATAACTTGTGGGGGGAGGTGGTCTAAACTATAAATCATATTCTTAATAAAGTACCCCACAAGAAGTTATAAAAGACACCCTATGAGTCATGGAAAGGATGTCCTCCTTCTTTTAAATATTTCAAATTATGGGGATGTGTAGCAAAGGAACCTATCCCACCACCTAAAATGGCCAAAATATGACCTAAAACTGTTGATGGGATTTTAATTGGATTATGCAATCTATAATTTTTCATATCGGTTCTCAGTGCATAAATCTGAAGTTGATGACATACACGTCAACACTATAATAGAGATAATTAATGCACATTTCTTTGAAGATGTATTTCCTTATAGAGTTGCACAAAAACGAAATTCTTTGGAAATAACTAATACATGCCAACAACTCTCACAAGAGGAAGATGAACTAAAATGTAGCAAGAGACACTACAAAAAAAATTCCATTTAGCGACAAACACATTCTCGACGAACAACAACAAAGATAGATAAATGTCGACGAATACTAAGTTCATCGAGAATAGTATTATATTTCTTGACAAGTTCTATTATTCGTCAATAAAACTAACTTTATGTAGACGAATTAATATTTTCTTCGCAAAATGTTCAACGCACAGTGGCGCGGGAGTGAAAATCCATTTTGGCGGGGGGTTGGAAGTAATTTTAACCATTATCGACGAATTGACTTCGTCAAGAAAGGCAAAAAAAATAAAATTAGGACATCTTTAATTTCGCGCCTCCTCTTTCTCTCCCCCTCCCTCTCTCTCCATATCTCTGTCTCCGTTTCTCTTTATCTCTCACTCCCTCACTCTCTTCTCTGTATCTCTCACTCGCTAAGGGCAAACAAACATATCTCTGTCTTCTTGGTTGTCTGTACCTCCTTTCTCTGTATCTCTCACTCTCTCAGTCTCTTCTCGATCGATTCTGTGTATCTCTTACTCGCTAAGGGCAGATATTTCTACACCAAAATCGACATAGTTTGGGGCAACGAAAGGAAGATTAAACTTACTTTCTTGGTAAGTTCAACTTATATTCCTACTCTTATCATTTTCATCACTTTAATCTCACGATGTCACTGAAATTCAACAAGCTCTTTAGTGCCATCATAGGATTCCCACGATTATCACTTTGAGCCAACAAAGCCCTAAATCATTTTAGTTTGATGTTTAAGGGAAAATCATAAACTAAAGAATCTCTGAAGCACCAAAAGGTAATTCTTTCTTTGAAACTCTGTGTGTATGTGTTTATAATTTTTTTTCTGTAGTTGAAAGCTGTAGGAGTTTTTCTCCTTTGACCTTGGCTCTAAATCTTACTAACCGTGAGATACACATCGTTATAGGGTACCCCATATGAACACAGATGGCAGCATGATTTCAATTTCAAGTTGAGCAGGTAGATTTTGATGTCTGATAGATACTTATTGGATTATGCATGCCTTCCTTCATGTAAACATTCACTTTACCATATTGAACTCAATAAATTAAGAGTTGTACTCGATTTATTAGTTGAATTCTAGAAAGCATTGGCTGGCTGGGATTGTAACTCTCACAATCGGGAGTTACTTTCTAGTCTTTTTCCTGATAGAAATTAAGGCCACATTTGGTAACATCTTGGTTTCCTTGATTCAAGGGCCTTTAAATGTGTTGTAATGTTGCATGCCTTTAGTATGCTCACTTATCATAGACATGTACAGTTGGTATTCAGGTATCCTGGTGGCAATTGACATGACAAAGTTAAAAGAAAATGGAGAACGATAATGAGCAAGGTGTATTCATAATAGTATCTTAAAAACAGTTTTCCCGCTTGCATCGTAACCCAGAAACAGTAGGCAGCTATTGGAAAAATTGACTCTAGGATACAATGTCTGACTCTAATTCTCTATCTTAAGTCTGCGTACTAAGAAAAAGAAGAACCAAATTGGAACTATGATGTTTGCCAAACAAATTGGAACTCTGTTGTTTTTTCATAAAAGCAAAAAATAAATAGAAAGAATATGATGAAGTATCGAGGAATTAGTAGCAGGTTAGAAGTTGGAATATTTATGTAGAACCACTTATTTCCCTTCTCTCACCATCTCATCTCTCTCTCTTTCTCTCTTTTTTCTTTTGAATGTGAAATTGAATCTTGTGCAAGACTTCTTCCTTCTCTCTCTTTATATAGGTAAGTGGGCTAACATTCAATCTTGACCACCCATTCAAAATTCAAATCAAAACTTTTCCCCCCAAAACCCAACAACGCTTTTTTCAAACAGATACTTCTTTTTTGCGCTAAATCTATATTTTACCCGCTATGCCTTCATCAAATACCTTCACACAATATTTCGATATTCACTTTCGGCTATCAAAATTTTACACATTTACATTTGGCATATCTTAGCGCTCAATTTCTCATGCATCCGTTCTACGTTACATAACGCACCTCACCACAAAATGCGCGCTACAATTTCTCTTTCGCCGTTCACAAATTTCGCACTACAAAATTGCGCGCTATTAATTTTCGCGCTCAAAGAAAAAAATCTTTAACGCAACAACATTTATGCGTGCGGCGCCAGCTCGGTTTACCCCTCGGCGCCTACCCCACGCAGGGGGCTTAAGTTCTCAACCTATTATGGTCGCACCCCAAGGCTCACTAGGGGTCCCGTTTTGCGCGACACATCAATACATTCAACGGTCAATTTTTAACGCATCAAACTGGTCAAAGTGCGCGCGTCCAAGTCACACGCATTCATCGTCATCTTTTTGCGGCAATTCATGACAATATATACTTTTTCGTCACCAAAATAGCAACTTTAACTCCACTTCCCTTACAAAAACAACATGAATGGACTTAGCACAACTCCACCCTCATATGGGGTCAGCCACCTTGCCTCACGGAGGGGGATCGGCCACCCCATGCACAAGGTGTCGGCCACCTTGAGTATAAGGGGTCAGCCAACTTGCCGCACGGAGGGGGGTTGGCCACCCCATGCACAAGGGGTCGGCCACCTTGTACCAAACAAGGGGGTCATCCACCTTGAGCATGGGGGGTCAGCCACATTGCCTGACGGAGGGGGGGTCGGCCACCCATTGCTTAGGGGGTCGGCCACCTTGTTCCTCAGAGGGGGGTCGGCCACCCTAAGCTCAGGGTGGGGCTACTTGATACTTTGCTCACTTGTCGCACTCAAACACGCAATGATTCGCACTGCTCAATCATTGTCCTGCGACGGTCATCGTCGCGCCCATGCGCCACTTCCATAACATGTGCCCTCGGCACCAGGTATTGTCTCGCGACGGTCGTCGCCGCGCCCATGCGCCACAATCAATGTCTCATGACGTTGGCGTCGCACTCATGTGCCACAATCATGTTAAAGGCCTCCGGGCACCACACTCATTCACCACACCATGTGCCCACGCCATGGTTGTGGAACATGCTTCGACCCACTCTCCGAAGTGTGCAGCATTCCGGGGGGCTCCGCTCGTAGTGCTCTGGCACAAGGACCCTCCACAACGAGATAGGCTCGTTACCACAAAGCTATCGCCGTCTTCATTCCGGGGGGTTCCGCTCATAGTGCTCCGGCACGAAGACCCTCAGCAGCGGAATAGGCTCGTTACCACAAAGCTATCACCGTCTTCATTCCGGGGGGCTCCGCTCATAGTGCTCTGGCACGAGGACCCTCCACAGCAGGATAAGCTCGTTACCACGAAGCTATCGCCGTCTTCATTCCGGGGGGCTCCGCTCGTAGTGCTCTGGCACAAGGACCATTTGCAGCGGGATAGGCTCATTACCACAAAGCTATCGCCATCTTCACTCTACGGGGGCTCCGTTCGTAGTGCTCCGCACGAGGACCCTTCACAGCAGGATAGGCTCGTTAACACAAAGCTATCGCCGTCTTCATTTCGGAGGGCTCCGCTCGTAGTGCTTCCGCATGAGGACCCTCTGCAGTGGGATAGGCTCGTTACTACAAAGTTATCACCGTCTTGGGTGACTTGCATGACACTAGGCACTGAGCTACGACCATGTCCACTCACGTTACCAGTGGTCATCAGTGCCCCCAGGACGATGACCCTCGGGTCACTCTGGGACGGGAGCAGGTCTTTGGAGGGCATTGCGCCTAGTCCGCCTGACAGTTGGCTACAGGGGCAACCCTCACCACTGTCAGGTTCTCTACGCGTCTCTTGACGCATCTAGTGGGATTCAGTAAGGGCTTGGACCGGTGGCTGGGGCAACGGGCTTACTCTGATCATGTCGTCGTGTGTGGTCAGTCTTCTCAGACAGGTAGAGAGATGCTGCGTGAGGCAAGGTAGTATGAATTTGGAACCGACAGTCCGACAAAGAATCGGTATTTATGGACCCCAGGTGACGTGTCACTCCTGGGGGATGACATGTGTCAGCTGAGGACACATGCACACTTTTTCCTATAAATAGAGGACTTTGGAATTCATTTAAGGGATTCTCTCTCATTTGACATTTTCACTTTCTCTCTCTAAAAATTCATTCACTCTAAAATTCTAGAGAGAGAAACACATTTGGACCTCTGACATTGGACCCCTGACGCTGCACCCCTGACTTGGACCTTAGCTTGGATTGTCGACTGCCAGCCCTGTTCGTCACCGCCTTGTCTGCGCAGCACTGTCAGCCTTCGCGGCCTGTCTGGGGAGCCTTGCTCTCTGCTCTTACTCCGTCCTCACTGTCTCTCACTTTGCATACTTGGAAGGTGACTCGGACTGCAGTCTTTGTGGCACCTCCACGTAGGCGCGAACCCACTTTTCTTGGCATCAGAGAATAAAGGCTTCTATCTTTTCCTTTACTCTAGACTTATTGGTTCTGGTTTGTTGGAGGGAAACATCTACAAATTACTTTTGAATGCTTCTTTTACTGAATCATTGAAAACAATGAACGCGAATGATGTAGTTGCTAAAACTTGTGGTAAGAGAAAATGAGAGAATGAAAATTCCACTAAGTTGTGGCATAAATGTCTAGGTCACATATCAGGAGGTAGAATGGAACGTCTCATTAAGGATGTAATTCTTCATTCTTTAGATTTCTCATATTTTGATGCATGTATTGAATGTATTAAAGGAAATTTTATAAAAGGTAATAACGTGGTGCCACTCGAAGTACGGGACTTTTAAGGTTATCTACACTGACATTTGTGAACTTTCCCTACACTGGGTATTAGTTGTCATAGATATTTTATTACCTTTATTGGTGACTATTCTCATTATGGATATGTTAACCTCATTCATGAAAAATTCGACTCACTTGCCATTTTAAGACTTACAAAATCAAAGTTCAAAATCAACTTGACCTAAAGATTAAAATTGTAAGATCTAACAGAGGAGGAGAATATTATGGAACATTATCTGAAACGGATTGTAACCCTAGTCCTTTTGCCTTGTATTTGGAAGAATGTGGCATCGTTGCTCAGTATACAATGCTAGGTACACCTCAGCAAAATGGTGTAGTTGAACGGCAAAATCGTACCCTCAAGAATATGGTACGAAGTATGATATGCCAAAGCACTCTACTATAGTTTTTGTGGGTTGAAGCACTTAAAATAGCTGTGCATATTCTTAATAGGGTTCCCAGTAAGTCTGTGCCTAAAACACCTTTTGAACTGTTGACACAGAGGAAATCAAGTTTAGAATATTTTCATGTGTGGGGCTGTTTAGCTGAAGAAAAAGTGTATAATCTACATACTAAGAAACTCGATCCCAAGACCATAAATTGTCATTTTATAGGTTACCCTGAAAGGTCTAAGGGTTTCAGATTTTATTGTCCATCACATTCCACTAGAATTATTGAAACGAGGCATGCAGTATTTTTTGAAGATGCTAAGTATAGTTAGAGTAGTACACCAAGAATAATAAACCTTGAGAAAATTTAGGATCATGTTTCCATTCATGTTATCCAAAAATTGGTGCGCCAATACCTCATATAGAAGATAACGATGCACCCGAGGTAGTACCTAATGATGTGCCCCCTATTATGGATCTTACTCTAATATTTGCTAATGAGCAACCTCTTCGAATGTCAGGAAGAGAGAGACGGACAACCATCTCTGATGACTATATTGTGTACCTAGATTAGTCTGACTATAATCTAGACATATGAAATGATCCTACATCCTTTAAGGAAGTTATTATGAGCGATCACTTAACTCAATGGCTTAAGGCCATAAAAGATGAGTTAGAGTCAATGAAAATAAATAAAGTTTGGGACCTTGTTGACTTGCCTGAAGGGGCCAAAGCTGTAGGCTGTAAATGGGCCTACAAAAGTAAACCAGATCCTAAAGGTAATGTCGAAAGATACAAGGCTAGACTTATCGCTAAATGTTTCACTTAAAGGGAGGGGATAAAATATAATGAAACGTTTTCTCCTGTGTCGAAAAATGATTCATTTCGAATAGTCATGGCTTTAGTAGCTCATTACGATTTAGAGCTGCATCAAATAGATGTAAAGACTGCATTTCTTAATGGTGACTTGCATGAAAATGCCTATATGACGAAACCAAACCAGAAGGGCTTATGGTTGAAAGCAATGAACATATGAAATGTCTGTTGAAGAAATCCATATACGGATTAAAGCAAGCCTCTAGACAATGGTATCTTAAGTTTCATGATGTGATTAGTAAATTTGACTTTAAAGAAAATGCAGTGGACCAATGTATATACCTAAAGATCAGTGAGAGTAAGTTTATCATTCTAGTTTTGTATGTAGATGTTATCTTACTTGCTAGTAGTTATATGCATATGTTGCATGAGACCAAAAAAAAATATTTCTATCTAAGAATTTTGATATGAAACATCTTGGAGATGCCTCTTACGTTATAGATATTGAGATTCACCGAGATAGGTCTCGTGGAATATTGGGATTGTCCCAAATAGCCTATATTAATAAGGTTCTTAAAAAGTTCAACATGCATAATTGTACTCACATTGTTACCCTTGTTGTTAAGGGTGACAAATTTAGTTCGCTACAATGTCCTAGGAACCAACTGGAGTAAGACAAAATGGAGCGTAATCCCTATGCATCAGCAGTAAGGAGTCTCATGCATGCTCAAGTCTGTACTCGCCCAGATATAACGTATGTTGTTGGCATGCTGGGACGTTACCAAATAAACCCAGGAATGGGTCATTGGAAAGCAGCCAAGAAAGTCATGCGCTACTTACATGGTACCAATGATTTCATGCTTACCTATAGGAAGTCAGATAACCTTGAGGTTATTGGTTATTCTGATTTAGATTATGCAGGATGTGTAGATACCCTGAAATCCATATCAGGTTATGTCTTCATGCTCGCAGAAGGACCTGTTTCATGGACAAGTGTTAAGCAGTCATTAATGGCTTCTCACACCATGGAGGCAGAATTTGTTGCATGTTTTGAGGATTCGTGTCATGGTGTATGGTTGAGGAACTTCATTACTGGACTTAAAGTGGTTGACACCATTTCGAAATACTGAAGATATTCTGTCATAATTAGGCTACTGTTTTCTTTTCCGAGAACAACAAATCAAGTGGTGGAACGAAGTATATCGAGATTAAGCATCTTGTTGTGAGGGACAAAATTCAGAATTAAATAGTGTTTATTCACGTATATAATTGCTTATTATTGAGTATCACAAATTATGGTTATACCATATCGAATATCGCAACCGACGCGACGGATATAAGTCACGATTTATAAAAGTAACTTTCAGATACAAAAATCACCCACCTTTTAGCAATATAATAAATATATCATATATTCATTCGAAATCTAAAAATAGTCATAGACTCAAATTGAAGAGGATAAAAATTCGAATATAAAAAATATAAATCAGCTTAATTGAAAATCATATGAGTGAGGAATTGTGAAAAGAAATTTCGGGCAAAAATTTGAGACACGAAAATCAATTTAAAAAGGACAATGGTGAAAGTGACATGCAACAAAAAAAAAAAAACAAAGGACAATGCTGAAAGTTTGGTTTGTATTTTAGGAGCACCGTACCACGCCAAAAGCGCCTTAAAAAACTCTCAAACTGGTTGAAGACTTCAAAATCTCGTTACAGTGGTTAAGGCCCAAGTGTGTGGTTGAAATGTTTGTGAAGAACTTTGAATTCAACAGAGTTAGAAGCACCATCTTGCACCACATGTTTCACTTTGACCCCCTTGCCTCCCAATTTTTTGTCTTCTAAAAAGTAGACTAGTCTGTTGCACCATGTTCTATGTATGCATTCATGTATTGCATGACTCTTGTTCATTAGGGGGTAGAATGACTCTTGTTCATTCGGTCACGGCAGCCCTCCCCATCTACTCTATGCAAACTATTCCTTTTCATATCTCTTCCTGTAATTCTCTTGATAAGCTCAACAGAAACTTCATTTGGGGAGATAACGAGAATGCTAGGAGAATACATCTTGTCAATTGGGATAGAGTTTGTCAGCCTAAAAAGATGGGGGGGCTTGGGAATTAGAAAAACCAATGAAAATAACATCACATTGTTATCCAAGCTGGGGTGGCAGATTACCACTAACTCCCACAGTTTGTGGACTAGGGTCATGAAGGAAAAATACAAAATTTCCCCTAACCCTAGAGATTGGCAGATCAAAAGAAGGAATTCCCACATCTGGAGAGGCATTTTGAAAACTAAAGAGACTCATGTCCTAGGTACCAAATGGATAGTGAGGAATGGTAAAAATATTTCGATTTGGGAGGATTGGTGGTGTGGTCAAAAACCTCTTAATCACGATAATGTTAGAGGACCCATTGATATCAAGGTGGATAGCTTAATTGAAAGAGACACTTGGAATTTAACCAGCATTGAAAATCTTATATCTTCTAGGGAAAAAGAGGTCATTACCAACACCCCGTTACCTATCCTCTCTATTTTTCAGGATACTCCTAGTTGGGGATATGCTGGGAATGGGATTTCCTCCACTAAATCTTTCTTCAACCTTCTCAGTAATCCCAACCCCCCGCAACTTTCGACCGCCCAATCCAATTGGAAAAAACTCTGGAACTTGCAAATCCCTCAAAAGCTAAAGGGATTCATGTGGATTGTTTTGAATGATAGGCTGATGACCAACTCCTTAAGGAAAATAAGAGGACTAACCAATTCTAATCTTTGCCCGAGATGCAATAGATATGAGGAAACCACCCTCCATGTCCTTTGGCAATGTAAGTACGCTCTCGAGGTTTGGAGGGGTGTTTTCAACACAGAACAAATTCATCAACTCCAGTCTACCACGATATTTGAATGGTTCTGGAGAGGAATTGACTTCAAGGATAGCAACAGTCAACAACCTCTATGGGAACCTTACTTTATTTCGATTATATGGACTAACTGGAAATGCAGGAACATGAAAGTCTTTGACGACAAAAATTGCACAACCTCGGAAGCTATCATCTCGAGTAAACTCTTAGAAAGGGAAGTATCTAAGGCTTTCACTTATGATCATTCTTCCAATATTGCGAAAAGGGTTAGACTAATTAAATGGACTTTTCCAATGGCAGGTTTCATCAAGATCAATTCGGACGGAGCCTCAAGAGGAAACCCAGGCCCTAGTGGCTATGGTGGAATAATTAGAGATGACAGAGGACAATGGATGGAAGGTTATATGGGAAACATCGGAATCAATACAAGCCTAAACGCGGAAGTCTGGGGCATCTATAAAGGACTTACTATTGTTCGCGAAAGAAATTGGATGAAAACTACTATAGAGACAGACTCCACTGCTACTTTACAGCTGGTCTGCGATCTAGAAATTAAGACCCACCCCCTACGCGCCCTGGTGGAGGATTGCAGAATGATCATCAAACAAATGGGTTGCAGCATTACTCATACGTTGAGAGAAGGAAATAAATGTGCAGATTACTTGGCTAACTTAGGTGCGAGCCAAGCTGATGTTTTTGTTCAAATCACTGAAGCACCTAGAGAGATGACCAGCTTGATTCTGGCGGACCTGTGTGGGGTGGCCTTTGAAAGGCCCCCTTAGTTACTTGTTATATTCTATTTGCTTTTCCTTGTAACCAAAAAAAAAAATTCATGTACTGCATGGGCATACATGTATCCATACATGTGTAAAAATGCACTTTAGCGATATTTGCGCACCGGGGCGGACCTCCACCATGACTGGGTGGCCATGGCACCCTTCAACATTTTTGGATTTTTTTTTAATTTTTTGGATAATGAATAAATATATTTAAAATATTTATGAAAATTTATTAAGATTTCATTTTGTTGTGTTTTTTACTCTTTGTACCTTGTCATAGTCAGTCTTTATCTTTGTCTTTGTCATTATCATTTTCTTACTCTATCCTAAATTCTAAATCTCCATATTATAAAAGGACAACAATAAATTAAGGTTAGTTATTTTTATTATTTTAAATTCTTTTAATTTGTTAACTTATGCGTGATTAACGTACTCAAACAATTTATAATCACATTGATAATATATCTATAGAGTAAGAGTTAAGTTTTTTTCATGCAAAATTAGTAATTTATTGTTGACTAACCTTACTAAGTTAAATAAATCACTATGCATAGCAAAAATAGATTATTAGTAGTCAAATTGCGCAATCTATTTCGTATTTAACGTATTCAATAGTGACGCTATTATAATGTGTTTTTTATTATTCATATTTTATATGAATTTGAACCTTTTGAATTCTTTTTTAGCCCCCCCCCCCAATTAGATTTTCTAGATTCGCTCCTGTTTACGCATAAAATCCTTTACTTTGCAGAAGGGTGCACATTTCACCTCATTATTTAGATTTTTGGTGCAATCTATCTATATAATATATAATAAGCGAAGCGAGAAAGACATTGATAGTTTCTTTACGCAACACGTCATCGCTTCTTTTTATGACACGTCATCGGATCCTTATCTTAAGTCTTATTTAATTTAAAAACTAATTCTAATCATTCTAAAATTCTACCCAATCAATATACTACTCTATTACTAATTCTAATCATCCTAAAACTTTACTTTATCATTATACTAACTTATTAGGACTTAATAGAGACTGTTATATCTGCAAAACTTCTCTCTAATATGAATATAAAAACTCATATATATATAAAAACGAAAATAATGCTTACAATTAGAAGAAAATTTTAATTTAAAAACTAATTCTAATAATTTTAAAACTCTTCCTAATCGATACACTAATCTATCAAGACTTTATTTTGACAATTATGCCCTTAAAAATATTTTCTAATATGAAAATTAAAATCCATAGACCTAAAAAATAACTTATGAGATTTAGAATAAAGAACGTGATCTAATAATTAATTTAAATTTTGATAAAATCCTGATTTTTATATCTAATTAATTTTGTAGGAGTAATAAGGGTCTTCTGTAAGCCCAATGTAATTTAAAATTTTATTTTAATCATTCTAAAATTCAACATAATCATTATACTAACTTATTAGGAGTTAATATTGACTATTATATCTTCAAACCTACTCTCTAATCTGAATATTAAAACTCATATATATATATATATATATATATATAAAGCAAAAATAGTACTTTCTATTTTAGGCAAAAACAAATTGATGTTACAATTAAGATTAAATAATTTATGAGGCTTAAAAAAACAAAAATCTAACAATTGATTTTTCAATTTTATTAGGTACCTTATTTTTAAATTCAATTAATTTTGCAAGAATAATGAGGGTTGTATAATTTAAAAATTAATTCTAAACATTTTAGAACTCAACCCAATGTTTAGAACTCAACCCAATCAATACACTTGATTATTATGACTTAATTTTTTACTATTGTATTCTTAAAATCGCTATTTAATGTGAATATAAAAATTCAGATATCGAGAAATCAAAAATAATATATTATATTTAGAAGGAAAAAAATAACGTTCTAAATGAGTTAAATGTATTATCAATATTCAAATATATTGACATATACATAACATATATAAAATAGTCATTGTTAAAAATGAGTAATGTGATATATAACTTTAATAAACAAATTATAAGGCAACATTTTTAAATAAAACTTCAGAACCACCAAATTGGTTATATTCCATGTATAAGGATTTAGAAAACAATTCAAACTCTTTACCACGATTCACTGTTAAAAAATTTGTGGTATAATTGTCGTGATATTTGTAAACCTTATAAATCTAGAAAATCAATTGTACAACATTTAAACTCTATGCAACAAACATATATTTACGTACTAGACTTTGATTTTGACTATTAAAACCTTGATTAGATTATCATGCAATTTTTGCATATTATTTGTATACGCATATATGTTTGCTTTAGTTCCTTTGAAGTGTAAGTTGAAAGAACAATGAGTGAATTGTGTTACAGTACTGCTTGACGATATAAAAGAAAAGCTTAAAGAATGCAAAAATCTAGCGACTTTATTGTAATACAATCTACTCATTGTTCTTTAAATTTACAGTTCAGAGGAAGTAAAGTAAAAATAGTTACCTATACAAATGTTATGCAACAATTACATGACCATCTAATCAATACTGCAATTTTAAATTTGTATGAGAAGAAAAGATATTTTACTGGATATCATGTTTGTATCTTAATAAGTTGGTGATTCTTGAAACAATAATTCATGAAGAAGATATGAATGAATTATGACAATTTATGATTCCAAAGATAAATAACTCTTAACCTAACTTTTCAAACTAAGAGACTTGATTTTGAGTGGTTATAGGTTGGACTACTAAAAGAACTTAATAATAATATAGTATTGACAAGTTACTTGAAATTGTTACAAATAAAGTATTAAACACTTCTTACCAACAATTATAATTGTAGTAAAAATAGATTTTTTTTTCAATAAGATGTTAATCTCTTTTAGTTTTTTAAAATATGGTATGCATTGATACACTTTTTATATCTTTTAAATATATTTTATTAACGTACTCGAGCTTGACTCCAGATCCTGAGCTGTAATATTTAATAATTGAGGCGAGAAATGCAATGATAGCTCTTGACACCTTGTTTCTAATATAATAAGAGTTACAAAAATGAACTTTAAACATATTAATGTCGGTAAAGATCTCCAAACATTAATATTTTAAACAGGGTCCTTAATTTTGTTATTAATTAAATTTGAAAATATACTAAACATTCAAATAATAATCCTTATGCAATTCGAAAAATAATTCGAAACATTCAAAATTCTCTAACCTATTATGACTTTATTTGAATATTATATATCGAAAAAGCTCTTTAACATGAAATATTAACCTGTAAAACAAAAACTATTTAAGAGATTTAATAAGAAAAATTAGGTACTATTTTAAATTCATATTTAAATTTTCTGTAAATTCATGAATCTAACTTAATAAATATGTTGGTAAAAGTTTTGATCAATAATTTTCTTGCTCTAAGGTTTTGCGCTATCCTATTTACTTGCATTGGTTAAATGTAGAAATACCATAACATGCAGATTCTATATGGAATATATTAAAAAAATAGTGTAAATTTAAAACCTTAATTATGTGAGTATTTTTTAAATCGAACTAATTTTATGTTGGAAACGTTTTGAACTAATCTTCTATGGCATTTTTGTTGTGAGTACTTAAACTCTTAAGCATTCTAAATTCTGCATTAGTAGTATACCATTTATAATTTTATTTTAATTTTTAAATTATGAATATAATTGCATATAAAGTCTAAAAAGATATTAGTTATGTTGTGATGAATGTAAACTAAAATTTAAATTGAAAACCTTATTATATCTAAATATAAATCTTACTTAGTAAGCATAGTTATTGTATACTTTGTGAAATATTGGTTAAATTTTGTTCAATAATTTTCTTAATACGAGATTTTGAGCTATCCTATATAGTCTTGTTGGTTAAACTTTTTAAACTTTATATAATTACATCATACATTGATTACCTTTTTTTTCTGTATACTTTGTTGTTGGATTATATTTATTTCTAAAAAATGGTACATCATCCTTACTTAATTAATCATATTGATTAACTTTATAAATCACATGCTATAAACAAATATATTGACCAAAATTTTCTCTATCAAAATTAAACTAATATGTAATCAATGTTATGGGCAACCCATTCAAAGGTACAGATTATCTTTAAAAGATTCTTAGAGAATAATAAAAATGTCGTGTTATAGCAAATTTATCTCAATATGTCCTCCGTTAATTACTTTTTCTTTTTTCATGTACTAAATAAACTTTTAATTTTTGTTCATCTATATAGTTACCAAATCGGAATTAGTAAATATGCACAAGGATATTGCTTATCGATATTTCACCAGAACGGTGAATTTATTTTATTACAAGAAAGTTCAAGTCAAAAATTAAAGTAATTATCTTTGATGAAATAACCATAAAATTATGTCCTATTTATTTTATTATGCATTTTAAACTACTAATTAAATTACTGTTAATAAATCGTCTCGTGCTTGGCATGGGATTTTGGGCTTGTTAATCCTAATGTTTTCCAATTAGTGTCAATTCACCAATTGACAGGTTGAAATCTAACTTTTTGACGCCCGTCAATCTCCAGTGCTAAAGCCGTAACTTTCACATTTTTTTTTCCACATAACCATCCCTAATCCACTTGATATGCTCATCACCAATCCTGATCCACGGCTGCCACCAAGACCAGCACCCCCCCCCCCCCCCACAAAAAAAATGGCAAGCACCACACCTCTGAAATGGTGCGCGCGCGTGTGATAGGGAAGAAGAAACCATCGGCGGCGCACACTACTGTCGACGATGGGATCGTTGGAGAAGACCACCATGTGTCCTCAATCCAATTGCCCCGCTACTATCGGTAATGGACCACCACTGCCGCACAAGTTTGACAGGGAAAAAAAAACCACCGGAGGGACACTGCTGCTGGTGATATGATCGGCGAAGAAGGCCACCACCGCCGTAGGCAAGGTTGTCATTTTAGTAAATCCCTACCGTTGCCGTTGGGTAACTACCAACCCACCACTATCCACAACCAAGCACGAAACCTCGCCGCCACCTTGATCACCATCGATCGTAGCTAAGCACAAAACCCTATCATCCACCACCACCGTGAGTAAATCCCCACCACTGCACCGATCAAGCCCCATACCCACAGACCACAACCATGCACGAAACCCCACCCATCATTGGCAACACTGCAACCAAATCCCCAACATCACCATCACTATCACCAGTCAACCATTCCCACTGCCATACCCACATCAACCACCACCCCCAAACTCCGCGTGTGATCCCCTAAAAAACCCATCATAAAACACTCTGCCCCTCCACTCACCCCATTACTCCAACTCACACCATCTGATCCACCGCAATCAAATCCCTACCATAACCAAAGTAGAGGTCATAGGCCTCGAAGATCTGCTTGATATGGGCCTTTGGCTTCACTTTATTTCTCAATATGTGTGTGTTTTGGGATGCATTTGAGTTAAAAAAAAATGGTGACAGTTACGATTTTTTTGGTCATGGCTAGCAGTGGTGGCGCTTTGATGCTAGCACGGTGATGGCGCTTGATGTTAAAACAAAGAAAAATTGAGCAGTGCGGGAGAGGGTGAGAGCGAGAGAGAGGGAGGGGAGAGAGAGAGAGAGAGAGAGAGAGAGAGGCTGATGTGGTGGTGGTGGGCGTGAATTATGTAGCTGCCAAGTGGATTAGGAAGCTGATGTGGCTGCATTTGGATGAAAAAATGATAAAAGTTACGATTTTAGCGTCAAAAAATTGACGGGCATAAAAACAATTGGACTTAAGCCAATCAATTAGTAAATCATGCACAAAATTGAGAAACAATAGGATGAATTGTGTCAAAACAAAATCAGCGGGGTGAAATGCGCACCCGCCCCCAAAATATAAAATTTTATGCAAAAATGATCTTGTACTTTGTGGCATAACCATGGCAAAAAGACACATGGGCATCTAGAGAATTATGCACTGCCAGGATATCAGAAGGGGCAGATGAAGGCAACGGTACAAAAAACACCAATGCTTATTGACTCAGAAAAAGAGCGATACAACAGAGATAGTGATGCTAATTTATACGCAAAGGCCAAAGGAGGTAGAAAGAATGCACAAGAATCATTACTTCAAACTTGAAAGTAGTAATTTAACGTAAAATTGTCCTTCTTACATGGTGAAAGTGACATGCGGCAAAACAGAAGCCCGAAGGACAGTGCTGAGGAAAGAATGCACAAGAATCAATACTTCAAACTTCAAACTTCAAAGTAGTAATTTAACGTAAAGTTATCCTTATTACATGGTGAAAGTGACATGCGGCAAAACAAAAGCCCGAAGGACAGTGCTGAGGAGACTGGTCTGTTTTGGCATACACGAATGTATACACGTGTAAAGATAAACGTCAGGGTTATTCGCGCATAAAATCTTGTACTTGAAGGACGATTGCGAATTTTATCTCATTATTTTAATTTGAAGACAGTTCGGCATACTTCACCAATTGATACAGTCGAAGTAGAGTGTCATCACATGGGACGTCTTATTCTGTGGAGTTTATTTAACTTGGAACTTTCATGTTAAATGTAAGACCTTGGACCGTAGAAGCAGTCACCATCAACCAACCGCAGAGGGATTTCTTTTATAAAGCCATTTCGCACCTTAGGTGAATAACAGCCTCCCATTAGCTAGCCATGGAAAAGGATTCAACAGAGTTAGAACCAACATCCTGCATCCGGGTTGACGTCGAGCCGCAGCCAGTGACTGAGAAGGTGCCTGAGAATTCTCATATTTCCAGGCAGAATTTGGACTTAACGGTACTGGTCACAGCATTCTGCCTGAGCACAGCCATCGCAATAGCTCTCCTCTCCACACAAATTCGTACCCACCTGCCACCTGCCTTACACCTAATTTCTCTCAGTGTTGTGCTCGCTTTTGGTGCCATCCTCGTTTCCAACTACTCCTCTTCCAAGTTCCCCTCTCTATCTAGAGTGTTAGAACACGTCGGCACCGTCTTTGCCGCCTCTGCTTTCATGTTCGCCATCACTTTATCTGCACCACTCTTTCTCAAGTTGATTTATTGGTTCATCTTTGCCATTTGTTTCCTCTTCATTTCCTATTGCAATTGTCCCGATAGCCTTCTCCGCCTTGCATTGCGCTTGAAGAAAGTATACCGGCCTTAATTCCTACATATTAGCAGACTCTTTCTCTCACCGCTACTGCGTCGTATCTTTAGAGTGAAGTCCTCAATTAGAAGGTCTTAGATTTGTTTTCTTGCCGAATGTCATCCTCCATTTTGCATCAAAAAATGAAAAGCATAAAAGAATAATGTGACGGTGAAGGTTGTTCTACTGTTTTTTGCTCACATTAAGAAGCAGATGATGATGAAATCCAAACTGGTGTCACTTCAGCTGCTATACAAATTATTTGTAACTTGATTGTCCTTGCACTTGCCACTTCGGTTGCTATAGAAAAAACATAAAGAAAAAATCCTTTTTGCAGCTACAAAGAAAGAGAAGTGAGAAACAGATTAATTATCGTTAAACAGAGGGGGTTGTAGCTAGAGATGTTAAATGATCAGGCTTGAGCGTCCTAGCCCGAGGTCGTTGGGCTTTTCAACAATACGGGCCATGCCAGATCAAGCTTAGGCCAGGGTGACACAATCGGGCTTTCGCCGGGATGAGACGAGTAGGGCTTGGGCCGGGCTTTCTCATGATTATGAGGCCTAGTCCCAATCCAAACCCTTGGCCCAAAATTAAGGGGTCGTGTAAAAATTAATTTTTTTAAAAAAAGATAAACTTAAATCTACGATAAATTTGTTTATGGGCCATCTTCCTTTAACCCAGACTTGAGATCGACTACTTGTAAACAAACAAGCGAAATTACCTATAATTTCTTTTATATAGAAAAAGATTAATAAGTCTTTTACTGTGTATAATCCTTATAACAAATACATGTTCCGTATTCCTATGTATTTAAGTCTTTTACTATTATTATTACATGTTAAATGAGAAACACATCCCCCCCCCCAAACCCAAAAAAAAAAAAAGACGAAATGGGCAAATTTTTTGTATCTATTAATGGTGGAAATATTTGGATTGGCCTGTAATCCACCAATTAGTAATCCAAGACAGATCACTATACTATCAATGCCAACTACATTAGATCGTTTCTTTTTAGATTATTATACGAAGGTTTTGTAGATGTGTCTCCGAGTATTCCTTGATCGTTTCATTGACTGTCGATTGGATTAGTTTTTCTACTTTGTATATTTAATTCTCTCATAATTGCATGACTCTTGCTTTCCAATTGGTTGTTTTTGCTTTAGTTGTTACTTCATCAATCTTATTGATTAGCGTACCCATTGTACTTGCTTCTCCTTATGGTTCATCAAGCCATCCTCTCGGATCCAATGACTTAAGGTTAAGATGACTTTTCTTGTCATCCAACACTCTCTCGCTACCTGAAGACAACCGTGGAGGCTTGCACCAGTAGTATATCACGTGCACATTGGAATAATATATGATAAACTTTTTTATTTTGTTTTAAAAAAAGTTAATAAATTAAATTTCTTTTGCTCATCTAATAACAATGAAGAATAACGATCAGGATTTGCATAAATATCAATTCCGTGAATAGAGAAAATTGAAAAAAAAATTGTAGAATGTTCTTCCATTCTTGGTTGTTTTGCCACTAGATCAGATATGACCCGTAATATGTTTGATCACTCAACGATGTAGCACCTATGCGCATGTTAGCAGAATTTAAAGATATTAGTTATAAAGTTGTTCGAACAACGAACCTATGAAAGTTGTAAGCAGGTCTATCGCAATTGACCCATAACCCAATTTTTTAAAAGTTTCTATAATTGCATGATTTACGGCATGTAACTTGAATCTAAGATCCCAAGCAATGGCAACAACAAAAACTTTAGGCAACTTTGACCAATAAATTGTATGTTTTATGTACATTTGTTGCACTATCTCACTAATCATTTTCATCTCTCTCAATTGATTTAAAACTTTAGCCATTTTAAATATTTCTAGTATAGTGAAAGAGTATGTAGGACATAAAGTATCAAACAATAGAATGGGGGACCTGTGAAATACCTCCAAAATTCAACCATGTATTAAATGCAAACTGTCATTCATCCGGACTTGGCAAGCGTCGTGAGAACTTGGTTAGTATTCAGTGAATATAAACTTGTTTTTTTTTTTTTTTTTTTGTTTGTATACCATAACATGTAAGAACATAAAATAAATGGAGTTCCACCTGTGGCGGACAGATGTAATAACTCTCCTACGAGACAAACTATTTTGAACACATAGAGCTTTAAGTTCTTGTACTCTCGGTCACGAAGAATGAACCAACATAACAAGACCCTTTATTTTGGAAATAATTGGTCCTTCAGTAGCTAAACCATCTTGAACAGTTAAATTAATAATATGGCAAACACATTGAATGCAAAAAATAATTCTCACTTAGTATAGGATTGACGTCCGTCAATAACAATTCAACAACAACATTATTAGTGGAAGCATTATCAAATCTAACACTCCTTATCTTGTCATCCATTTTAAAGGTAGAATATGATCGACCATATATTTCAGCTATGCGTCGTCACCCAAGAATAATTAAGCATAGTATTCGAATATCTCCAAGCATCAGACATTAGACTAACTTACCATCAAAGTTTTCAGAATAACTAAATAAGCGTTGTTCAGCACTACATTGTCTCAGTGCATTAAATCTAATAGTATTTCTATGAACCTTTTTATTCAAGGGTTGTATACAATTATTCATCTATTTATTATATTTTTTTATTATCAGCAAAGTTAAAATGCTCTTCATGGTGCACAACATATTCAGCAAGACCGTCTCTTTACGATCGATGATTATAAGTAAATAACTTACTATCAAAAGATATTTGATAGTCAACATGGATTTGTGTAGATATACATCACAAGAAATGCCTATTGAGTAGTGAATTACCACTGCCATGCAAAAAAATATTTACATTGAGCTTTAGATATGCCATTAACATAACCTTTATAAAATGATATCAACACTTTAGCTTTTGGCTTTTTATTTGTCTTTTGGGCTGCTGGCATACTTGAGGTAAGATTGCGCGGTCCTTCCTTTCTACAACCACTCATCGAGTGAAGATTTTGTGTAGGAGTATTAGTGTCGCCAACTGAGGTGCATTCTTGACTAAAATAATATTCAGCTTGTGAAGGTATATATTGAAAATCAAGAATATGTTTTGGTTAAAAGCCAAAAAAAATTAAAAAATGGTAAGACTAATTAAATAGTAAAAGAATAAAAGTACTAATAATATTTTTTAGCGAAAATCTATCAAGTAATGATTAAAGAATGCTTGTAATTGCAAAACTGAGAGGATTAGTACTTAGTAACAAATAAGAATGCTCAAAAAATCTTGTAGATAAGAGAAACTTGGGAAAAAATAAATGAAGAGAATGAAGCAGTTCATAGATTTTTGAAGCCTCACAAAAAGCAAAAATTCCCTTAAAATGTAGTCGTTTATAGTTTTGGGAAGGGTAAAAGTACATAAAAAATTTGTTGAAATAAGGCTGGACATAAATACCTCAACCTAGCAGTTATACAGTTGTTGAAGGGGTAATAAATTAATTTTTTGAAAATAGGTCCATTGGAGGGGTTGAGGGGGTGGAGAATTCAAAAGTTTGAAATTAATTGGCTGGTAGGGCTTAGTTTTGAACCCGTGCATTGCACACGATAATATTTTTAATTTTAATTGATAAAGTGTTTATTAAGGAAAATCATATATGACTATTAATAACAATAATAAAAATAGTAAAAAGCGATGCCTTGTGCAGGTTGTAATAATTGCAATCTAACCAAACTATCAAGTTAGAATTACAACCCTTGTGTTTCAACCAATTTAACAATCATCGATTGAACAATCTTAAGAAGAAAATTTAAAATGCAAAATAGTTGATGAAGTTTTCCATCAGTAATATTTACTTTGATGCCTCCAACGCTGCAAATATATCACATAGTTACATTAGGGTGCTTATTCAAAACAACATTGTACCAAACAAAAAGTATAACATACATGGCCCCAAAAATTATCCATTTGGTCACATTCTAGGCACGTATCAGGGCCATTAATGTATTGCATAATAGACACTTCACTAATTTAAAATTGCGTGATGAAAATTTAGTAAGAAAATTGGTACAACTGGAGAAAGACACAACTAATGCAATCACAAACAAATAGGATTTGAACCTCATTGTAGTTGCCAAGAATTCCAAGTACTTTGCCTTTTTAGTGTACCCCTACGGCCCTACCTAAAAAAAGACATTAATATGGAATTAAAATATATCCAAAATGCTAATTTACTTTTTATTCATTATGATTGTCGATTCTTAATTACAACATAATGAACAGAATTCGAAAAGCAATAGTTACCGTAGATTTGGTGCAAAGGACCAATGAATAAACTAAAAATACAATAAGAAAAAGCCTTTGTTACACACAGAAGTGCTTCTATCCTCAATGAATTTAAAGTGTGAACTGTGAGCACTACCAAAACAATTTACTACACTCAAAATGAGATTTTAAAAATAATATAACTCCATATTAAAATCAACTTGAGAATAATTAGACCACAATGAATGGATGAACCATGAATAATAACTCAAAGGGTGCTAGAAAAAAAATTGTCATGATATTATGGTGTCCCTAAACAGTAATGTTTTCACTAAATTGGTCCGTTTGCAATATTTAACAATAACTTGAAATAAAATGTCATGATATTATGGTATCTCTAAACAGTAATGTAGTCACTAAATTACTGTTTAAATGACAACATTAATGTTGTCACTAAATGTTCCCAAATGCAATGCACGGAAAAAAATAAAACTAAACATTTTCACTAAATAGTAATGTATATTAGCCCAAGCAACTGCTGAATAGTTCACAATAAAGTCTCGTGCATTGCACACAGGAGTAATTAACAACTATATCCTATACAGTACAATAAGTTATTTTGCAAAACCCAAAACAACAACCAAAACAGTAAAAAACCCAAAAACAGAAACATTTGGTAATTAAACGCCACCCACGAAAGAAAAAGAAGCCGATAATGCAAAGAAAGAACGTGTAACGACGAATCATGCATACCTGATTTTGTTGGTATGTAGAAATGCAAAGTAAAAGAAGCCGATCAACACGTCCCTAGTAAATTCATTTGAAATACACACCATAAAGTAAATCACTCAAAATTTAAAAAGAGAAAGAAAAAGTATTGATTTACTCACCTACGTAAACTGCAACTCTGATTCGAATTTTGCAAAACCCAAAACAACAACCAAAACAGTAAAAAAACCCAAAAACAGAAACATTTGGTAATTAAACGCCACCCACGAAAGAAAAAGAAGCCGATAATGCAAAGAAAGAACGTGTAACGACGAATCATGCATACCTGATTTTGTTGGTATGTAGAAATGCAAAGTAAAAGAAGCCGATCAACACGTCCCTCGTAAATTCATTTGAAATACACACCATAAAGTAAATCACTCAAAATTTAAAAAGAGAAAGAAAAAGTATTGATTTACTCACCTACGTAAACTGCAACTCTGATTCGTTTTCTCCTTCTTCTTGGTGCGATTGTGGAGAAAATACGTAAATAGGAGAGTCTCTTTCTACCGAAGGAGATTAGGATGAGGCGACAATTCTAAATTTGTAATATGCTAATAATGGAGGATTCCAGAATTATCATGTTTATATGAGAAAATTATGTGGGAAAATTAAGGGAATAAGCAAGATTTAAGAGATTATGGATTTGAAAAAGGAAGAAATTGGGTGATAAAATCCCGAAATTGATGGTCAAAGAAAAATCTCGATCAAATTCAAATTAGTTAAATTTTGATATTAAAAATTTAGAGAGCATATAAAGAGATAATTATGCAACAAAAGTAGATTATTTTGCAACAAAACAGAATTCAAATTAGTTGAATAGGTGAGAGAAACATGTCATAAAAAAAATAAAAACGAAAATTACATTAAATTAAAATTTTTATAGTAAAAAATCTAGATAGCATATAAAGGCATAATTATGCAACAAAAATACATGATTTTTCAACAAAAAAAGAATTCAAATTAGTTGAATAGGTGAGAGAAACATGTCACAGAAAAGGAAAAACAAAAATATAGTAAATTTTTTTTTTTATCTAGATAGCATATAAAGAGATAATTAAGCAACAAAATTAGATAGCATATAAATTAAAAAAACAAATCAGTTGAATAGGTGAGAGAAACATGTCACAAAAAAGGAAAAACAAAAATATAGTAAAATAAACCTTTTTTTTAAAATCTAGATAGCATATAAAGAAATAATTAAGCAACAAAATTAGATAGCATATAAATTAAGCAACAAATTAGTTGAATAGGTGAGAGAAACATGTCACAAAAAAGGAAAAACAAAAATATAGTAAAATAATTTTTTTTTTATCTTGATAGCATATAAAGAGATAATTAAGCAACAAAATTAGATGATTTTGGAATTCAAATTCAAATTAGTTGAATATGTGAGGGAAACATGTGACAAAAAAGGAAAACGAAAAAACATTAAAATAATTTTTTATCCACGTGACAAAAGGAGAGAGTGTCCACGTAGGCGGTGACATGGACACTTTCTCTCAGCTTCGGCTTTCATATATATATATATATATATATATATATATATATATATATAGATTTGGCCAAAATTCTATATTTAGTAAAGCTACATCATCACTTAGCCGTACTTGCAACTTGTCCATCCGCATGGGCTCAAAAAACATGGACTGCGAGGAGAGGGGGTGTGGGTCTTCATACTAAAGAGAGATGTTCCTTGCTCACATTCCAAGATCTGGATTATTGTCGTCAACAGGTAAATGACGCATGAAGTTAAATATCAGGTGTTGGGAGCTGAAATTGAAGTAGTAAGGTCATTTGAACACATGACCCGGGTTTTATGAGACAAAAAAGGAGTAATTCCTTGAATGCTTCTTATGTCTGCATTTTTATCTCACTTGGTTTCTTTTTTCAGTGCCAACTTAGTTCTTTAACCAAAAATCCATGTTATATTAAACCTTACATGTAACTTCCTTACAAATTCTAACAAAATTAACCACATGTGACAGGTTATCGCTCTAGAGGCCAGACAACAGAGTAAAAGCACATAAATTTACAACCAATAAAAACCTAAAACGCTCTTCTTATTCATATTCCAATGTTCCTTCACTGCTAACACCACCACGATAACACCTTCTCTCACTCTCATCACGTTTACCCTTTTGCGCATCAGATCTCGGTGCCATGGTGAAATATGCCCAACCCTCGCCCACCATTTCTCTCCCCTCCTTCTCATGTTGGTATAAAATCCCTACCACCACCAATGACTAACTTCCAACTACCCACCACAAATTCAAATGATTTCCTATTTCTTTAGTTCAAATCCAAAATGGTAGGAACATCAGATAATGGAGATGAGAGCACATCCATGGCGGTGGTTGTTGTAGAACAATTAGTGGTTGGGGTCATTGATTGTCTTGGATGAATCATAGCATATCCATGAGGTGGTGGTCGTTGTTGAATTGTTCGGGCATTAGTTAGAGTCGATCATGATGGTGGTAATTCATATTCTGGTGAAACAGTGGAGTGGTGGTGGCTCGGCAGTGACTTTTGCTATAGTGGTGGGTAGTAGTGGCGAGGGTTGAAGACTGATATGAAGAGAAAGATAGAGTAAGAGAAATGAGAGAGAGTGTGAGTGAGAGAGAGAGAGAGAGAGAGAGAGAGAGAGAGAGAGAGTTCTGTATGAAAACAAATGAAATTGGGGAAGAGAAAATGGAGACTGGTGGTGGGAATATTGGTGGTTATGGCATGGCAACAAGGCGGTGATGGTGGTTGTTGTGGCATGGGTGATAGGCAGGGGCGGTGGTGTTGAAAGTCTAGGGTAATGTGTGTTTTGGCTTGGTACATATAGTAAATAAAGAGAGGCTTACATTATCTTGTACTCGGTGGCTTTCCAATTTTATCTTTAAAAAACAATAAATGGGACACATTTGACATTTTTCATCCATAAAAAAAGACAGTAACTTTATGTAGAAAAGAACTTTTTCTTGAAGGATTAGGTAGGTACGGTAAAAAGAGAAAGAATAAGGTGGGTTCCAAATGCAAACTTGAGAGGTTTACATGCAAACTTGTGACGAACGGGTGCACCCCTCTGAACTTTAAAAAGAAAAAATCTTTTCACTTCCTCTCTCTCCATCACCTCTTTCTCTCTGGCCAAATCTCTCACCCACTGACACTCTCTCTCGCATCCCTCTCTGGCCGACAGGCGATGGTCGGACGGCAACACAGCAAGAAGGGTTTCTCTGGCTTTCTCTCTCTTTCTCGAGTCAAGATAGCTAAGAGAAGATCGGCGAATTTTCTTCCTTCTATCCAGATTTGAGAGAAGACCGGCGACGGCGTGTGACCGGCGAGTCGGCAACGGCGGCGAGTGACCGACAAATTCTCCATAGCCACCGGCCGACCACCCCATCCCTCTGCCAGCGACGTCGACAAGGACTCCACCGCGGGCAAACCCTACCTTTTGTCATTTTGCTATTTCGGTACCTATTTGCCCTTGTGTCCTGATTTCTTCCTTTCGCTCCTGCTAATTCTAATCCTTTTGCTCCTGCTAACTTTCATGCTAACAGAGTAGTCTTCTTCAAAATGAAATGCTATGATAATATGTTCTTTTTCTATTGAGTGAAACCATTTTTTTTAATTTTCTCTCTGTTTTTATTTATTTATTTTTATTTTTTTTGGTTACAAGAAGGAAAACATGTTTGGTTAGCCATGTGAAGCTAGCACTGATCTTGTAAATTGTTGTAGATAATAATAATCTTTAGTGAGATCGGTCTGATATGGTTAGCGATGAGCCGGGGTCCGGATTCGAACGCACACCAACTGTTTGATTAAATGGTTAGATCTGCCTAAAGGGAAGAGCAGTAGTTATACTATTAGTAGTAGCGTCTTCTTATTATTAACTACCTTTGTTTGTTTGCATATGATCTAATGTGGACATTCCTTTATCAGCTTTCATTATACTATATACAATTTGAAGTTGGTAATTATAAGATTTTATGTATTATGGTTAGAACTACTTTGAGAGGATATCGGTGAGTTAGTTTTGCTATGCGATTTGGTTGTGGTGTTTGGAATTAGAGTAATTGATATTAAGAACTGAAATATTTTGCATGACAGTGTTGAAAGAAGTTAAATTATAAGAATCAATCCGAAAAAGTTATCGAAAATGGAAATGAAAATGGTAAACATACACAAACATGGCAAAAATAGAATATATTTTGCACCCCCTAGACAGAAATCCTAGTTCCGCCACTACATGGATCTGCTCTAAACTAAAATCAAACATCAGTTGAAACAATCTACGTACCTATCAGAACATGTTTACCAGCATGGGCCAAATTGTGCTTATGCACAAATAATATATATGTGGAGTATGAAAGTTTATGGTTATACCCTTATAGCTTGTATGGTTAGTTAATTTGTAGATGTAGGGTTATTGTACTTTAGTTTTCAAAAAAAATCTAGCCTTTTTATCTCTCCATTTTCAAAAATCTGATCTCGTTGCTCCTGCCACCACCTTCATCGCTATCACTACCTTCTTGACCAAATCAAGTTGCCGTAAACAAATCAATCGGTGAAACCCAACGAGAACCAGGAGGATCCAATGAATCGGAAGGGACTCTTGGACACTACGGGGCAGTGTTCTTATTGTCGCGATCCATGGACAATGGCGGTGGACGATAACATGATGAGGAGAGAATGAACTGCCGATATGACTAGTGTTGGTGAGTTGCAGAGAAATTGAAGAAAGGAAAAGAGTTGGAACCCTAGCATGAAATGTACCTAAGAGCCCTTTTCTAATGCATCGAAAGAATTACTTGAGTGGATGATTTCATAAGCAAACCTGAAAGACTTGTCTCTAGAATTTCACAGATCAATTTTCCTAATTCTTTGATGTGAAAAATAATTTAAACCCCTTTGAGATTGAGGAACAATTACAAGTAGTTATAGGTTGACGATAGTGCAAAAGACAATGAAATGAAGAAAGATTGTCATAAAGCGATACCCTAATAAAAAAGCCAGTGAGAAAAAAGAAGTTGAGACGAAATTCAAATCGATCCTCGAGGCCTAGTTGTGATAAACAAAGAGGAACCACATTTATAACCCATTTGAGGAAAAATAGAAATTAAGGTCATCATTGCCTAACATACTAGTTAAGGGATTTTCTTAGGTCTCAACCATAGTTATTAAAGGCGCAGGCGCACCTAAGGCGCAAAAGATCCCTGGAGTCTAGGCGCAAGGCGCAGGCGCGTGCCTTTTCAAAGCGAGGGGCAAAATTAAAATAAATAATAAAAATTAAATAATAATCCTTTAAAACAATAAAAATATGTAAAAAAAATTAAAACATTACAATTAACAAACTTCCGAACACTAGCAAAAGTTTCAAATTCTATAACATCATAATGTAACAAATTTCTAACATTATAAAAGTCTAAAAATTACTGGAAAATATTTCAGGCGCAGATAGTGCGCCTGAGTGCGCCTTGAGCCTAGGCGCGCTTTTAATAACAATGGTCTCAACATAGATCACTTAAAGAAAAAACCATACCTTCAACTAGCTTTTCGTGGTATTCCCAAGGTGGGTTGCGTCGATCTAAAAAATGAATCATCAGGGATTAAGCCTTACAATTACATGCCTCGACTTAGTTCGTGCAGTCAACACGGTTGTGGGTGGTGGGTGTAGCCGCAAGATTGCTCTAACAATAGAAACCCCAGTTGTACATACCAGGTAGACACTGCCGCAATTTTTGGAGACAATGAACCAGAATGTTTTTTGTTAGGATACGGGTAATAGAACGTAGATGAAATAATAATGAGCTATGTCGATTGCCAAAAGGTAAATTACTTTACTGAAGCTTCATCTTTTGGGCAATATCCAAAGGTTCTATATATTCGTTAACAATCAAGTCCAAGTCGTCAATTATGCAGTCAAACTCGAGGTAAAAAAGGCAATTCCACCATAATAACAGAAATGATCCTTTATTAGTGAAGCGAGTGTTTGAAAGGTCATCTATATTCAAAGCATCTCAATGTAGTTCACTATCTATGTAGTTTATCACAAAACTATGGAGTCCCAATGTCGATTGCCAAAAAGTAAATTACTTTACTGAAGCGTCTTTTGGACGGTGCTCGAAGGTCTTATACCTGTGGCATTAACAATCAAGTCAAAGGCATCAATTTGTACCTTTATGCAGTCAAACTCGAGGTAAAAAATGCAATTTTCCACCATAATAACAGAAATGATCCTTTATTAGTGAAGCTGAGTGTTTGAAAGGTCATCTATATTCAAAGCATCTCAATGTAGTTTACTATCTATGAAGTTTATCACAAAACTATCCAGTCCCAAAGAAATGAAAATTTTGGTGGAAAATCATCCCCATGGGAAGGTTTCAGGACAGTCCAATTTATGTGGAACATTTTTTTGATGCCTCGATCCCCATGCACTCAGATGAGTTTGAGCGCTAGTGGACCGTAGTGGGCGTTAGGGGTGATTGGAGGAGTAGCTCGTGGGAAATGAGCATTAATTGCGGTCCACTAAAGCGGTAGTTTCCTTGATGTGACAACGATTTGAAGGTGAGGGTGGGAGATCGTGGTTGAATAGGAAACTTGGTAAGTTCCTCGTATTTGTTGCTCTTTGTTTTGGTTTTCCCTCGGATCAAAATCAAAATATAGTTCTTTTAGTTCCATTCTACACAGATGATTGTTAATGATTTGATATCTCTATGCAACTTGGCGATCTATTTTGGGATTTACAAATTGTTAACAAAATTTCGTAAGTTCATTATGAAAAGACAACATATACATCTTTTCAAACAACCTAAAATCTTAGCAACAATGACAAGTTAATTCTGAGAGTACCTCCTTCATCAGATGGGAATCAACTTTTTTTTATTAGGAGGTGTACGTGGTTGCTTAGGATCCGGACTCGGGGTCTCTGGATTGCAGAGTACCTTGTATAAGTATCTTTTGTTCTTCCGAACCTTGATTACGTGATTGTATTAAGTATGCAACTCCATGTTTACACTAACTAAGGTTTTGGAATGTAAGTAACACTCTTGTAACTAAACTCTTATTTTTTTCTCTAAAATTCAAATTTCTGGATTGAACAAAAAGAAAACGAAATAAAGAAGTTTACGGGTCTTTACTTTCATTTTCATGTCCTTTGTGAATTTCAAGATCTAAATACAATGGTAAGGGTTAAGGAGTAAACTTTGCAATTTTCTAATGAGAAGGTGACTATGTATAGTTTGTTGGTCAAGTGCCTTACGAGAATTTATCTTTCAGTTTAGGTTGTCCATCGACCATCACGTTGAGGGTAATAAGAATTCATACTGCATTACATTGTAATTCCGCTCTGCTTCTACATGTTTTTCTATCCTAACAATATTGTAGCAGTATACCTGTTTTCTATTCCAATTCTGGCGACACCCTATGATCTAGTTTTAAACTTTGAGTTTTCCTTTTTGTAGTTTTCTAAAATGACAAATGAAAGAAGTATTATGAGACACTTTTCATACATTTTAGCTAATATTAAACGTATATATGCTAGTTTTCCAAAAAAAAAAAAAAAAGGTTTCTCGTTGACAACTCTAATAGAGAGAGATGTTCCTCACTCACATTCCAAGATTCTCCATCCCCATCCCGCAATCCTCCCTCTACACCTAATTCTTCACCCCAAAAACCCAGATTCCTATTCACCTGCACGCTCAATTTTAGCCCCATCTCCCACTTCCCTGAGAACCCACCATCCCCTCAACCACCCATCTGGACCTCTCTGTCCCGGAAAAAGAGACCCCCATCGATATCCACTCGAGAAGTTCTTCTTCCCACCAGAGACCGATGTCTCATCACTGACCACGTTACTCAGTACAAGATTAATCTTGAAGGGTTCGAACATTTTGTTGAGCAAGTATGCCAGGGACGCTCAGGCGGAGTTTGTGAAGAGCAGTGTGAGGACTGAGGACTGTCCGGCCGACGGGTTGCCGGAGATTGCGCTTGTGAGCCGGTCGACTGTTGGCAAATCTTCGTTGCTGAATTCACTTGTTAGGAGGAAGAAGCTCGCCCTCACTTCCAAGAAGCCTGGTACTTTTCCTTTTATAACAACCTCCATTCCAGTGGATTTTTTCCTTTGACTTTTTGCCATGTAAACATCGAATTGAACCCAAGTAGCAACCATTGATCAATTAAGTAGCCTTTGGCAAGTCAAGCAAGTGTAGCAACAATGAGCCAACTCAAGATATACATCTACCAAATCTATCTTGAGAACTTGCAAAAAAGTTAAATGAGAAAAATCCAATGGAAGGGGAGTAGTATAATGTTTTTGCCGGCTGTTATTTTTCGTAGTTTTTCTGCTTTGACTTTTCTGGAGTAGCATTTGAACATCTAACCTGTTTTGAACCTAATTAGTAATCATTTGTTTGTGAATTATTGTTTGATAATTATTTAGGGGAAACACAAAAAGTAACATGCTCAAATTCTATTATGTATTGGCAAAATGTTTAAAAAGGCAAAAAGTATGAAATGGAGTAAGACATTGCAGCGATTGGCTTCATGGGTTCTTTTGTTGATATGTGTTGTAGAACAAGGCTTAGCTCTTTGTTTAGGCATGTTGAGATAAGCAAGACGGGTACAAATTGTCTGAATGGATATTCAGTGAACAGATTATAACAAAATACAGAGTTTGAGCATCTAAGGTTTTGGTGCAATAGAACTTTGTGAGAACTTTTGAAGAAAATGTGGTTTGTTGGAGCACGATAAGATAAAAATGTGGTGGAGAAGGGCCTACATAATGATGTTGGTACATAGTTTTTGAACTAGTTTTTGCTCGGGTCATCGAATTTTAGCAGTTAGGAAAGAAGCAAGGATGATGTAATTAAGAAGGTCTAGGGTGTCAGTAAGCTGACTGCGAATGTCAGTGGGACTCCTGGAGAAAGTTTTATGGCAACAATTTTTAGAAGCCCAAAAATGAGATGGATAAGCTCACATGAGGATTTTGGGTTTGTGCGTTGAAGATCAACTATAGTACAAGTGACATTAAGAATATTGGCTGGTATGATGGACAAATGTTGCTATCTCGTGGATTATGGTTAGTGTAGACTTATAACATTTAGCAAAACAAGTGACCAAAATAGTCTTAATATAATTCTTCAATTTGACTCTCTCTCGCATATTTGTCGACCAAACTTAGCACACAACCATTTGACTTCCTCTTTAGACATGCAAACCTCTAACAGTCCCTCCCCCTTCCTCCTCTTTAGCCTACATGGTTATAGGGATCGACAGGGAGGCCACCTTCTTTACTTTATGTTGTCCATTTTCTCTTTCACATTTTGCTTTTCTCATAAGACTATAGTTATGAGGAGGAATCTGGCTTGGGCCCTTGGCTTGGATGGGTAGAGCTAGATGATGGGTGCTCTCACTGTTAAGATCTAGCCTAGCTTGGCATTTAGCCACCGGTGCTCCAACCTTTCTACCGCATTTTTGGTGCTAGAATTTTCTGCGGATAACCACCAGTGGGCGTCTCATATTTGTTTTTTTTTTCTTTTCCTTTTCTTTGTCCTTTTTTGGATCTCTTTTCCCGACCCTAATCCATATTGGTGGTGTCAACTCCATTTGAGCTTTGGATCTTGTCCATTTGGTCTTGGGAGGACAGCATTTGCATTCCTTGGCTCCGATGTCAGCTGCAGCGCTGCCATAACCTGCTCTTGCATGCGGCCCTCAGAAATTATGCAAAGTTTTGCATCTTCTCCCGGTTCTCACTTAGTTTGGTAGCCCCAAACGGCAATGACTGTTATCTTTTATTGCTTTTCCTCCAAGGCCATGTTGGCCATTGTTCTTTCTGGAGCCAACCGTTCTGCTCGGTGTCCATTCATAGTGCAATGGAAGTAGGTTTAGCCAAAAAATGATAACAATCAACTATAGGTTGCCTTAGATGGGAAAGATAAATATAGCTTCCCAGAGTTAAGAGATGGCACAAGGACCAACTGTGACAAATTTTTCTGAACCAGAAGAAAGTTATGTTAGAATTATGTCAGAATCCCTTTGAAAGTAGGTTAGAAGACTGATTACTGTCAGGCGCCTTTTGTTTTGTTTATTGGTGATTGTTGATTGGCTAATTAATGGTACATCCCTTCTAGCTAAGCCAGTGACGAAGTACTTTAAAAAGAGCACAATCAACATTGGCTCTAGAAAGAACAATGGTAAGCATGGTCCTGGAGGAATTGAGTAAAAGTTGTGGCTCATCAGTGGTTGGGGTTATTAAACTAAGTGATGACTTGGAGGGAATGATGCAAAAACTTTGAATCAGGGGCAAGGGCCGCATGCAAGAGCAGTTTCAAGTAATGCTACGGTTGACATATAACCTAGCAAAATTTGATTACAGCCTCCCAAGTCTAGATCAACAAGATCTAACGCTCGAGAGGAATTGTCACCTCCTGCATGTGTTAGATAAGCAAAAAGAAACTCAAAGAAAGAGGAATAAATGAGTAGAGACCCCCGCTGTTGTTCCTCTGGTGGAAATTAGTACAGTGCGGCAGATTGGTCGGAGCAGCTCTTGGCAAAGGCCGAATTATACCATATCTGAAAAAGCCATGGAAAAAGCCATGGGCCCAAGCTGGAGTCCTCCTGAGAACAACCCCTATGAGAATTGTAGGTTTGCAGAAGGAAAGTGGAGGGCATGACTAAAAAGGAGGTAGGGCGGTGGGGCTAGCTGAAGAGGAGGAGGAGAAAGTTAAGTTAGAGAGAGGAATTAAGCTGTTGTATGTACAGTAAATTCCCTGTGGTTAAATGAGGAAAAACTTCTTGTTTGTCGGTCAAGTTTTGGCTAGTATATAAGAAGTGCAGCTGATACTCGAGATGCACCAATAGATGTTAACTTTATGGACAGAAAAAGATGAATTCCATTAGGTAAGAAAACCAAGACTACAAAGGGATGCATTGCTGCTATCTATTTGTCCATGCCATCTTCTTGTCATAGAGATGGCTATATCTGCATGGCTCTTTCATTTAGCAATATTTTTGTAAGATGAGGGCCATGACTGGATATTTTGCATCCACGATAGTTTGATTACAATCCAAGAAGCTCCCTGTTTTATAGTAGATGCTTAAAGACTGTCAACAGGCAGACATATATTGTGAGTTTTCCAGAGTATTATCTTGGATTGTCATCAAACATACCTATTGTGGAGGATCCATTACTAGGTAAACATATTTCTGAAAAGAACATCATGAAGTTTGTTTCAAGTACAGGTAAGAGGATTAGACTAGATTCCTTTAATGATCCACCTGTGCAATAGCTATAAAAGGAAAGAATTGATGATCCTAAGAGTAAGAAGAGGTTGGAATGGTCCAAGCACATTACTTTGTATATTTATTCAGAAATGACAATGTATACCAAATTTTTGCCACCTTTTAACAAGATCACTAAAGTCAAAAAGCTTTTTTCGGATGCCATCCTCTGCGGGAGAGACAAGTTGCCAGTTTTGTCTGATGCCTAAAAGATCTCCGTTTTTAGTTTTTCTCTTTTCTATTTGCAGGAAGACACAATTATTAACCATTTTCGAATCAATGACAGTTGGTTCCTGGTGGATTTCCTGGATATGTATATGGCTAAGACGTTGCTTTTGTGCGTCCATTGTTCTTTCTGAGGTTACTAAATGAAAAAGATAATCGGAAATCATTACCAAATCTGGCGTTCTATAGTTGGAGTGAGCTGTTGTATACCCAAATCCAAACTTACCAATCTTTACGGCTTGGAAGACATCCTATAGATTGGAGGGGTGGTATTCCTGCAGGCTGACAGCAATCAAATATGACTAGCGTTTGGGGCACAGGCAATGCCGTGCAAACACCAAATATAATTGTGCGCAGTGAATATATATGAAAAGGTAGAAAATCACAAGAGATAATAACCAGAGGGAGTGGAAGAGAAAAAATAGCAGAGATGATGGAAGAAAATCAGGATAGAAGAACTATAGGTAGTTATAAATACACGGAAAGAGAGGTGGATAGTGGGGCTAGAGAGCATTGGGAGGTAGGTTTAAACTTTAAATTACTTTAATGACCATTTTCAACTTTTCTAGGAGAGAGATAAAATGTTTTATAAAGTGGAATAAATGGTACAACTGGAAGTTCATAAAGGGCTGTACCATGAGTGTGCTCTCCTTTAATAAATGACTGGATATTTCAATCACCTTTTCGGGTCCGATTGGATCACGGAATTAGTCGAATTGAAATTAATTTTTGAATTAGACCTTAAGAATTATAATTTACTATTCATGCTCAATTCCACGACATTAAAAATATACTATAAAGTTCATGGTTCAATTCTTAATCTCCAACCTGAACTTAAAATTCCAACCCATTATTTGTTCGCTGCTTGTCTCTCAACTCACACACTGCCCGGCGTTCTGTTTTTCTTTTTCTTCTCTCTTCCTTCTCTCCTCTTTGATTTGATCTTGGCAGTGACGATCTTCCTTCTCTCATCTCGTCGTGGCAGCAGCAATCTACTGAGCAGATGATGGCGGCTACAATCTACTATTTTGACGGCGATGGCAGCAACGATCTACTGTTTTGACGGTGGCGATGGCGAACTAGGTTTGATTTCTCTGTATTTCAAACTTTAATTTTCTGTATATGTTTGAATATTTATGTGTATTTCCTGTATTTGTTGTGGTATGTGTAGTTTTTGTAACCTTAACCATGGGTGGTCATTTGGGTTGGTCAAATATCTATGCTGAATTTGCTTTGATTTTACTTTGGGTTTCTCTCGGTTAACTTTATTGTTGGTTTTAATTTTGAGTTTGGGTCAAAGATGATACTGTGGCGGAGCAGGTGATGGCTTGTTTAGGCGGTGCTAGAGGTAAGTACGATTGATGCTGTGGCTTAGGTGTGGCTGGCGAAGAGGATTCCAGTGATTTGGTTGCAGTGTCAGATAAAGCTCTTCATGTTTGTGGCGTGTACTGTCTTCCACCCTAAATGCAAAAAGAGCGTTGCAAATTGGAATTTGGAAAACCAGTGTCTTCTACCTGCACCTCTCTGTCTGAAAGTGATTTATTGGTTCATCTTTGCCGTTTGTTTACTCTTCATTTCCTACTACAATCATCTCCACAGCTTTCTCCGCCGTCCTCATGTCGTTTCAACTCTGATCGGTGCTTAAAGAAGGGAGATTGATGTCTGTATTGCATTTTACACAATTCTTCAGATTTCCCAACAGAGTAGATTGGTACCACTTCAGTTGCTATATGGATTTGTAACAGTTTGTCCTTACACTTGCCACTTCAACTGCTTTACAAAAAGAACGAAAAAAGAGGAATACTATGAAATTGGGTGAGTGTTGCATCGTTTTTGAATCGATCCTGACAGGGGTGAACCGTACCAAAAGAACGAAAAAAGAGGGATACTATGAACTGTAACGCAAATTGTAGAAAGCAACGGACATAAAGCAATGGCTAGCCGGGCTGATGGAAATCTACTGCGACTGATATATTCCTCATCAATTAGCCCTTGGTGCAAACTCCGAGCTTCTATCCGTTTAGGGGGTATTCAAAGACTAGAGAAAGATGTTCCTCACTCACAATCCTCCCTCTACACCCAATTCCTCACTCCAAAACCCAGATTCTTAATCACCTCCGCGCTCAGTCTTAGTCCCATCTCGTACTTCTCGTTGACCACCCCTCTAGACCCCCCTGTACCAGAAATTGAGACCGAGATCGAAATCCCAATCGACAGGCTCTTCGTCCCACCAGAAACCGATGTCCCGTCGCTGACCACGCCACTCAGTACAAGAATCTTGAAGAGTTCGAACATTGTGTTGAGCAAGTATTCCAGGGACGCTCAGGTGGCTCAGGCGGAGTTTGTGAAGAGCAGTGTGAGGACTGTCCGGCCGAAGGGTTGCCGGAGTTTGCGGTTGTGGGCCGGTCGAATGTTGGGAAATCTTCGTTGCTGAATTCGCTTGTTAGGAAAGAAGCTCGCCCTCAATTCTAAGAAGCCTGGTACTTTTCATTTTACTACAATCTCCATTCCTGTGGATTTTCTCCTTTCGACTTTTTGCCATGTAAACGAAGAATTGAACTCAATTAAGTAGCCTTTGGCAAGTCAAGCAAGTATAGCAAGAATAAGCTAACTCAACTTGTACATCTACCAAATCTTTCTTAGAAACTTGCAAAAAAGTTAAATTAGAAAAATCCGATGGAAGAGTAGTGCAAAATACTTGCCGGTTGTGATTTTTCATAGTTTTTCGGCTTTGACGTTTCTAGAGTAGAATTTGAGCATCTAACCTGAATTGAACCTAAATAGTAATCATTTGTTTGTGAAGTATTGTTTGACAAGTATTTAGTTTAAATACAGAGAGTAACGTGCTTAAATTCTATTATGTATTTGAAAAAGTTAGAATGGGGCAAAAGTATGAAATGGAGTAAGACAATACGGCGATTTGCCTTGTGGGTTCTTCTGTTGATAGGTTGTGAGAACAAGGCTTAGTTCTTTGTTTAAGCATGCTGAGATAAGCAAGACGGCTGAAAATTATCGGAATGGATATTCCATGAACAGATATACAACAAAATGGAAAGTTTGAGCATCTAAGGTTTTGGGGAAATACAACATTGTGAGCACTTTTGAAGAATATTTGGTTTGTTGGAGCAAGATAAAATGTGATGGAGAAGGGCCTACATATTGACGCTGGTACATAGTTTATGAACCAGTTTTTGCTCGGGGCATGGAATGTTAACAGTTAGGAAAGAAGCGAGGATGATGTAATTAAGTAGGGCTAGGATGACAATAAGCTGACTGGGAATGTCAGTGGGACTCCTGGAGAAAATTTTATGGCAACAATTTGTAGAAGCCCAGAATGAGATGGAAAAGCTCACATGAGGATTGTGGGTTTGTGCGTTGAAGATCAACAATAGTACAAGTGACATTAAGAATATTGGCCGGTATGATGGACAAATGTTGCTGGCTTGTGGATTATGGTTAGTGTAGATTTATAACATTTGGCAAAACAAATGACCAAAATTGTCTTAATGTAATTCTTCCGTTTGACTCTCTCGCATATTTGTCGACCGAACTTAGCACACAACCATTTGACTTCCTCCTTCCTTTCTAGACATGCAAACCTCTACCACTCCCTCCCCTCTCCTCCTCCTTAGCCTACGGGGTTATAGGGATTGATGGGGAGGAATCTGGCTTGGGCCCTTAGCTTGTTGGATGGGTAGTGTAACGCCCCGGTTTTTTTCAAAGCGTTAATTTCAAATAAACGAATGTAGAAAACCTCAAAATATCCAAAAGTCTCCCATTGGGTATTCAGAGCATCTAAGAATAAGTTTCCAAAAAAATCAATAAATGCCACACCGGCTTAAAACAGTTACATTGACCTCAATTACTCTTACAAGGAGCTCCAAAATAAAATCTAAAGCAAAATCTATTCGACAATAAATGTAATAGGAAAATCCTTCCCTAAAAATTCTCTTCCTTAGCCATGCCTTATAATTCCTTTGCATAGTTCCAAACACTGGCTGATAACCTGAAAGTAAAAAGGGTGAGCACAAAGCCCAGTAAAGATAATCGCACACACTCACCCACAGAGCACAAAGCACGCTATATCAATAATAGTACTTGGAGTTGATAAAGTACGACACCAAGGTGCATGGTGAGTACCAAAACCAATGCACTAATTTTCAATTCAGAAATCAGATTAGAAACAAGGTCAAATAGCTTGTACCAACGAACAATACAATATTAAGTTCGAAACGTTTCCATAAGCTCTGATAATGACATCTTATGTTTCAAAAAGACTAGTGAATTCAATAATACTTAAGATAAGTTCGAAAATATCTTCAAATAGATCAGATATCAAAATCTAAATGTTCAATCAGAACAAAGACGAAGACCATGGGAGCCATTCAGAAATGTGTCACGCGTGCCATCACTGACACGTGAGACAAGGTTCAGAAATTAAGATCGCGATCTCCAGCTCATCCCGCTGAGCTAGCCCACGTTCCAATCCACGTGGATAAGTCGGAAATAGATAAGTCACATACACTGTGACATGGCTCGCCAGATTATTAAAACATATACCAAATCAACTTAATAAACACCAAAAATTTGAAGCAGACAAAGTCATTTTTGTTCACGCGATTCTATGCAGAATAGTTTTATTTAAGGGCTAAATTCAACAATGAAATCAACAAATTCTAAGAAAACACAAAGCCTAAAAGTTGAAGAGGACTCGTTGCTGATTTTGTAATGTCTAAGTTCATAAAAAACCGATAAGAAACGAATAAGATGGAACAAGTCAAAGCAAGCTGATTTGCAGTGTCAAACATCAACTTTTACACCGATGAATAACTTTCAAACTGAATTTGATCAGAAAATAGATAGATTTTGATAAAACACAAAACTAAGAAGTTTAAGAGGACTTTTTAAGGTTTCCATATTGTCTAGAATCATGAAAAACCAATGAGAAACAAAGGAGATAGAACAAATCGAAATGGGCTGATTTACAGTGTCAAAAACAGAAAAGTCTGCACTGATAAATAATTTTCGAACTCAATTTTGACCAAGAACCAAACGGATTCTGATAAAACCTTAAACTACAAAGTTGAAGAAGACTCTTCAAGTATTTCAGAATGTCCAAGATCATTAAGAACCAATGAGAAACAAATAAGATACAGTAAATCGAAATTGGCTGACCTGAATTGGCAGAAATATAAGCTTAACAATGTTTAGTTCTATTTTCTGAATATCGATCACTTGGAATTTCGAAAATCCCAAAACTAAAAAGTTGTAGTACACTGCTTGAGGTTTTCAAAAAGTGTAAAAATACTGAAATTGGACAAGGAACGAAAAAGTTACGGACTCTTGAACGTGCTACAAAGATTTACAACAAAAAGATCACGAATCAAAGTCAATAATCGAAAGTACAAAGAACTATTTAGCGTAAGGATCAAGAATGTAATTAGGGTTCTAAAGAATCAATAGATCTGTTTAAAGAATCAATTAATTGATGAACGGATCGATAATCAGAATTCGGATGGGATAAATGCGTGAGAAAACCCTTACCTCAATTGCGTAAATCAACTCCAAGTCTTGATCTCTTCAAACCAATTATATCAAAAACCCTAATATAAAGATACCCAAAATTTCTATTAGACTCTATCAATCACATTAGCTTATGTAGGTTTTTACGACAAACCTCAATCCCAATATCAAAATAAGATCTTACCTCAATATAATGACCAAAATCTGAAGAGTATTCTTCCTAGAGATTCTTTGGAGGCTCTTCTGAAGTTTATGCTTCTAGGAATTATAATGTACATAAATCATCACTCTAAAAGGAATGTAATTATATGCCTAAAACAATTAGAATTGCAAAATACCTATTACGTCCCAAAATTCTCTAACTTTATATATGGGTCAAACTAAAGCCCAAATTTAAATTGGATCATCTAATCCCAAAAGTATAACCTACTTTCCACAAAGAAAAACGTCAATTGATTTATAGGCCCACTATTTAATTCAAAGTCACAATACATTCTATTTCGTACTTACACAAGTATCCTGATAAAAAATAAATAAAGAAAAATCTGGGGCGTTACAGGTAGAGCTAGATGATGGGTGCTCTCACTGTTAAGATCTAGCCTTGTTTGGCATTTAGCAACCAGTGCTCCAACCGTTCTACCGCATTTTTTGGGCAAGAATTTTTCTGCGGAGGACCACCGGTGGGGGTCTTATAGTTGTTTTTTGTTTTTCCCTTTCTTTGTCCTTTTTTGGGTCTCTTTTCTCAACCCGTGACATATGACAGTGAGCTAGACTTCTTTCAAGCCGACCAACCACATGTCTTGTTTCCTGTTGAGGTCAACAATGAGGAGGACGATCTTCCTCTTCCAACAACACTTCATGAAGGAGAAGAAGTCGTAGATGATGATGCGGAAGACGTGGAAAGTGTTGGAGATGATGTGACCGAGTCTACTGATGAAAATGATGAATTAGAAAATGAAGAGCACACAAGTCCCACGAAGAAGAGGACGACGAAGAAAGTGATGAAGATGATGATTCTCAAACTGAAAATGATTTTGTAATGTTATAACAAACTGGGGAAAAATGTAGTAACATTTTAGAACTTGGTTCATATTGATGTGTTTTTGCACCTCCGTTCATATATATGTAGTGCCGATGATGATTTCTGCCAAATTATTGTTTTTAATATGTTCATGTATTTGTAATTTATCTATGCGAAGTCAGATATGGATAGGATACGGGCTATTCGTGGCCGGGTTGGACCCGAGCTGCTTCCTCCCCGGTGGGACCTACTTCGTCATTGCCCACTGATGACGAGGCACAGAGTGATCGCTGACAGCAGATGGGGCCCAGCTGTCGCCGTCGCCCCAGCCCAACGCAGATTCATCCCACACGCGCATTGATTCTCCTTTAAAATTTACTTCTTTGGCAGGATCCTGGAGAATCAGGCGAGGACGAAGATCGGCGTTCTTGTGAAGGGCCGATTCTTCGAGCCACGCTTGTACTGGAAGGACTGGGATGTCGCTGCGAAGGAGTCTCTATGGGAGGAGTGGCTGGTACGGTGAAGTATTTTTTTCAGCGATAGTATTTTTTTAATTAGAGTTTGTTTTCTGTAATTAATTTTTGATATTGAATGCCTTACAGGAAGGGTTCATGTTTGACTCGCCTGAGCAGCAGGCACTGGGGCAGCAGGCCTTCTTTGCTTACATCGGCAAGAATTACCGTCGATGGCTCCACGACGCAAAGGACCGAGCGAAGAAGATGATGCCCGAGAGTGCCTCGATGACGAGATATCCCCCACATTGGATATCTCCGACTGTATGGACGGCGATGATAGATCGGTGGGCTGCGGATCCAGGTTGGGACGCCAAGAGTAAGAGCGGGGCGGAGAACAGACAGAACAAAGATTTGACACACACGGGGGGGTCGGTGCCACACGACATCGTCCGACACAAGAATGCGGTCGAGCACCCGGATCTGGAGGAGGATGAGGTCGTAGCTCTGACGTATAGTCAGACGCACGTGCTGAAAAAGGATAAGGACGAGGCGCACCGGGCGGGCGACTATATTTCAGATATTGCCCGGCGTATCGATGTGAGTCAATTTGTTTTAGTTGTTAATTTTTTGTCTTTCTATCCTTAATGTCTGTTGCGTTAATTAATGTCCTAACATATCTTTATATCATTTTTTTTACAAGCCTCGTATGAACAGCTTAGGGGGTCCGAGGAGCAGTTCGGACAGCCATCAGCGTCAACTAGTACGGCTGCGAGTACTGGGGCGTTGAAGCGATGGCCGCATACGCGGCCTGCCTAGTCGGACTGCTCGTGCCGTGATAGGACCGTCTTCACCCCCCGCTGCCCCTCCACAGACACCGGCTCCTCGGCATCCGTTGGACAACGATGAGATCGCGCGCATTGCTACGGTGGTGTTAAGGATGATCAGGGAGCAGGATCAGCAGGGTACCGCAGCTGGACATGTTGAGCCGGCCTCGAATCAGCAGGATCCAGATCCGGGACTCGGCAACCCCTGATGAGCTCCTTCTCGTGCCCGGTCCCAGGTTCCCCCCCCCCCCCCGTCCCCCGCGCCTGGCTTGTATTCTTCTCCCCTCCCCTAACCGGCTGTATTCGGTTCCCAGCTTGTACATAATGAGTCTTTTTTACGATTAATTATATATATTTCTTTGTTTATTGATTATTGCGGGTTGTTGATGATTGATTTTTTTATTACAGGTTTGGGCATTAGAAAAATAAAAAAAATTAAATTTTTTTTTGACTTTTGGTGATGGATTATATCCGTCGCTAAATATTTTTAATTACTATCAGTTTTTAGCGACGGAATAATGTCTTATTTAGCGACGGAATAATCCGTTGTAAAACATTTATTTCGTCGCTAAAATTAAATTAAAATACTTAAAATATAATTAGAGACATATATTCCGTCGCTAATTAATAAATAAATCCGTAGCAAAAACTTAAATATTAACGACGGATTTGAAAATTCCGTCGCCAAATAGTAACAGGCTTTTATACGATGGACTTTTAGCGACGGTAAATCCGTCGCTAAATGTTTTAGCCACGGATTTTAGGCTTTTAGCGACGGATTTTCCCTTCGCTAAAAGTCTTTTTCCTTGTAATGAAAACAACCCTTTTAGCTTGAAGAAAAGTTATATTCTAGTAAGGATATTTTAAGTTTTATCTCTTTTCTTTAGTAAAAATCAAAACAACGTTTAAGTCTAATAGAATTATATATTCCAATAAGGGTATTTTAAGGAAAAAATCTTGATATAATATGAGAAGTCAAAAATACTCTTATTTTTTTAATAACATTCTAACTCAAAAAAGGTAGTTTATGGGGAAAAAAAGTTATAAGTCAAAAATACCCCAAATCACTTATAACCTTTTATTAAGACTTAAATTCAAAAGGGGTATTTCGTTGGAAAAAAAAAAATAGTCATTTAAGTTTGTACGTGTTTTTATATATGTAGTACAGATATAGATGTTCTAGTTATTATTAACTAGATAACATAATGATATCAATATATACTGTTAACAAGTTGGGTTTCCCTCTTTCCTGTTATTTAAACTGATTTCTGTAATTTGTCTTGGCATACTAATAACTTGAATTTGATTTTAACTCCACTGTAATTTTAGTTAAAGCGAGAGAATTAAACAATTGTTTGTGTATGCGCCGTGTCTCTTATTGTGAAATGTAAATATGTAGTCTTGACTGCATGACTCTATTTAGACGTGCTTGGCAAGTTCACGTTTTTCATGCTTACAGGGAAACAAACTTTTGTGCGCATCAAATGGCTAAGCAGGTAGGTGATCAGCGTCATGCATACCACCTTTCAAAGCATGCGCCGATCTTTTTGTCAAACCTCCTGCGAAATGATGTTAGTGTGAGAGTCGCTCCATACGGGGCTCAACCTTTTGTTTATTAAATAAATAAAATATCTCTTGTTTAAAAAAAATGTAAATATGTAATCCCGAAATGTATAAATATCTCTTAATCATATTAGACTTCTACGGTTTTTGTGGCCACCAACTTTTTATCTGACCCGCCCTCCTCGTACTTATAAAAGTCAAATCATTCCATAACTCCATTCGAGAACCTACTTGGCTCTGGTTACGAGGCATATCCGCGTATCTACATATGATATATGCCGTACCATGTGGGCATTTGGGTTAGGGCTGTAAATAAACTGAGTTGTTCATGAACTGCTCGTGATTCATTCCCCAAAAAATTCGTTCATGTTCGTTTGTATAATTTACGAGCCGAGTATGAACAAAATATTATAGCTCGTTTATTAAACGAGTTGAGCATGAATATTCCAAATTGTTCACAAATGTGTTCGTGAACAACTCGTCTGAATAATAATTTAATTATAATATGTTCCAAGCCTAAAAGTCATTTAACTTAATTATATTATAAATTAGTTTAAACTTGGAAGTTCTAAAATCAAGTAGACAATTGGATCAAGTAAGGTGTAGTTCTAGTTTGAAAATAATTGTTTTGAACAAGAACACGAGTTTTCAAGTTCGAGTTCGGTTCCAATAAATAAACGAACGAACTTGAGCCGAACGCGAGTTTTGTGAAACAAACTGCAAACGAGTTCGAACAAAATTTTAAAGACTAAATGAACACGAACATGAACAAGACCTGAAACTAAACAAATGAGTTTGAATACTCCTCTGTTCGGCTCGAACTCGATTCGTATAAAGTCCTAATTTGGGTGCAGGTTTACAATGGTTATTGATTGTGTCGGATCAATTGCAGAAAGCTACCCAGATGATCAATTTAACTACATAGCACGTTTGATAACATAAAAGATTTCGTACACATGCATTCCATATCTGTCATGATTTATCTACGATGGTTGCTGCATTAAGTTGAGGAGCCACTGAGATGTTCCCATGCAGGGCCTGGGTAAGCCCTTCCCACGGAACGTACTTGACCGCCAAGAACGAAGATTAGGTGCTTATGTTTGGTAATTGTGAAGCCTAGACCAAGCTTAAAACAAGTTGTTATAATCCCTGGTTACACCCCACTTGCTCGTGTAAATTTCACATTTGCAGTATTAGCACTGCGCTCCTTATCATGTTCTTTTTTTTTTTTTCCTTTTACATCTAATTACAATGTCTTCATTGTTAGGAGAATATATGTGGTTTCGTTTATTCAACCTACTATCCGGTAGCAATCTATTTGCGAAAAACGTATCCTACTGTTAAGAGTTTTGTTGGGAATTTTCATGAATTGATTCATACCTTATTGAACCTTGTACTACAAGGTTTAATATGCAAAAAGAATCAATCGATTGGTTAGAGAGATTTAACTGTCAAAGATTGACATTTAATAAGGTTGAAAAAGGGTCATGATGTGGATTCCCACATAACTTGAGAAATGGAAAGGTTCATGATATTTAAATGACCGTGTGACGTAGCATATTGTTCTAGAATCACATGGTATGCATGGCCACTCGCACATGCGCGGTGCACCGCACCGCACATATGCGCGCCCGCCGGCGACGGCATAAAGGCGCTTTTAGGTGCACGTGCGCATCATCGCTAGGAGCCCTCGCCCTGAGCACAGTCTTAACTTTTTGCTACAAATTCAGCCTGTGAACATGACTGGGTGTGACTTTTGGACTAAAATAGTGTGACTGTTGGCAAATTAAACACAGATTTTCTGTTCGTTTAAATTTAAATGGCACATGTTCAAGGTGTATGTTAGTTTATAAGGTGCACCTGTTAGCTATGTCTGTAAATTGTGAGTGTTAAGTGACATCTGTAGAGTCACTTAACTGTCACAACTGTTTGCACCCGTTCAAGGCACTTTTTGGTATCTATAAATAGGGCTGGTGGTCAGCTTCATTCTCACTTCGAATTTCTCTCTTGCTCTCTTTCTGTCCCCTCTCAAATTTCTATATGTTGATTGCAATATACTGCAATCAACAGAATTTGCATGTTTTATCTTGAGAGGCAGATTTGCTGCTACCCTAAGCAGATTATAAGGGAGCAAATACTGTATTAAGAAAAGAGTGCAATGCATTCAACTCAGGCTATTCGTTCAGTTTTCTCCATATTGCCTAGCTTATTTTTTTCAACAAGTTTCACCAAGACTACTGAATTGCAAGAAAGATTCACACTCCACTTTCAATGGGACCATAATGAATTAAGAAGAAAAAATTGGCCTCTAAACTATCACGGAATCAAATATTGACTCCAACCATAATATTAACTCTATCTATCTTAGCCATCTCACAACTTATCCGATCCTAGTAGGATCTCAAACCTATAGCTCTGATACCAACTGTAATGTCCCGAAATTTTGGAGCGTTAATTTCAAAAGAGTAAAGTTAGAAAACTTTAAATGTCAATAGTCTCGCAAATAGGTTATTTAGAGCATCTAAAAATAAACCTCCAACTTACATAATTAAATGTCAAATAGGCATAAAACAGTAATTTAATCCCCATTTACTCCTACATGAAGTTCCAAATTAAACATCTAAATTCAAGTAAGTCCTCTTAAATCCCAAGGGGTGGTGGAGATGGCAAAGTGTCTCGAGATGTGACTTCGAGGTCCGACCTCGAGGTCCCGAGTTCAAATCCCCATACCGACAGGGCCATATAAATTTACAGTTCTCAATCTCTATATAAAGAAAAAAATTTAGTCCTCTTATTATAATTTCTACAAATAAACAAAATAACTCTAGAACTAAACTGTTAGCTCTTAGACACACAGTTAGTCCTGTAATCCAGTCCTCACTGGAAGTAAAATAATAGAGGGGGAGAGGCAAATGCCTAGTAAGGTCGTTCGACGACCAACCAAAAAGGGACACAAAAATGTCAGAGAAAACGAAATTATGGAGGTACGAAATTTTAACGTAATAGATACGAAACAAAATTTCAGAATACAAATTATGTCTTCGTACTGATACAGAATTTAAAAGTGTCAAAATATATCTTTCTCTAGAAACAGATACTAGAGAGTTATTCAGAATAAGGTCACACATATCATCACTGACACGTTGGACAAGGTTCAGAAAATAAGATCGCAATCTCTAACTCATTCCATTGAGCTAATTTCCGTTCCACTCCACGTGAGTAAATCAGAATCATAATTGTCATGTTCACGTGAGATGGCTCATAAAAATACATGTACAATTATCCAAACAAATATATCAGATAATAGGTTACCAAACAAAGTTTCAACATAAGTCAAACCCACCTAACGGCTTACACTTGTGAGTACCAATTAAATGTCATACAAGTCATATGGCAACAGTATGGAAGGCTCTGTTCACGCAATCAAACAAAAATTAATAGATATAATGGCACGATGAACTGAAAGTGAGTTTGCAGTCAAAAGGCTTAGTCCATCTTTCCACACTGTAAGAGGGACAAAGCAATTAAGTGGACTAACAAAATGATAGGGCACGTGAATTTTGTCTAGAGTTTCTAACAAAAGCTAAGAGATACCAAGTGGGCCATTAAGTACACAAACTTTAGTTCGGGAAAGTCAAGAAGAAAAAGGGAACCACCATAGCATTTGATTTGTGAATGGCGTTTGGAAGGCAGCATAGGAAATACAATAACCATGTAATGGTGATTAAGTCGGCAGAGAGGGTGTTTGGGATTGATTATGGGATGATCAAACATGATTTAATTTAGACTAAATCAGGTATGTGGGTGTTTGGCAAAAGAGATTAAGAGATTTAATCCATCTCCAGAAGCTAAAAACTGATTAAATCCATAATTCTCAAAAGTGAGGATTATGAAATAATCACTTTTTTCATAATCAGGTTTGACCTTTTAATTTACCATCATATCCCCATATTTTTCACAAAAAGACATCTCATACCTCTTAATTAATTATCTTAGATAGTTTCTAGAGTTTATCTCTTCTCCTATTGTTAAACTCTTCTCCTACAGTTAGATAATCTTTTTTTTTGCTTAAGATAAACTTTATTTGTAATTTGGGGATGTTATCGTACTATAAGCAATAACATAAGATTCTTTGTGTTTTTAATTTAAAATAAAAAGTAACAACTTCTGTATGTGCGTGAAAATATTTATTTTAATAATATATTTGGGCATTATAGTTATATATTTACGAATAAAAGTTATGTTAACGTTGCTTGGATATTAGAAAATATTTATTGAGTGTCATATATAGTCATTTCGTCATAGTGAAGCTGATTTAAGTACTTTTTATCCAAACATTTTTTATAGATTTAATCTAATTTACAATTATTTTTGCCAAACAACAAATTGATTCTAATTAAATCAGATTTTAAAAACTGATTAAGATTTAAACTGAATCTGTTTTTTCTAATCAATCTCAAACGGGTTCAGAGTCATTTTCAGAAGCATGGAATTCTGTTACCCAAGAATCAACAAACCAACCAATTACTACATAGTTAGGGTGGATCCTAGAAGAAGGCAAATGTCAAACAAAAAAAAAAATACAAGAGCGTAATGGCAGATTGCCGTTGAATAAAGACGGTGTAAAATGCCAATAATCAAATAGTCAAAGGATTAGACCAGTCTAAAAGATAGAGATTTACATCCTTTTCAAATCATCAGAACATGGCTAGTGCTCTCTTATTTGAAAAGCTGGTATAGATTGTCACCTACTCGATCCAGATAGAGAAGGACTATGGGGCGACGATCAAAGTTTGCAATCCTTGGACAAGTTTGTTTTGTTTGATTATTCCGTAGACCCCTTCACCAGTTGATTGGTTGATCGCGGGTGTCGCGACGATCAAAGTTTGCAATCCTTGGACAAGTTTTTGCCAAAACTTGATGGGACCCATTACATGGGACGTCAGCTCCATCAGCCCAAAGACTGGAGCCACCGTCAGCCCCAAAGTTTGCAATCCTTGGACAAGTTTTCGCCAAAACTTGATGGGACCCATTACATGGGACGGCAGCCCCATCAGCCCCAAAGACCATCAGCCACAAAGTTAGACATGTTTGTCGCGAAAACTTGATGCCACCATCAGCCCACCGCAGAGGGATTTCTTTTATAAAAAGCGGCATTTCGCACCTTTTGTCAATAACAGACTCCATCATCCTGCATCCGGGTTAGCCATCCGGGTTAGTCATGGAAAAGGATTCAACAGAGTTAGAACCACCATCCTGCATCCGGGTTGACGTTGAGCCACAGCCTGTGATTGCGGAGGTGCCTGAGAATTCTCATATTTCCAGACTGAATTTGGACTTGACGATGCTGGTCACGGCATTCTGCCTCAGCACAGCCGTCGCAATAGCTCTCCTCTCCGCACAAATTCGTACCCATCTGCCAACAGCCTTACACCTGGTTTCTCTCAGCGTTGTGCTCGCTTTATTTGGTGCCATCCTCGTTGCCAACTACTCCTCTTCCAAGTTCCCCTCTCTATCTAGAGTGTTGGAACGCACCGGCGCATTCTTTGCCGCCACTGCTTTCATGTTTGTCGTCACTTCATCTGCACCACTCTGTCTCAAGTTGATTTATTGGTTCATCTTTGCCATTTGTTTCCTCTTCATTTCCTACTGCAATTGTCCTGATAGCCTTCTCCGCATTGCGTTGCGCTTGAAGAATGTATACTGGCCTTAATTCCTAGCTATTAGCAGACTCCTTCTCTCACCGCTGCTGCATGTGTCGTATCTGTAGAGTGAAGTCCTCAATTAGAAGGCCTTAGATTTGTTTGTTTGCGGAATGTCATACTCCATTTTGCATCAAAAACTGAAAAACAGAAAAGAATAATCCGACGGGTAAAGGTTGTTCTACTGTTTTTTGCTCACACTAAGAAGCAGACGATGATGAAGTCCAAACTGGTGTCACTTCAGGTGCTATACAAATTATTTGTAACTTGATTGTCCTTGCACTTGCCACTTCGGTCGCTATGGAAAAAACAGAAACAAAAATTCCTTTTTGCAGCTATAAAGAAAGAGAAATGAAAAACAGAAGTGAGCGGAGCAATTTAACTAGATGTGTGATGTATTAGAAAATATCGTGTGGTCTCAGCCGGACCATTAGATGCATCATTATATAACTCCTTCCCCCCTTTACCGCTTCTTAAATACACGACGTCTGGTTTATCTGTCTCATTCCAAGATCTTGAACAGTAGTGATCAGTGACCACGCAATATTTGCTAGCGACTTATAATGCAGGAGTTGTTTGGTTATCGATTGTGTTTTGACATTAAAGTTTGTGTTATATTGTACACGTTATCTCTCAAGTCATCGGTAGAGTTATATAAGCTATGGAAACTAAGTGTGATCAAGATAATAGAAGAGCCGTGAAACGTCCAATAAAATCGCTAAGGAGTTTGGAAGATACATTTCAAAGTAACGATGACACATAGACCAAAATAACCCTGCAAATAAACAAAAAGTAGCTGGATCATGATGTAGCATAGCATAATCCGATGGGGTGAGTGTTAGTTTACCAAAATTTTATAACAAATCAATTTTGACTCGGCACGTGGAGGGATTGCAAGGTTTTTTTTTTATTTTTTATAATAAGAGAATTGCATAGATAAAATAACGGAGTTCACAAGTGGAGACCGGCCTTAAGGCCTTACAGCAGCAAGGAAATATCTAGAAACAGTTTGCAATATAAGATATAAGCCAAATATAAAACCCAAAACACAAGGGGACACATAGCATCATAGGTTGCCCAACGCTCAGTCTTGGTAAACCGGTATCCGGGCCTGACAAGTAAATAGTGCTAGAGAACGTGCTTCCTTCAAAAGGTATGGGCCGGCCCTGTTAATACTGAAATGATGGAAATTATTTAGCAGATGACACAGACCATATAGAATAGGTGCCACCGTGTCCAAGATATCCTCAGAGCCCGATATCTGAGATAAGAGGAAAGAAGAATTTGTTAGCACGTTTATATGAAAGAATTGATGTTGTAGAGCCCATGCAGAAACTAATAATAAGCTGCGAGATAAAGCAGAAAAAAATAGTCAGTCGCTGGGGTAGAAAAGGAGGCTGAGGCACAACGTTTATTACTAAGATAGCAAGAGACCCCAATCCCGGCACGAAACCTGTTAGAATCAAAGGACGTATATATAAACATGGTAATCATCTTCGGTTGTGTGCACGGACAAGGAGATGTATGAATCACCGAGGCCTCTGGGTTGAGATAGTATGGTAGAGGGATAGTCATAGGTGAGCAGTTTGGTTGTGGCAACTGTCTTGGGGAGCTAGGTAGTTTCTTGGAGAACTGAGAAATGATACTAGTAAGAAAATTGATTTGGGCAATGACAACAGGAGGGTTGAAGGGTATGTGATTAAAAACGGCGTTATTCCTATGGGTCTAGATAGTCCAGATGGTAGTAAGAAAATATATAACAGCAAGTCAGGATCTGCCTAGTCCCTGGCCGAGTTTAATCCATGCAATAAGCCATTCCCGGAAAGATTGCCCGATATTTGTCGTTCGGATACCAAGGGGTACCCCAAACCAAATCTGCCTAACTTGAGGGCATAGGAGGAAAGCGTGCTTCGCATCTTCCGCAGATTGCAAAGCGGGCATAAAGCAGAATTGACAACCTGGAGCCTGTGAAGATTCTTAAATAGGGGTAGGCTGTCCCACAAAATTTGCCAAACCAAAAAATTAAATTTGAAGGGCAGGGGCAGCCTCCAGACCTTACTCCAGTTATCAGATAAATCGTGATTCGGTCTAGATGGGGGGTTTGGTGAATTCCAGAGAAGCTGAGACGAGTGGTCATAAAGTAATTTATACGCCGATGCCACCAAGAAATTTCCATCTTTTGTTTGTCGCCAAACCAGCTGGTTCTCAAAGTCATTCTTTGCAATGCAAATAGCTGTGAAACATTAGGGGAGGCGGCCATACATGGTGTTACTTAAAACTTCAAAATTTTCGAACTCACGAGTCAATTTGTTTTATTCAAGACCAAGGTGTACTAAGCCAAGTCATAGACCAAAATATCACTCTGTGAAATCTGTTACTTCTTGATTTTATTAATTAAAACCAATATAAGGTGAAACATTGAATAATATAAATCTTAATTAATACATGTAAATGTAATCAGCCTCCTTTGCCCCTTCTATGTGGCATCCCTCTACATGCATATGGCCATTTGTTTTCTGACCAATCAAAATGTATAAGTTTTCTTTCTCTTTGGTGTAACATCTGTTTATTACTTGATGGATTTTTGCTATATAAAATGTTGTATAGAAAAGTTCACTGGTTCTTCAATTTTTATTTGCATGCATGTAGTTTCTTCGTCCATTTTTATTTGTTGCTACGCTCTTATGATGTTTCAATTTAGAATTTTCATTACTTTAATTGGCATCATAGTACCATAATATGAACACAAGAGTACTTTTTTGGTCTATTTAAAAGTTTGGGGTTCGTCATAAGTGCATTCTGAAAAGACAACCTAAACTTACAAAAGCTGTTCGCCCATGCGGTAATTAGCAGGTTGCTTCATTTGTTGGAACATCCAATAAACAAGTGCGGGTCGGAGAAATTGCATCCCTTTTATGATCACTGACACGTGAATTAAGTGGACTAACAAAATGAAATCCCTATGCTTTTGTCTAGAGTTTCTCTATGCTTTTGTCTAGAGTTTCTAACAAAAGCATAGAGATACCAAGTGGGCCATTAAGTACGTTACTTTAGTAGTATGGAAAAGTCAAGAAGAAAAAGAGAACAACCATATAGCATTTGTTTTGTGAATGGCGTTTGAAAGGCAGCTGCAGTTTGGGAGTTGCCGTGGAATCCAAGCAAAGGAAATACAATAACCATGCAACGGTGATTAAGTGGGTAGGGTCATTATCGGAATTCTGATACCCAAGAATCAACAAACCAACCAATTACTACAGTGTTAGGGTGGCTGCTAGAAGAAGGCAAATGCCAAAATAATAATAATAATAATAATACAAGAGTGTAATGGAGATTGCCATAGAATCAAGATGGTGTAAAATGCCACTAATCAAATAGTCTAAGGATTAGGCTATTTGATTAGTGGCATTTTACACCATCTTGATTCTACGGCAATCTCCATTCCACTCTTGTATTATTATTATTATTAGACTATTTGATTAGTGGCATTTTACACCATCTTGATTCTACGGCAATCTCCATTCCACTCTTGTATTATTATTATTATTATTATTATTATTATTATTATTATTATTTTGGCTAGTGCTCTCTTATTTGAAAAGCTGGTATAGAATGGCTTTAAAGGATAAGGATTTTAACCATTCTAAGCTGGTATAGAATGGCTTTAGACTGGAGCCACCATCAGTCCCAAACATGGTAATATTGTTTTGTTAATATGGTCCGAAAGTTTTGTCAACGTATGGGACGTCAGCCCCATCAGCCCCAAAGACTGGAGCCACCACCATCAGCCCCAGTGTTTGCAATCCTAGGACAAGTTTTGGCCAAAACCTGATGGGACCCATTACATGGGACGTCAGCCCCGTCAGCCCCAAAGACTAACATCAGTTCCAAAGTTTGGTCCTTGGACAAGTTTTGTGGCCCACCGCATAGGGATTTCTTTTATACAAAAAGGCCGTTTCGCACCTTTTGTGTATTTGTTAGTCAGTTTATCCGTCCACTAATAAATAATATTTATTTGTTAGTCTAGATAATTAAAGTTAATTAAAAAATATTTATCTCCTAAGTGTTTGAGATAAATACAATATTTATCCCTTAAGTGTTTAAGGTAAATACATTTTTATCTTCTAAGAGTTTGAGGTAAAGTTAGTCTCTAATTGTATCTCTATATAAAGGTTAGAGATATCCCAATTACAATGTCACAGACAATAAGTCCCTCTCTCTAGCACTAGAGCAATCACCAAGCTCGTTCGTGGACGTGGTTCGTGGACGAAGAACTCGACAGTGTGAGGACTGAGCACTGCCGATGAAGAGCAGTCTGAGGACTGAGCACTCTCGGGCCAATGGGTTGCTGGAGTTTGCGCTTGTGGGCTTGTCGAATGTTGGGTAATCTTCTTTACTGGCTTCGCGCGCTTGTTCGGAGGAAGAAGCGCGCCCTCACTTCTAAGAAGCCTGGTACTTACTATTTTACTACAACTTCCGTTTTGCACAAATAAACGATTTCTTGAAAATGAAGACCGATTCTTAATTCTTGAGATACATACCTTTATCAAATAATTGAGACACATGCCTTTTATCAAATTTAGTACTAAAATAGGCTTTTGTTCTATTGTCCACTTCCCAAACAAAAAAAAAAAGGTGAGCGATGTTACTTGTAATATGTTTGGCAAAATATTATTTTTTGTGAATTTAGTTCTATATACAAAAGATTAGGAACAAAAAGAAGCTGGACTTTTCTTCCTTAGCCGTTGTCAGCATAAGCGGCTACGTCTGAGAGTCGTTGGATCAGAGCAGAAGAGTCAATCATAAGGCCACCGTCAAGCCAACTCAAATTCCACTATGCATAGGGATTTCTTTTATAAAGCAGCATTCCATACCAGTCGTGAATAAGAGCCTCCCACTGGCACGGAAAAGGATTCAACAGAGTTGGGGCACCATCCTGCATTGCAAACTTAAAATGGGGCACCCCCTTTTTTAAGTGTGCAAACTTAAAATGGGGCACCATCCTGCATTGCAATCCTTGGACAAGTTTTGTGGCCCACCGCAGAGTTTATAAAATGGGGCACAAAACTTGTCGAAACTCTGCGGTGGGCATTCCAAGCCTTGGACAAGTTTTGTGGCCCACTGCGGAGGGATTTCTTTTATAAAAAGGGGCATTTTCGCACCTTTTGTCAATAACAGACTCCATCATCCTGCATCCGGGTTAGCCATGGAAAAGGATTCAGCAGAGTTAGAACCACCATCCTGCATCCAGGTTGACGTCGAGCCGCAGCCTGTGACTGCGGAGGTGCCTGAGAATTCTAATATTTCCAGGCTGAATTTGGACTTGACGGTGCTGGTCACGGCCTTCTGCCTCAGCACAGCCGTCGCAATAGCTCTCCTCTCCGCACAAATTCGTACCCACTTGCCAACAGCCTTACACCTGGTTTCTCTCAGCGTTGTGCTCGCTTTTGGTGCCATCCTCGTCGCCAACTACTCCTCTTCCAAGTTCCCCTCTCTATCTAGAGTGTTGGAACACGTCTGCGCGTTCTTTGCCGCCACCGCTTTCATGTTCGCCGTCACTTCATCTGCACCACTCTGTCTCAAGTTGATTTATTGGTTCATCTTTGTCATTTGTTTCCTCTTCATTTCCTACTGCAATTGTCCCGACAGGTTTCTCCGCCTTGCCAGAATGTATACTGGCCTTAATTCCTAGCTATTAGCAGACACGTTCTCTCACCGCTACTGCATGTGTCTTATCTGTAGAGTGAAGTCCCCAATTAGAAGGTCTTAGAAGCAGAATAATGCTACTGTAAAGGTTGTTCTACTGTGTTTTGGTCACATTAAGAAGCAGATGATGATTAAGTCCAGACTAGTTTGGTGTCACTTCGCTGCTATAAAAATTATTTGTAACTTTATTGTCCTTGCACTTGCCACTTCAGTCGCTATGGAAAAAACAGAAAGAAAAATTCCTTTTTGCAGCTACAAAGAAAGAGAAATGAAAAACAGAAGTCAGCGGAGCAATTTTACTGGATGTGTGATGTATTAGAAAATACCGTGTGGTCTCAGCCGGACCATTAGATGCATCGTTATGTAACTCCTTGCCCCCCTTTACCGCTTCTTTAATACATGACGTCTGGTTTATTTGTCTCATTCCAAGATCTTGAACAGTAGTGATCAGTGATCCAGGACCATGCAATATTTGCTAACGACGTATAATGCAGGAGTTGTTTGGTTATCGATTGTGTTTTGACATTAAAGTTTGTGTGTTATATTGTACACGTTATCTCAAGTCTTCGATAGAGTTATATTAAGCTAAGGAAACTAAGTGTGATCAAGATAATAGAAGAGTGGTGAAATGTCCAATCCAATCGCTGAGGAGTTTGAAAGATATATTTCAAAATAACTGTGACACTGAGACCAAAAAATAGCTAGATCATGATGTAGCATAGCATCATCCGATGGGGTGAGTGTTAGTTTACCAAAATTTTATCACAAATCAATTTTGATGCAGCACGTAGAAAGCTTGCAGGGTTGAAACATTAGGGAAGGCGACCATACATAGTATTATTTAAAACTTCAAAACTTTCGAACTCACAAGTCAATTTGTTTTATTCAAGACCAAGATGTACTAAGCCAAGTCATATACCAAAATATCACTCTGTGAAATCTGTTATTTCAATTCCAAGTCGACCTCTTGCTTTTATGAATTAAAACCAATTTGAGGTGAAACATTGAATAATACAAATCTAATCTAATATATGTACATGAAATTAGCCTCCTTTGCCCTTTCTTCTCTGTGGCATCCCTCTACATATGGCCATTTGTTTTCTGACCAATCAAAATGTATTAGTCTTCTTTCTGTTTGGTGTAACATCTGTTTATTACTTGATGGATTTTTGCTATATAAAATGTTGTAGTTTCTTCGTCCATTTTTATTTGTCCATCAATTTTTATTTGCATGTAGTTTCTTCGTCCATTTTTATTTGTTGCTATGTTTCTATGATGTTTCAATTTAGAATTTTCATTACTTTAATTGGCATCATAGTACCATAATATGAACACGAGAGTACTTTTTTGGTCTATTTAAAAGTTTTGGGTTCTTCATTTTACACACACACAGACACATCTCTATGTTCCATTTATATAATAGCTTGAAAATAAACTCCATGGTCATATACATGGCTAATCCTAAAATTCTGATGGATTTCTCCTTTACATGGCTGTAATTTTGAAATTCTCCATCGCCTCCCTAAAATCGATCCGAAATTCTTGAGGTTGAGCCTCCCTCCAAAATCCAGGTGTCATTATTCGTAAGTGCATTCTGAAAAGACAACCTAAACTTACAAAAGCTGTTCATCCATGCGGTAATTAGCAGGTTGCTTCATTTGTTGGAACATCCAAGAAACAAGTGCGGGTCGGAGAAATTGCATCCCTTTTATGGTCAACACAAACAATTTGCTGGAGGGTAGAAAAGCCATGGAAGAGTCAAAACCACAGTCGCAGCAGCTGCTTGCATCTCCTTCCTCCGCTGTGCACTGCAATATCACGGTGGTGGCGCAGCAACCCGAGCCCACGGCTTCAGGTCTCAAGGAGCAGCCTGAACAGGCTCCTGCAGCCAAGCTGGAATTGATGGCGATGGTCATTGCATTTTGCCTTAGCACTGCAGTAGAAATGGCTCAACTTCGCGTCCAAACTCGAACCCGCCTCCTCGCGACCTTAGACATTAATGTTTCTCTCTCCATTTTAATGGTTTTTGCCTCCCCTGTCGTTGCAAAATATGCCACTCTGAAGTTTCCGTTTTTATAAGGAGTGATGGAGCACGCCGAAGCTTTCTTTGCTGCCACCGCCTTCTTGCTTGCTGTCACTGTGGCATCGCCACTATCTCTTCAGTTGGCTGCTTGGTCAATCTTCGCAGTTTGTTTGCTCTTCATTTTGTTCTGCAATTTGTCATGACAGCTTTCTTGCTGTCTCTCTCTCTGTCTTCATTACCTTATGAGTAAAGTTTCTTTGAATAACTGAAGTTCGAGCTACTGTTCTGACTTCTAAACAGTTCAGAATTTTTGGCTAAAAGAAATTCTTTATCTAAGAATGATGGTTAAGAAATGTTTGATGATCAAAGAGTGTGAACTTGGTAAAAAAATGTTAGCTTAAGGGTTAAAACAGTTTATTGGAGTTACTAACTTTGAGTAACTAGCTTTGAACACTAAAACACTATATTATGATTACTAAAATACTAAACCATGTAGGGAGTCTCTTTTTCTACCTCATGTTCGTGGCTAAAAAGTTAACAATTACCTTTGAAGTATGTTTTTAGCAACAAAAATAAGTGAAAAATCCAAGAGAGGGTGCAAATAGTATTTTTCAACCAATTCATAAGAGTGTTATAATATTGTTCTCAAATAGATGTAAAAATAAGCATCACAAAGTGTTAACTCTTTGCAGAAAGATGAGGGCTTTTCTTTTCGAAATTTAAGTAACATGAGAAGTGATAATCTAAATTTTTAAACGGGTATATTTTCGTAGCACAAATAAGGAAAAAAAGGAGGTGTGAGAGAGAACACAAAGGAAGAAAAAAGAGAGGGGATGGAAATAGAGAATTACTGATTGATTATTAAATTTAAGAATAAAGTTGGAAAAATATATAGTTAATTTAGTGATTGGTTTGCAAATCAAATAGTAAAATGAAATGTGAAAAAAAAGTATTATAGATCATAAATAAAAATAAAAAATGTAAATATGTTGGAGATAATTAGGAATTAGTATAGAAAACTAGAATATGAGGCCCTTTATATTGAACTAAAACTATCAAATTACCTTGAGTTATGTACAAATGGTAATAGTGGAGTATATTATGGCCAAAAATTCAAAGTGATGCGAAGATAAATGAAGTGCGCATGTCCAAAAGTTTAGATAAAAGGAGAGATATATAATGTGCCGACACAATTTTTGTGTGAGATAAAATAAAGCCTGAGGGAGGGGGGAAGAGAAAAGAAAATGAGTTTGAATCAAATTTAATGGGTACAACTGTACAAGTGATAATTAAAAAGGTAAGGGCCGTTTGACACTCTTTTTTTTCCCAATTTTTTTTCCAGTTTTGGAAACTAGAAAAAAAATAAACGCGTTTGGTAACTAGTTTTCGTTTTTTTTTTCTTCAGTTTAAAAAACCAATTTTTAAACCAAGTCTATTTTTGAAAACTCCAAAAATGGGTTCTGGTTTTCAGTTGCAGCTTTTTTTTTTTAGAACACCACCACCCTCACCGCCGCCGACGACTGCCTTCAACCACTAGCCACTGCCAGCCACCACCACCGTCGGCCACCGCCACGCCCCACCACGACCATCGCAAATCACCACAAAAAAAATTCAAAATAAAAACAGGGTAAACAAACGCAAAATAAAAGTTGGATTATCAAACAACCACTCGTTTTTGTAAAAAAAAAAATTAATTAAACTGCTCTTAGTTTTTTTTTTTTTTTTTGAAACTGAAAATCAAAACTAAAAATGTTGCCAAACAGAACGTAAGTAAATTCATATGTTTTCAAAAAGTCAACTTTAAAAAGTTCAAATAACCAGCTGAGAGAGTGTTCAAGTAAGTAGTGATAGGAAAACACTCTCAATTTTGACTTTACTACATGCATATTAGATCAGATTATGAGGTAATAATCTCTCTCCCTCTCTCTCTCTCCATCTTTTTTTCTTCAGAAGATAAGTTTGATTGAGCTCAAAATATTTAGAAATGGATATATTGACGTATTATGAGTAAAAATAGTCTCGTTTTTTGTTTGTTTGTCTCCAGATCTTCGTGAGAAAATGGTTTCTTAAACTGAAGATTCACTCTTAATTTAGTATATATGTCTCCACAATTACGGGTATTATATGTTATTTTTACCTGATCAAACATGATTTTGTAAGAATGATTAATCTATAATCATAATTTTTTTAGATTATGATTTAATCAGTTAATTCAATCAAAACTTTTAAAAAGTGATCTTGTGTGCTTGTTAAAATCCGAACAAACTTTGGCTGCTACCCTGGTCATAGAAATCTTTCTTCAATCTTATATATAGTGACAATTAATAGTCGATAAATGTCTCTAGTGGCTTTTCTGTTAATACTTTTAGCGACAACTCTTAACAGCACTTTTTTAATGTCAGTAAATAAAAGCCACTAGAAATATTTAGCAACCATTAATTATCGGTACATGGGAGGTAGGAGAAAGATTTCTTCAACCCGGGCAGCAGCTAATTTGTTTCCTCAAAATCCTATCAAGAAATCATGTTTCTCTAGACGTTGTACTCGCTTTTTGTGCCATCCTCGTTGCCAAGTGCGTCTCTTCCAACTTCCCTTCTCTATTGAGAGTGTTGGAACATGTTCTTTGTTGCCACTTCATTCATGTTCGCCATCAGTGCCTCAAGTTGATTTATTGGTTCATCTTTGCCGTTAGTTTGCCATCCATCTCCTATTGCAATAGTCACGATAGCTTTCTTTGCCATTGTTGCATGTTTTTCACTCTGCCGTGTGCTTGAACAGATACTGGCCTTAATTCCAAGTAGACTCTTCATTTTTACTGATATATATATATATATATATATATATATATATATATATATATTGCATGTGAAGACTGTAAAGTTCTGCAGTCCCTAGAAGCCCTTTGGCTTGTCTATCTGGGAAATTTATATTCGTTTTTGCAACTAAAACTGAAAGACAGAAAAGAAGTTAATAGATATTGACAAATTAAAAAGTGTCATTATATAATTATGTTAACAACTGCAAAGCGCGAAGGAATAGAATAAAGGGTGATCAATTTCCTAAAAGAGTAAGCCAAATGTAGAATAAAAAACCTAGTCATAACAAAGAGAACACAAACCTAGCCAAAGCAAAACACGTGAAATCAATTTTCATCCGCTTGATGCATCATTTTTAAATAGACTCGTTAGGGATGACCATTCCAATTACCGAACCAAGTCAAAACAAAATCATCTTGATAACGAGCCTAATGCAAACATTAGTATATTTTTCTAGACCAAGCCGAACACAAAATATTATCCGGGGAGTTTGTCATTTGGCATAAAAATAATTTTTTAATTTCAGAATTAAAAATATAAGATAAATCTGAATAATCCAAATGTTCACATGTAGACTTGATTTGCTTGGTTTAGCCATTTGGGTTCGATGCGAATAATGTTCAATTTATGATCATTAACTATCAACCTTTAATAAGTTATGCCTCTTGCAAATAGTAATAAAATTTCTTCTTCTTCTTCTTTTTTGCTACTCAGTTTATAGGAAGATAGTTACAATCTCTCATATACCAACAATTAATGGTCGCTATGTACAGTTGGTGTCATTTCTGTTAACACTTTCAGTAACAATTTTCACTTGTACTTTTTCAGCGGTACAAAATAAAATTCACTTAAAACATTTAGCGACCGTTAGTTATAGTTAAGCGGAGGGTTGTAGCTAGAGATATCAAATGACCAGGCTTGGGCCAGCCCAGCCCAGGCTCGCTGGACTTTTTAACAATACGGGCCAAGTCGGATCAAGCTTGGGCCGAAGTGACACAATTGGGCTTTCACCGGGATGAGACGAACTAGGCTTGGGGCGGGCTTTCTCATGATTATGAGGTCCAGTCCCAATCCAAGCCCTTGGCCCAAAATTAAGGGTCGTGTAAAATTAATTTTTTTTCTATAAAAAAGATAAACTTAAATCTACGATAAATTTATTTGTGGACCCTCTTCCTTTAACCCAAACTTGGAACCAGCGGCTTGTAAATAAACAGGCGAAGTTACCTATAATTTCTCTTATATAAAAAAGGATTAATAAGTCTTTTACTATGTATAATCCTTACAACAAATGCATGCTCCATATTTCCTATGCATTAAAGTCTTTTATTATTATTATTATTATTATTATTATATGTTAAATAAGAACACCCCCCCCCCCCCCCCGCCACACCAAAAAAACACGAAATGGGCAAAAAATTTGTATATATTAATGGTGGAAATATTTGGATTGGCTTGTAATCCACCAATTAGTAATCCAAGACAGAATCACTATACTATCAGTGCAAACTACATTGGATCATTTCTTTTTGGATTACTATACGAAGGTTTTGTAGACGTTTCTTTGAGTATTCCTTAATCATTTCATTGACTATCGATTGAATTAGTCTTTCTGACAGGTATCTTTAATTCTCTCATTGCATGACTCTTGCTTTCCAATTGGTTGTGTTTTTCTTTAATTGCTACTTCATCAATTTTATTGAATAGTGTACCTGTTGTATTTGCTTCTCTTGATGGTTAATCAAGCCATCCTCTCGGATCCATTGACTTGAGGTTAAGACAATTTCTTCTGTCATCTAACACTAGCTCTCCCGCTACCTGAAAACACGACTCTGAAACAACCGTGGAGGCTTGCACCAGTATTATATCACGTGCAATTTGGAATAGTATAAGATAAACTTTTTTATTTTGTTTTGAAAAGGTTAATGAATTAAATTTATTTTTCTCATCTAAGAACAATGAAGAATAATGATCAGTATTTGCATATATATCAATTCTGTGAATAGAGAAATTTGAAAAAAAAAACAAACAATGTAGAATGTTCTTCCACTCTTTGTTGTTTTGCCACTAGATCTTCAATACACTTAAAATATGACCGATGATATGTTTGACCGCTTAATGATGTTACACCTATGCGCACGCTAGCAGAATTTAAAAATATTGATTATAAGTTGTTCGAAGGACAAACCTATGAAAGTTGTAAGCAGGTCTATCGCAATTGACCCATAACTCAATTTTCTGAAGTTTCTATAATTGCATGATTTACAACATGTAACTTGAATCTAAGATCCCAAACAATGGCAACAAAAAAAAAAACTTTCAGCAACTATAACCAATAAACTTTATATTTTATGTCCATTTGTTGCACTATCTCGCTAATCATTCTCATCTCTCTCAATTGATTTAAAACTTTAGCCATTTTAAATATTTCTGGTATAGCTAAAGAGGATGTAGGACATAAAGTATCAAACAATAGATGGCGGACTTGTGAAATACCTCAAAAATAAACCATGTTTCAAAAGCAAATTGTCATTCATCCGGACTTGACAAGCCTTGTGAGAACTTGATTAGTATTCAATGAATATAAACTTGTTTGTTTTGTATACCATAACATGTAAAAGTATAAAATAAATGGACTTCCATCGGTGGTGGACATATGTAATAAGTCTCTCACGAGACAAACTATCTTGAGCACACAAAGCTTTAAATTATTGTACTCTCGGTCCCGAAGAATGAACAAACATAACAAGACCCCTTTATTTTGGAAATAATTGATCCTTGAGTAACTAAACCATCTTGAACAGTTAAATTAATGATATAACAAACACATTAAATACAAAAAATAATTCCCACTTAGTATAGGATTGAGGTCTGTCAATAATAATTCAACAGTAGCATTATCAAAACTAACGTTCATCATCTTGTCATCTATTTTAAAGGTAGAATATGATTGACCGTATTTATTTGAGCTATGTCTCATCACCCAAGAACAATGACGCATATCATTCGAATATCTCCAAACATCAGACATTAGACTAACTTACCATCAAAGTTTTTAGAATAACTTAGTAAGCATTGTTTAGCAGCACTACATTGTCTCAGTGCATAATATATAATAGTATTTCTATGAACCTTTATATACAATGGCAGTATATAATTATTCATCTATCTATTATATTTTTTATTATCAGCAAAGTTAAAAGGCTCTTCATGATGCACAACACATTCATCAAGACCTTCTCTTTACAATTGTTGATTATAAGTAAATAACTTACTATCAAAAGATATTTGTCTTTGCCAATGACCAACATGGCTTTGTGTAGATGCGCATTACAAGAAATGCCTATTAAGAAGTGAATTACCACTAGCATGCAAATAAATAATTTAAAACGATATTTACATTGAACTTTAGATATGCCATCAACATAACCTTTGTAAAATGATATCAACACTTTAGCTTTTGGCTTTTTATCTGTCTTTCGGGTTGCTAGCGTACTTGAGGCAGGATTGCGCGCGCAGTCCTTCCTTTCTTCAATTATTCATCCAGTGAAGATTGTGTGTAGGAGTATTAGAGTCGCCAACCGAGCTGCGTTTTTTACTAAAATGATATTCAGCTTGTGAAGGTATATATTGAAAATCAAGAATATGTTTTGGTTAAAAGCCAAAAAAAAAAAAATGGTAAGACTAATTAAATAGTAAAGGAATAAAAGTACTAATAATATTATTTAGCCAAAATCTATCAACTAATAAGTAAAGAATGCTTGTAATTGCAAAAGTGAGAGGACTAGTACTTAGCAACAAATAAGAATGCTAAAAAAAGCTTGTAGATAAGAGAGACTTGTGAAAAAATATGAAGAGAATGAAGCAGTTTATACATTTTTGAAGCCTCACAAAAAACAAAAATTCCCCAAAAAAGTAACCATTTACAGTTTTGGGAAGGTTAAAAGTACATAAAAGAGTTGTTGAAATATGGTTTGGACAGAAATACCCTCAAACTAGCCGTTATACAGTTGTTGAAGGGGTAAAAAAACTAATTCTTAGAAAATAGGGCCATTGGGGGGGTGGGGGGGGGGGGGGGGGTTCAGTCCCTAGGCCCTTGTAGCTGGACCTGCACTTTTCATTGTGCCAGCATGGCCGGGTATGGCTTTTTAGGTCTAGACCAGGCTGGCCCATAGGGCCCGCAGTCTGTTTTCATATCTCTATCTCTAGTTGTAGTTATCTTTGTACAAACGTCGTAGCAACTAAAAAAAACTAAAAAAATTCATAGTAATTCTATATTTAGTGAAGCTACATCATCACTTCGCCGTACTTGCAACTTGTCGGTCTGCATTGGCACGAAACATATGGACTGCTAGGAGAGGGGCTGTGGGTCTTCATAGTAAAGAGAGATGTTGCTTGCTCATATTCCAAGATCTCGATTATTGTCGTCAATAGATAAATGACGCATGAAGTTAAAATATCAGGTGTTGGTAGCCGAAATTGAAATAGTAAGGTCATTTGAACACATGACCGATGACCCAGGTTTTATGAGACAAAAAGGAGTAATTGCTTGAATGCTACTTATGTCTGCGTTTGTATCTCACTTGGTTTCTTTTTTCAGTACCTACTTAGTTCTTTAACAAAAAAAACCACATTATATTAAACATTACATGTAACTTCCTTACAAATTTTAACAAAATTAACCACGTGCGGCAGGTGATAGCTCTAGAGGCCGGGCAACATAGTAAAAGCACAAAAATATGCAACCAAACAAACCTAAAACGCTCTTCTTATTCATATTCCACTGTTCCTTCACCGCTAACACGACCACGATAACACCTTCTCTCACCCTCATCACGCTTACCCTTTCGCGCATCAGATCTCAGTGCCATGGCAAAATGCCAAAATATGCCCCAACCCTCGCCCTCCATTTTTCTCCCCTCCTTCTCATGTTGGTATAAAATCCCTAAAGCGTCCCAACCCATCGAAGCCCTCCATCTCCTCTTTGAATTCCAAACCAACACCACCCATCCCACAACACCACGGATCGCACCAGTCACCACCACCACCAATGACTAACTTCCACTACCCACCACAAATTCAAATGATTTCCTATTTCTTCAGTTCAAATCCAAAATGATAGGAACATCGGATAATGGAGATGAGAGCACATCCATGGCGGTGGTTGTTGTAGAACAATTAATGGTCAGGGTTATTGATTATCTTGGTCGAATTATAGCAGATCCATGCGGATTGTCGAATGGTTCGAGCATCAGTTGGAGTTGATCATGATGGTGGTAATTTCATATTCTGGTGAGACAATAGAGTGGTGGTGGGTAGTAGTGGCGAGGGTTGAAGACTGATATGAAGAGAGATATAGAGTAAGAGAAATGAGATAGAGAGCGAGCGCGGGAGAGAGAGAGAGAGAGAGTTCTGTATGAAAACAAATGAAATTGGGGAAGAGAAAATGGAGACTTGTGGTGGGAATATTGGTGGTTATGGGCCTATGGCATGGCAGCGAGGCGATGATGGTGGTTGTTGTGGCGTGGGGTGATAGCCAGGGTGGTGGTGGCGTTGAAAGTCTAGGCCAATGTGTGTTTTGGCTTAGTATATAGTACATTGTTTAAAGAGAGGCTTTTACATTATCATGTACTCAGTGGCTTTCCAATTTTATCTTTAGAAAACAATAAATGGGACACATTTGACGTTTTTCGTCCATAAAAAAAAGGACAAAAACTTTACGTAGAAAAGAACTTTTTTCTCGAAGGATTGGGTAGGTACCGAAAAAAGAAGAAGAACAAGGTGGGTTCCAAATGCAAACTTAAGAGGGATCTTCACCGACTACTGGCTTGACAGTTGTTACTATTGTTAGTTCCGTGGTCAAGAAAATGTGTATACAACAGTGTTCCTTCTATTGAACGAAATTGATAAATTATATAATAAATTGAGATATGTATACACAGAACTTGTATATGCGGTAATTGTGGAGAGTTTTAACGCTATCATGTTCTAAAGCTTAATTAAAGATAGAGTAAGAGACAAGATTTCAAGGGTAAAGGAAATAAAAAGGGATAAGATAAGACTTTTAGGATTTCTGCTTATTTGAGAGAGAGATAGAAAGGCGAGAAAGAAGAGTAATTCGAATTCTTATTATTTAACGATTTTGATAGCCCATGCTAGTTGGATGAAAATCCACAATACATAAGCAACAATTGAAATTCATAAATAATAAAGTAATAATATTGATAGCAACTATAACACATGTTTGTGAATTCAAACTAATATGGATTGAGCTGGATTAAAATGGCTATTATGATAGCAATTAATGGTCAAATAAAAATCTGGATTAAATTCAAAATAGTTGAATTTTGATAGTCAAAAATCGTATATGAAGAGATAACTATGCAGGGAAAGTAGATTATTTTGCAACAAAAATTGAAATCAAATTCAAATTAGTTGAATAGGTGAGAGAGAGAAGGTGATTAACGGAACAACAAAATGTGTGTGTGTGAGAGAGAGAAGAACAAAAGTCTGAATGTGCGGTTGTGTGTGAGAGAGAGGGGAAAAAAGATGATGCTTAAAGCATATGACCACGTGGCAAAAGGAAAAAATATCCACGTAAGCGGTGATGTTGATATGTTCTCCTAAGTATTTCACATCTACAACATTATTAGATTCGATCTCTTAAAACAAAATTTATTAAGGACCGACAGCATTAAAGTATTTTGAATAATACTAAGATTCAAAGACGGAACTCTCATACGACGACAAAAAAAAAAAATCAAACTTTGTCGGTATTTACGATAATATGGTACTCTACCCCCATCGTGGGATATATATATATAACCAATAATAAGGTATCAGAATTCTTTATTTTTTTTTTGTTAGAAGGTATCAGAATTCAGAAATGCAAATATATGAAGTTCTTATATAAGGTAGTAGACTTACGTGAGGACGAAGAGCGAAAGGGGCGGACCACCCCCATGACCGGGGGTGGCCATGGCACCCCCCAACTTTTGTGGAGGTCTTTTTTTAAATTTTTAGATAATAGATAAACATTTCTAAAATACTTATGAAAATGTCACCATAATGTAAATTAACTAATGAGGGTTTTATTTTGTTGCGTTTTTTTACTCTTTTTGTCACCGACTGTCATATTTTTGTCTTTCTCATTTTCTTGCTCCATTTTAATTCTTCCAAATTTCAAATTCTAAAACTTCTCATACAATAGTCGCATTGGTATTACATCTATAAATTAAGAGTTAACCTTTTTCATGCAAGATCAATAATTTGTTGCTAACTAACCTTACCAAGTTCAATTAATTTATAAGAATAGTAATATTGATTAGACTGACTAACCTTACCAAGTTCAATTAATTTATAAGAATAGTAAAATTATATGATTAGAGGTCAAATTGATCATTCTATTTTACATTTAACATATTTAATAGTGATGCTAATTGTAATATGTTTTTTACTTTTCATGTTTTATGTGAATTTGAACTTTTTCAATTTTTTTATGTTAGTCATCAATTTTTTTAAAATGATTTTTTGGTCCATCCGATTAGACTCTGGATCCGCCCCAGAAAGGTTCATCCTTTAATTGCAACCTGCGTATGCTTCTATCCGTTGAGGGAGCATTCAGATTAGAGAGAGCTGTTCCTCACTCACATTCTAAGATTCTCCATCCCCCAATCCTCCCTCTACACCCAATTCTTCACCCCAAAAACCCAGATTCCTAATCACCCGCACACTCAATCTTAGCCCCATCTCCCCCTTCCCTGAGAACCCACCATCCCCTCAACCACCCATCTGGACCCCTCTGTCCCGGAAAAGAGACCCCCCCCCCCCCCCCAATCGATATCCACTCGAGAAGCTCTTCTTCCCACCAGAGACCGATGTCTCATCACTGACCACGTTACTCAGTACAAGATTAATCTTGAAGGGTTCGAACATTGTGTTGAGCCACTATGCCAGGGACGCTCAGGTGGCTCAGGCGGAGTTTGTGAAGAGCAGTGTGAGGACTGAGGACTGTCCGGCCGACGGGTTGCCGGAGTTTGCGCTTGTGGGCCGGTGGAATGTTGGCAAATCTTCGTTGCTGAATTCACTTGTTAAGAGGAAGAAGCTCGCCCTCACTTCCAAGAAGCCTGGTACTTTACCTTTTATAACAAACTCATTCCAGTGGATTTTTTCCTTTTGACTTTTTTGCCATGTAAACATCGAATTGAACTTAAGTAGCAATCATTGATCAATTAAGTAGCCTTTGGCAAGTCAAGCAAGTGTATCAACAATGAGCGAACTCAGCATGCACATCTATCTCGAGAACTTGCAAAAAAGTTAAATGAGAAAAATCCAATGGAAGGGGAGTAGTATAATGTTTTTGCCGGTTGTGATTTTTCGTAGTTTTTCTGCTTTGACTTTTCTAGAGTAGAATTTGAACATCTAACCTGTATTAAACCTAATTAGTAATCATTTGTTTGTGAAGTATTGTTTGATAATTATTTAGGGGAAACACAAAGAGTAACGTGTTCAAATTCTATTATGTATTGGCAAAATGTAAAAAAAAGGCAAAAAGTATGAAATGGAGTAAGACATTGCAGCGATTGGCCTCATGGGTTCTTTTGTTGATAGTGTGTTGTAGAACAAGGCTTAGCTCTTTGTTTAGGGATGTTGAGATAAGCAAGACGGCGACAATTGTCGGAATGGATATTCAGTGAACAGATTTATAACAAAATACAGAGTTTGAGCATCTAAGGTTTTGGGGCAATACAACTTTGTGAGAACTTTTGAAGAAAATGTGGTTTGTTGGAGCAAGATAAGATAAAATGTGGTGGAGAAGGGCCTACATACTGACGTTGGTACATAGTTTTTGAACCAGTTTTTGCTCGGGTCATGGAATGTTAGCAGTTAGGAAGAAGCAAGGATGGTGTAATTAAGAAGGGCTAGGGTGTCAATAAGCTGACGGCGGATGTCAGTGGGACTCCTGGACAAACTTTTATGGCAACAAGTTGTAGAAGGCCAAAATGAGATGGATAAGCTCACATGAGGATTTTGGGTTTGTGCGTTGAAGATCAACAATAGTACAAGTGACATTAAGAATATTGGCTGGTATGATGGACAAATGTTGCTGGCTCGTGGATTATGGTTAGTGTAGACTTATAACATTTGGCAAAACAAATGACCAAAATTGTCTTAATGTAATTCTTCCATTTGACTCTCTCTCGCATAGTTGTCGACCGAACTTAGCAGACAATCTTTTGACTTCCTCTTTAGACACGCAAACCTCTAGCAGTCCCTCCCCCTTCCTCCTCTTTTGCCTACATGGTTATAGGGATCGACGGGGAGGCCACCTTCTTTACTCTATGTTGTCCATTTTCTCTTTCGAAATTTGCTTTTCTCATAAGACTATAGTTATGAGGAGGAATCTGGCTTGGGCCCTTAGCTTGGATGGGTAGAGCTAGATTATGGGTGCTCTTAATGTTAAGATCTAGCCTAGCTTGGCATTTAGTCACCGGTGCTCCAACCTTTCTACCGCTTTTTTGGTGCAAGAATTTTCTGCGGAGAACCACCAGTGGGGTCTCTTATTTGTTTTTTTTACTTTTCTTTGTCCTTTTTTGGGTCTCTTTTCCTGACCCGAATCCATATTGGTGTTGTCAACTCCATTCGAGCTTTGGATCTTGTCCATCTGGTCTTGGGAGGACAGCATTTGCATTCCTCAGCTCCGATGTCAGCTGCAGTGCTGCCATAAGCTGCTATTGCATGCGGCCCTCAAAGTTTTGCATCTTCTCCCGGTTCTCACTTAGTTTGGTAGCCCCAAACGGCGATGACTGTTATCTTTTTACTGCTTTTCCTCCAAGGCCATGTTGGTCATTGTTCTTTCTGGAGCCAACTTTTTTGTTCTGCTCTTGTTGGTGTTCATTCATAGTGCAATCGGAGTAGGTTTAGCCAAAAAACAGTGACAATCAACTATCGTTTGCCTTAGATGGAAAAAATAATTATAGCTTCCCAGAAGTAAGAGATGGCACAAGGACCAACAGTGACAAAATTTTCTGAACCAGAAGAAATTTATGTTAGAATTATGTCAGAATCCCTTTGAAAGTAGGTTAGAAGACTGATTACTGTCAGTCGCCTTTTGTTTTGTTTATTGGTGATAGTTGATTGGCTAATTAATGGGACATCCCTTCTAGCTAAGCCGGTGACGAAGTACTCTAAAAAGAGCACAATCAACATTGGCTCTGGAAAGAACAATGGTAAACATGGTCTTGGAGGAATTGAGTAGAAGTTGTGGCTCATTAGTGGTTGGGGCTATTAAACTAAGTGATGACTGGGAGGGAATGATGCAAAAACTTTGAATCAGGGGCAAGGGCCGCATGCAAGAGTAGTTTTAAGTAATGCTACGGTTGACATAGAAGCTAGCAAAATTTGATTACAGCCTCCCAAGGCTAGATCAACAAGATCTAACGCTCGAAAGGAATTGTCACCTCCTGCACGGGTTAGATAAGCAAAAAGAAACCCAAAGAAAGAGGAAAAAAATGAGGAGAGACCCCCGCCGTTGTTACTCTGACGGAAATTAGTACAGTGCAGCGGATTGGTCAGAGCAGCTCTTGGCAAAGGCCGAATTATACCATATCTGAAAAAGCCATGGGCCCAAGCTGGACTCCTCCTGAGAACAACCCCTATGAGAATTGTAGGTTTGCAGAAGGAAAGTGGAGAGCATGACTAAAAAGGAGGAAGGGCGGTGGGGCTAGCTGAGGTTTACTTTTCTAGGGAGAAGGAGGAGAAAGTTAGGTTAGAGGGAGGAATTAAGCAATTGTATGTTAGTATTAGTGCATGATACATCTATGCACTGCTAAATTTCCCTGTTGTTAAACGAGGAAAAACTTCTTGTTTGTCGGTCGAGTTTTCGCTAGTGTCTAAGAAGTGCAGCTGATGCTCAAGATGCACCAATAGATGTTAACTTTATGGACAGAAAAAGATGAATTCCATTAGGTAAGAAAACCAAGATTGCAAAAGGATGCATTGCTGCTATCTGTATGTCCATGCCATCTTCTTGTCATAGAGATGGCTATAGCTGCATGGCTCTTTCATTTAGCAATATTCTTGTAAGATGAGGGCTATGACTGGATATTTGCATCCACTATAGTTTGATTACAATCCAAGAAGCTCCCTGTTTTATAGTAGATGCTTAAAGAATGTCAACAGGCAGACATATATTGTGAGTTTTCCTGAGTATTATCTTCGATTGTCATCAAACATACCTATTGTGGAGGATCCATTACTAGGTAAACATATTTCTGAAAAGAATTTCATGAAGTTTGTTTCAAGTACAGGTAAGTGGATTTGACTAGATTCCTTTCATGATCCACCTGTGCAATAGCTATAAAAGGAAAGAATTGATGATTCTAAGAGTAAGAAGAGGGTGGAGTGGTCCAAGCACATTACTTCATATATTTATTCAGAAATGACAATGTATACCAAAATTTTGCCACCTTTTAACAAGATCACTAAAGTTAAAAGGCTTTTTTTGGATGCCATCCTCTGCTGGAGAGACAAGGTGCCAGTTTTGTCTGATGCCTAAAAGATCTCCGTTTTTAGTTATTCTCTTTTCTATTTCCTGGAAGGACACAATTATTAACCAGTTTCGAATCAATGACAGTTGGTTCCTGGTGGATTTGCCTGGATATGGATTTGGCTAAGACGTTGATTTTCTGCGTCCATTATTCTTTCTGAGGTTACTAAATGAAAAAGATAATTGGAAATCATTACGAAATATGGCGTTCTATAGTTGGAGTGAGCTGTTGTATAACCAAATCCAAACTTACCAATCTTTACGGCTTGGAAGACATCCTATAGATTGGAGGGGTGGTATTCCTGCAGGCTGACAGCAATCAAATATGACTAGCGTTTGGGGCACAGGCATTGCCTGTGCAAACACAAAATATAATTGTGCTCGGTGAATATATACAAAAAGGTAAAAAATCACATGAGATAATATCCAGAGGGAGTGGAAGAAGAAAAATAGCAGAGATGGTGAAAGTAAATCAGGAGAGAAGAATTATAGGTAGTTATAAATACACGGAAAGAGAGGTGGATAGTGGGGCTAGAGAGAGCATTAGGAGTTAGGTTTAAACTTTAAATTACTTTAATGACCATTTTTAACTTTTCGAGGAGAGAGATAAAAACGTTTTAAAAAGTGGAATAAATGGTACAATTGGAAATTCATAAAGGGCTTTACCATGAGTGTGCTCTCCTTTAATAAATGACTGGATATTTCAATCACCTTTTAGGGTCCGATTGGATCACGAAATTGGTCGAATTGAAATTAATTTTGGAATTAGACCTTAAGAATTGTAATTCTGCTGTTTGGACGGCTTATTTAGAATTAGAATTACAATTCATGCTCAATATCATGACATTAAAAATAGAATAAACTTTGGCTGCTACCCCGGTTGTAGGAATCTTCCTCCAATCCCATATATAGTGACAATTAATAGTCGCTAAATGTCTCTAGTGACTTTTCTGTTAATACTTTCAGCGACAACTCTTAACAACGCTTTTTTAACGTCACTATATAAAAGTCACTAGAAACATTTAGCAGCTATTAATTGTCGCTACATGAGGGTAGGAGGAATATTCTTTCAACCCGGGTAACGGCTAAAAATTTTCCTTAAAAATATACTATAAAGTTCATGGTTCAATTCTAAAGTTCCAACCTCAACTTACGATTCCAACCCATTATTTGTTCGCTGCTTGTCTCTCAACTCACACTCTGCCCGACGTTCTGTTTTTCTCTTCCTTCTATCTTCTCTTTGATTCGTCCTTGGCAGCGACGGTCTTCCTTCTCTCTTCTCGTCATGGCAGAGGCAATCTATTGTGCAGATGACGGCAGCTACAATCTACTATTTTGACAGCGACGGCAGCAACATTCTACTGTTTTGACGGTGGCGATGGCGATCTAGGTTTCGTTTCTCTGTGTTTCAAACCTTAATTTTCTGTATATGTTTGAATATCTATGTGTATTTTCTGTATTTGTTGTGGTATGTGTAGTTTTTGTAACCTTAATCATGGGTGGTCATTTGGGTTGGTCAAATATCTATGCTGATTTTGCTTTGATTTTGCTTTGATTTTACTTTGGGTTTGTCTCGTTTAACTTTATTATTGGTTTTGATTTTGAGTTTGGGTCAAAGATGATAGTGTGGTGGAGCAGGTGATGGCTTGTTTAGGAGGTGCTAGAGGTAAGTACGATTGACGACGTGGCTTAGGTGTGGCTGGCTAAGAGGATTCCAGTGATTTGGTTGCAGTGTCTGGTAAAGCTCTTCATGTTTGTGGTGTATACTGTCTTCTACCATAAATGCAAAAAGAGTGTTGCAAATTGGAATTTGGAAAATGTTTGTGGTGTACAGTATCTTCTACCTGCCATGTTTGTGGCCAGTAAGTTCAAATTGGGGAAAATAATTCTACTTCTATCTTCAGGATATACAAACAACATGGAGTCATTTCAGTTTTGTCTTTGAACCTCAGATATAGTACTAACTCGTTTAGAAAAGTGCTAAGGTTGCACCTGCAAAATGCTTGGCTCCAAATATCTACAGTCTCTTCACAAATTTATTTCGGGACTTCACTAATTTAGAAGTCTATATTTAGTTCATTTAAACATAAAGCTTTCATCAAATGTTGATCCTGATATTGCTGAAGACAAAGCCTTGCTATACGATTTTCTATCTAGAAGCTATGGATGAATTGGTCCTCCATCCTATATAAACTTTCCTGATGGGTTGTTAGTTGCAACCTTCATTCGACATTTGAAATTTCATTTAAGAACCATGGACTGCATGATTACACTGTCTTATGAATTGGTTCTCCATATCTTATATAAAATGCTCCGCTAAAGATGCCTGACTTCTGAACATGGACTGCATGAATTTCTTCGAAGAGTTGACATGAAACTCCTTTTAGATCCAAGCGCTATCGTATTCACTACTTGTGAAGAAGTTGATAGTTTAGATAGAGATTTCTTTCCTCTGAAAAGATCGCTTGGCAAATATTCATACTTTGATTGATAGCAATCATTGAGACTCTTCATGTCAATAAGCCAGGGACAACATGGTGGTGCCTATAGCTGCACCGAGATTTATCCAAAAGTTTGTCCCAGTATATGGTTTAGATTTGTGGAGATAGAAGAAGCCATTACGCTGTCAATGTATGGAATGTAACCCAATGACCAAACAGTAAGTACTTCCAGTTGTTGAGATTATAAGCAGACATTATCTTCTAATTCGTGGTGGTGAAGAGTGGATAAGAATGGTCATGTCTTCATGAGAATAAGCCATGCAAGCTGAGGCCATGCTGAGGCCTTTGTCTTCATGAGAATCAAGTGTATGTTGATATTCCACGGAGTTTGTTCCCAAATCCCCTGAAACTGATTATGGCTTAGGCATGCCACTCAGCCTACTCGGTATTTGTTTGTGATGATATATGATTATAACAAGATTCCCCCCTCATTTTGGCTATCATTGGCTCCTCTTGTTTTCGGTAACTCTCCAGATTTAATCTTTTTTCTAGTAATTATCATGTGATTCACGCTTGCATTCGCCTGTTACAAGTATAGAATGCAAGTGTTAAAAAGTATATTTCTAAAGAAGCAAGATTATTGGCCAGAGCTGCTCCAATTCCAGATGACACAAGTGACGAGGAAGTGATAAGATCTATCCGAGCGACTTAGGCCTGAATGGAGAACATTTAGAGAGAATTTAGCCAAGGACATGTTCGCTGAATATCAAGCTAGGCGTGGACTGCGAGTTTGACACGATTAGTTAATTGCCTTCCTGAAATGTTACTCCTTTAGGAGCTATTTCTTATTAATGTATATCTCATGAATATCTTGTTACTGTATATATGAGATGTTATTCCTTTAGGAGCTATTTCAAAACTGGATGTTGAAACTTTTCTTCTTACTGAATATTGGTTTATTGAGAATTGAACAAATTGTGACTGACATTTTATATGGTGCTGTGAGAATTTCTTTTCTTCGGAGAAATTTTATATTTTCATATTTGTAACTGAACCATTTTAATAAGATTAATAAGATTAGTTGTGGCGATTGTGATCGAAATATGATCCGTTACTTTAGCAATTTCAATTCAATGGAATTACAAAATTTTATTTAGCAATTTCAAAATATGATTTTTACTTCAGGAATTTCAATTCAATGGCAATTTTTATTGGCAGCTGTCTTATTACCTATATTTATTTACTTTAGTAATTTCAATTCTTAAATCTAATCTTTTGTGCTAATCAATCAATATAATTACAAATTCTATTCAATTTCAAATCAATTTTAATTCCATTGAATTACATTTTTAATTCCAATTCTAATTTCGTTTGTCAATCAGACCCTTGGTGAAAAGAAAACTTCGAATCAGATGTATCGTTAAGGGTGAATCTCGGTAGCTTCTAGTAACTTAAGGTCCGGTAGATGATGACAAATGAACTCAACTTAATAACATACAAGTCGAATTTACCTATTAAAACGAAAGGAAAGAAACTCTCTATCCCTTTTTATTTGATCGTATTTAACATTCACGCTTATTATAAGTTATATTTAATGAATTTTTCATTCTAATCTAAGAGAGAGAGAGAGAGAGGGAAAAAAGTGGGTCAGAAGAGAAAAATGAGTTGTGCAAGATTAAATGTAGAGATAGAAATGGAATAAAAATGGTGTAAGAAGGGTTAACATGAAAAAATACCTATATAATCTTTTTTAATTTAAAAAGTGATTATTTTTTTTGAATAGTTCAAACAGAAAATATGATCAAATCAAATATTTAAAGATTGAGGTAATATTTGTTGTTTTTATTGCAAAAGACCTTGTCTGCTATTAAAGACACGTCATTGTAGTACTCAAAAAAGTGAAGAATAGTATAATCATGTCCTAAAAGTTTCAATGTTTTTTAAAAAATTTCTATTTGTATTACTTAGATCAGACATATCGAATTAATTGTATGTCCTGAAAAACAAGACAGGGAAAGTCTCTGGCTCTTAGCGATGCCATTTTCTGCTACATAATCGTTGACCTTACCAATCTTTACAGCTTGAAAGATTTCCAATAGATTGGAGGGCTGGTATTCCTGATGGCTTACACACATGTTGCTTGATAATTAGTACTCATTTTATTGTTATGTTCTTGATTTGTGAAACTTTTGGAACTATCAGAGACTTGTTTGATCTATATTCAAATGCAGATGAAGGGGTCAGAGATATCAAAGACACATGATATCAATTGGAATATCAAAGACACATGATATCAAAGACACATGATATCTATATTCAAATGCAGATGAAGGGGTCAGAGATAGCGGTCGGGGGACGAGACTTTCGTTTGATTAATTGGCAGTGACAGCAACTGGTATATTTGACACCCTTTTTGCAGTGGGGAAATTTCAAGCCCCCAAACATCTCCGTGGAAACTCACATGGAAACTCACAAGTCTGAGACTCTGAGGTGGCAGGACTTCCCAATCTGGTGGCCATCTGGTGCCATACTTCCCTATATAAGCAGCTTTCCAAAACTTTTGTCAATAACAGTCTCTCCTCTGTATTGGCAGCATTCCAAACCTTTGTCAATAACAGTCTCTCCTCTGTATTGGCACAGAGGCTAGCCATGGAAGAGGATTCAACAGAGTTAGAACCACCACCCTGCATCCGGGTTGACATCGAGCAACCGCCATCACCGGGCTGCCGTCCTGTCACTGAGGAGCTGCCTGGGAATCCTCGTAATTCCCAGCAGAATTTCAACTTGATGGTGCTGGTCATTGCATTTTGCCTTAGCACAGCAGTAGAAATAGCTCAAGTCTCCACACAAACTCATATGCCCCTGCCAACAGAGTTGCACCTGGTTTCTCTCTCTGTCGTACTCGCATTTGGTGCCATCCTTGTCGCCAAATATGCCTCCTCCAAGCTCCCTTCTCTATCTGGAGTGCTGGAACACGTTGGCACCTTCTTTGCCGCAACTGCGTTCATGTTCTCCGTCACTTTATCTGCACCCCCCTGTCTCAAGGTGATTTATTGGTTCATCTTTGCCGTTTGTTTGCTCTTCATTTCCTACTGCAATTGTCCAGAAAGCTTTCTCCGCCGTCCTGGTGTCGTTTCAACTCTGACCTGTGCTTGAAGAAGGGAGATTGATGTCCGTTCTGCATTTTACACAATTCTTCAGATTTCCTAACAGAGTAGATTGGTACCACTTCAGTTGCTATATGGATTTGTAACAGTTTGTCCTTACACTTGCCACTTCAACTGCTTTACAAAAAGAACGAAAAAAAGAGGAATACTATGAAATTGGATGGTGTTGCATAGTTCTTGAATCGATCCTAACAGGGGTGAACCGTACCAAATTTCCCCAGCCAAGCCGAGCAAAAGAATTCCAATTAAAAAAATTTGAACTCACAAAGGAGTTTGTTTGATTTAAAACCAAAATGTACTTTGGGCGAAAACAAATCAAACTCATTCCAAAATATTACCAGGTGATATGATATTTTAGTTTTAAATCGACCTTCTAATTCTATTTTATGTACTACAAACCAATATCAGGCAAAACATTAGATAACATAAATGATAGATCTGCCAGTTCAAAGAGTTCTGCTTGACCTGAATAATTCTTGCCTCTAATGCTACAAATCTCTGTCATATGAAAGTAATGGGTACAACAAAATTTATTGTAACGTAAAAAGTTTGACTGTAACGCAAATTGTAGAAAGCAACAGACATAAAGCAACGGCTAGCCGGGCTGATGGAAATCTACTGTGACTGATATATTCCTCATCAATTAGCCCTTGCTGCAAACTCCGAGCTTCTATCCGTTTAGGGGGTATTCAAAGACTAGAGAAAGATGTTCCTCACTCACAATCCTCCCTCTACACCCAATTCCTCACTCCAAAACCCAGATTCTTAATCACCTCCGCGCTCAGTCTTAGTCCCATCTCGCACTTCTCGTTGACCCCCCCTCTAGACCCCCCTGTGCCAGAAATTGAGACCCAGATCGAAATCCCAATCGATAGGCTCTTCGTCCCACCAGAAACCGATGTCCCGTCGCTGACCACGCCACTCAGTACAAGAATCTTGAAGAGTTCGAACATTGTGCTCAGGCGGAGTTTGTGAAGAGCAGTGTGAGGACTGTCCGGCCGAAGGGTTGCCGGAGTTTGCGGTTGTGGGCCGGTCGAATGTTGGGAAATCTTCGTTGCTGAATTCGCTTGTTAGGAAAGAAGCTCGCCCTCAATTCTAAGAAGCCTGGTACTTTTCATTTTACTACAATCTCCATTCCTGTGGATTTTCTCCTTTCGACTTTTTGCCATGTAAACGAAGAATTGAACTCAATTAAGTAGCCTTTGGCAAGTCAAGCAAGTTTAGCAAGAATGAGCGAACTCAACTTGTACATCTACCAAATCTTTCTTAGAAACTTGCAAAAAAGTTAAATTAGAAAAATCCGATGAAAGACTAGTGTAAAATACTTGCCGGTTGTGATTTTTCATAGTTTTTCGGCTTTGACGTTTCTAGAGTAGAATTTGAGCATCTAACCTGAATTGAACCTAAATAGTAATCATTTGTTTGTGAAGTATTGTTTGACAATTATTTAGTTTAAATACAGAGAGTAACGTGCTTATATTCTATTATGTATTTGAAAAAGTTAGAATGGGGCAAAAGTATGAAATGGAGTAAGACAATACGGCGATTTGCCTTATGGGTTCTTCTGTTGATAGGTTGTGAGAACAAGGCTTAGTTCTTTGTTTAAGCATGCTGAGATAAGCAAGACGGCTGAAAATTATCGGAATGGATATTCCATGAACAGATATACAACAAAATGGAAAGTTTGAGCATCTAAGGGTGAGCACTTTTGAAGAATATTTGGTTTGTTGGAGCAAGATAAAATGTGATGGAGAAGGGCCTACATATTGACGCTGGTACATAGTTTATGAACCAGTTTTTGCTCGGGGCATGGAATGTTAGCAGTTAGGAAAGAAGCGAGGATGATGTAATTAAGTAGGGCTAGGATGACAGTAAGCTGACTGGGAATGTCAGTGGGACTCCTGGAGAAAATTTTATGGCAAGTAGAAGCCCAAAATGAGATGGAAAAGCTCACATGAGGATTGTGGGTTTGTGCATTGAAGATCAACAATAGTACAAGTGACATTAAGAATATTGGCCGGTATGATGGACAAATGTTGCTGGCTTGTGGATTATGGTTAGTGTAGATTTATAACATTTGGCAAAACAAATGACCAAAATTGTCTTAATGTAATTCTTCCATTTGACTCTCTCGCATATTTGTCGACCGAACTTAGCACACAACCATTTGACTTCCTCCCTCCTTTCTAGACATGCAAACCTCTACCACTCCCTCCCCTCTCCTCCTCCTTAGCCTATGGGGTTATAGGGATTGATGGGGAGGAATCTGGCTTGGGCCCTTAGCTTGTTGGATGGGTAGAGCTAGATGATGGGTGCTCTCACTGTTAAGATCTAGCCTTGTTTGGCATTTAGAAACCAGTGCTCCAACCGTTCTACCGCATTTTTTGGGCAAGAATTTTTCTGCGGAGGACCACCGGTGGGGGTCTCATATTTGTTTTTTGTTTTTCCTTTTCTTTGTCCTTTTTTGGGTCTCTTTTCTCGACCCTAATCCATTTGTGGTGTCAACTCCATTCGAGCTTTGAATCTTGTCCACTTGGTCTAGAGAGGACCGCATTTGCATTCCTGCAGCAATGCCATAAGCTGCTCTTGCATGCGGCCTCGGAAATGATGCAAAGTTTTGCATCTTCTCCCGGTCCTCACTTAGTTTGGTAGCCTCACACAACGATGACTCTTATCTTTTACTGTTTTTCCTCCAAGGCCACGTTGGCCATTGTCTTTCTAGAGCCGACCGTTTGGTTCTACTCTTGTTGTTGTACATTCATAGTGCAATGGGAGTAGGTTTAGCCAAAAAACGGTAACAATCAACTATCGTTAGCCTTAGATGGGAAAAATAAATATAGCTTCCCAGAGGTATTAACAATTCTTACTAAAGTTTTATTTTACGGACCAAAAATGGAAGATAAAGCCTAATATTCCAATCTCCTTCCTTTTAGTTTATTGAAAGTGACACACAGACACCTATTTAGATATAAATTATCCCTCGTTCTATTTTTGTCATCATTTTTATATATCTTTTTATTCTCTTATTGGTGACCTTTTTAATTCAAATTTCAAAACACGTGTTATTATTATGATACTATTTCTACTATTTTATGCTAATTCACATTTTTATTTGTTGCTAAAAAGCTAACATTTGTTACTAAATATCCAATTTACCGACCAAAGATGAAAAAGAATCATATAAGAAGGTGAATATAACACTTTTATCATTATTACTATCCATGAAACCCATGTGTTGAAGGAACATCAAGCAAACCATTCAGTAGAAACTACCAACAAGAGTAACTGATGCCAATGACAGATGTCCACAGAAAGATCTATACAAATCCATGAAACCCTGACCCAAGAGGGTTTTTAAAATCACATATTCAAAGCTTGCAAAATCTGGTCACCGAACTGGGGTAGTTAGCAACCCCGAAGAAAGCCCAATCAATTTCATACCAACTGATAGCTGTGAGGTGCCATTAACTGCCCAGAAGAGAGAAATCGTACCTGATAGAAGAGAAAGATTTAGAAGCGGAGAAGATGGGAATGGCGGAGAAGATGGGAATGGAGGCTGCCGGCGACGGAGAGAGGCTCTGCTGATGGTGGTGGTCGTGACGGTCGACGGCGCCGCTCGGACATAAAACCAACGGGCGTGGCGACGCGAAGAAAGGAGCTGTCGGCAACGGAGAGAGGGACTGCCGGTCTAGGTTGTCATGGCGACGAAGAGAGGATCTGTTGACTGAGTTGGGATGGTCGAAATGTCGACTGTTGATCTCCAGATCTAGGGGATTTTGTCATTTGTTTATATAGCATCCATTTAGACCCGCGGGTCGAGTCATCCAACCCACCTTGTTTATATTAGCAACCCAAGTGTGACCCGCGGGTCGAGTCACCCGCCCGACGGGTTGGCTTGGGTTGACCGTCCGGCAGAAGCCAAAAACAGATAACAGACAAAAGACAATCCACGTGTCCGAGATGATTCCATTTCCATGGTCTTTTTAATTTACGGGTTCTTTCTCTCTCTATAACGGATTACAAAAAAATTCCAACTTGTCTCTCTCTCTCTAAGCGAAAAAAGCGACAAAAGCCCCACCGCGTCTCTGTGTATCCGCCGGCTTCCTCCGGTGTGTGGTGGCGTGGTAGAATAGGTTTATGATGTTGTGTGGTTTCTTTTCATCTCGTGTTTTGTGTTTATTTCATCTTTGCGACTGTGGTGGCTGCTATCATAGGTCATTGTTCGATCTCCGCCGTCGATCGCTCTCTGCACTGGATTTTCGCCGGCAGGTGTCTTGTGGGATTGGTCGATTATATGGGTAAGGGTTCCGATTTGGGTTGCTACGGTTGGCTGGGTAGCAAGGTGGAAGCTGCTGGGCACGGATACTGCATGGTTAGGTTGTTGCTCGGTGGGATTTGGGGTTGGTGGCCGAAGAAGGAAGTTTGTGGGTCTTGGGTGTGGCCGGAGAAAGGTGTATGAGGGTTTTGGGTGTGGTGGCCGGAGCAAGGAGTATGTGGGTTTTGGGAGTGTTGGTCGGAGAAGGGAGTCTGTGAATAGGTTTATTCTCCTTCTGGGGTTTGTTTCCCCCTGCCCCCCTAGTTGGTCCCCCCTCCCCCCTGTTCACAGAAAGGTTGTTGGGCTTGTTGCCAGTGGTGGTTGTCGAGGTGCTTCGGTAAGTTAGGATGCTCCGATGGTGGGTGTTAGTGGTGGTGGTGGCTCTGGTCGTGCTTTGAAGTGGCGGGTTGGCTCGGGTCGTGTTAAGGTGAGCCGGCAGTTGGGTCTTGGGAATTTGGTGGTGGTTGGGTTGGTGGGTTGTGGACTGCCAGGGCAGAGCGACCATCTTCCGGTCGGTTTCCGGTGCCGAAGACGCTTGGTGGACAGGGGACAGATGTCAGCTTCAGGTGATACGTGGTGATGCGCATGCGTGCAGGCTATCCTGGTGTCGAGGCACGTGGCTGGTCTTAAGATGATTGTGCATGACAGCTGGCCACAGTTGACTTTTCTTTTACTTTTCTGTGTGTGTAGTTATCTCTTTAGCTTTTTATTTGGTGTCGGTTTTAATTGGTTGTGTATTTAGTTTTTCTAGTTTTAGGTTTTTTGTCATTTCTCTCGGGCTCACCTTGGGACAGGGTTATTGTCCCATGTGTATAGTTAGTGTCTTGGCTTGGGTAAAGGTATACTAATCTTTTATGCAGGTAGTCTTTGGTGGAGATTCTTTGGCGATAAAGTCGTTCTTGTTTTAGCCGCTCTCAGATATTCAGGGACGTCTGGCTATGTGTCGGTCCTTGTCTGTGGCTCCATTGCAGGGATGCAGTTCCTGTTATTTTCTTTTTTTATTGTACTATATCTTGTACTGCTTGCTTATTAATGATATGATTGGTAAGAGTTTTACCTACAGTAAAAAAAACGGATTACAAACAACACAATTAATTAGCTGGAGGGAAGAAAAGCCATGGAAGAGTCAAAACCACCATCCCAACAGCTGTTTGCACCACCTTCTTCCTCCGTGGACTGCAATATCACGGTGCTTGTTTAGCAAACCAAGCCCACGGCCTCTTGTCTCAAGGAGCAGCCTGAACAGGCTCCTGCAGCCAAGCTGGATCTGATGGCGATGGTCATTGCATTTTGCTTTAGCACTGCAGTTGTAAATTGCAATGGCTCAACTTCGCGTTGAAACTCGAACCCGTCTCCCCGCAACATTAAACATGGTCTTTCTCCCCCCGTTTTACTGGCTTTTGCCTCCATTGTCGTTGCAAAAAATATGCCACTCTGAAGTTTCCAATTCTATCAATAGTGCTGGAGCACAGCGGAGTTTTCTTTGCTTCCACTGCCTTCTTGTTTGCTGTCAGTACTGTACCAGTACCACTATCCCTTCAGTTGGCTTGTTGGTTCATCTTCACAATTTGTTTGCTCTTCATTTTCTTCTGCAATATGTCATGATAGCTTTACTGCTGCATCGCTCTGCGGTTATCGCCTTATGAGCAAAGTTCCTTTGAAGACTTTTTTTTTCTTTCTTGTTTCTTATTACAATCGTAAGATTGTTTTGAAATCCTTGTTTTTTCTTTTTCTTTTATTTCGTCCCGAAACTTTGTTTCCACGCCTATAACTAATCCATTTTGAGACTTCACTATATTCTTCTTTATTATCATCATGACTAATTAGTATACTTCAGTGATAAATGATATGCTTAAAAATTAAATAAACAAAAACTCATGACTAATTAGTAGAATCTAATGATAACTGAAATGCATTAAAGTTAAGTAAACAAAAACTATGAAACCATGGATAACCCCATGTCTAGCCTGTCACCAAAGCTTTCACAGGCTGTGCGCCAGCATATATTTTTTGGCCCGTAGATGGGCGGGGCTGGACACGGGCACGAGTTTTTTAGAGTGGGCTGGACATGGTCTGATCCTTAAGTCTGTCCAGCCCACCCAAGTTGCAACCCTAGTAATGTGGATCCGTTTAAAATCAACAGAACTTATTGGAGTAATTTACTGATGTGGTACTTTTCCTTTTATTGGAGTAATTTGCAGCCCTAGTAAGTTGCTGCCCTAGGAATGTGATACTTTTCCTTTTATAACAACCTCCATGCGAATGGATTTTCTCCTTTTGCCATGTAAACATTTTTTTTTGTTTTGGTGGAAACAGAAATTTTATTACTAAGACAATAATTTACAACTTAAAAGAGCATAAACTAACGTTTGGCTCTGTTTGCCATGCAAACAGTGAATTGAACTCAAGTAGCAACACTTGATTGATCAAAGGTTGCTACTTGAGTTCTCACTGTACTGTTTGCCGTGTAAACATTGAATTGAACTCATGTAGCAACCTTTGATCAATCAAGTAGTTTTTGGCTGACAGGGGCGGAACCACGTTAGCACCAGGGGGTGCTAACGTACCCCTGAACTTCAAGAAGATTTTTTTTTCTTTGCACCTACTATGTCTCTCTGCCTTGACTCTGTCTCCAGAGTCTCAATCCACCATCGCCTCTCTGGCTCTCTCTTTGCGACTCTGCCCTATTCTCTGAAACTCTCATCCAGACAGCCAGACACTTATTCACCAACGGTCGGACGACAATCGGCAGGGGCTCTCTCGCCTCACCCTTAGCTCAGGCTCCTCTCCCCCTGGAATCAAGACAGCTGAGTGGAGCTAATTAAACAGATTTTCTCCGTTCGAAGGTGGGAAAACTTTGATTCTATTTTGCATTTATTTGATTTCTTTCTTTTGGGTACATGTAACTCTAATTACCATTACCATTGAATTTGATTGAAACTTTTTACAATAGCTTTTCTAATCTTGCGTTTTTTTTTATCTACAAATGGTTGAAGCCCTAACCCTAGTTATTGGAAGTTAATCGTGCTAGCTTTTATGTTATATAGTTTAGGCATGTCCGATCGTCCTCTAACTGTTTGAGGAAATTCCTCAATGGATAACGGATGTTGGTGTTGAACTGTTGTTCCATGCCTCAATTGGAAATTTTCCTTTTTGACTCTAATGCGAATTTTAGAATAGATTTAATACACGAAAGCTTGACTTTGCATATTATTTTTTATCCTAGGTGATTTGTCAAATCATTCAATTCGATGTTTACATGTACCAAAAGCTGGCAATTCGTGAAGACAAAGCATGTATTGTAATCTAAAAGAACAAATGCTTCATTTTTCTCTCTAGCTCAGTACTCCTCCTTCCCCTTTGAATATCCGTGACTGTTCAAATCCGGCCAACCAACTCCTGTAACCACCTTTTTCAGTGCTTTCCTTCCCATGATTCTTAAGCTTAGCCTATCGCCTGACCCATCATCCCAAAAACAAAACCATACTTTTTCCAATCTTTCTCCCTTCCACTTTCCCTAACCTGTTCCTGAGTCTTTAATGTGTCTTGGCCTTAACCACTTCTTGCACTTCAACAATCTTTATGGCCGATCGATAGTCAAATCTGACCACCGACCTTTGTCCTCTACACTAAATTCAAGTTGGCTCATCCACCAACCTTTGTAGCTCAACATCTGTCCTTTACCAATCAACAGCTTCTGCACAAGGAACTTCACTACCCCACCTATATCCAACATGTTTCATCCTGAAGGAAATATTAGGGAGGAGTAACCCATAGGTCTCAGATCATGCCTGTTACCCCTCAATGAAGGCTTAGTCAGGATTGCTCGTGAAGGCAAAGACCACGTGCTTCTGGGGAAATTCCAGGACACTAGATTCTTCTCCCAAAGCAAGATTCAGTCCCGTGTGAATGAATGCTGGGAACTAGATGGCCCTGTCCGTGTCACCAAAGTTCCCAACGTCTTTCTCTTTGAATTTGACTCGGCCTCGGATGCTTACATTGTTCTCACGCATGGGCCATGGAATTTCTTTGGGGCACTTCTTCTCTTAAAACCTTGGTATCCTCATGTGATTTACAAAACTGTTTCAATTCCCAACAGTTGACTTGTGGATGCAAGTCCATAATGTACCAAATGATTGCTATCACTACTATCTTGTGGAGAAAATTGGCCATGCTGCAGGCATCTTGCTCGCGATCGACTGGTCGGAGCAACGTACCACATTCACATACTACTTTCGCATTAAGATCCGGATCTACGTTGATGACCATTTGCTCCCAGCTGTCTTCCTCCATCTCCTAGATGATATGGGTGTACAGTTGTTCCAATGCTCGTATGAGTGCGTCTTCATTGCATGTTATAAATGTGGGAAAATAGGACATGAGAATACCAATTGTCGTTCATCCATCGCTGATGTAGTCGACTCCCTCTCCCGGCGAACCGCCCATCTCCCTGGACCAAATATATATCCTACTTTCTTTGCGGAGGGTTATCCGTTTTTCACACGGTCCATGAGAGCTCTATCATATTCGGACTGGAATCACACCTCGTGTATCGCTATATACCGAGATTAGCTCGGTATACATCTCAATCAAACTTATGACGCCTTCTCGCCCAACCCAACCCCGCCAACAAGTGACGATGATATTTATACAACGGCACCCAATTCTCCAGTTTCTGTCATGAGTGAGAACGCTGGAGAAAACATGTCCCCAGAACCATATTTTGAAGAAAATCAAGAAGGGAATGCACATCAACACGCCATGCAGTATGAAGCAGCTTACAATCAAGTTCTGAACCAAGAAGCTAATGTAGACATCAACCGGAACAATCATTATGCAGAACACATGGATGAAGAAATCTTTGTTTAGGATGATCCTTAACTTAACGCCATTGAAAATCATGCACTAAACATGGCCGAATTAATGGCCAATCTGGAACAAATAGAAGCAAACTTTGACGAAGAGGGTTGGAATGACGACAATATTTGGGAAGATGAACATGAAATTATCGATACAGACCCCGAGGAAATTAGCGTAATTGGCAGCCAAAACAGTGACATACCGCCGCAAGATGAATCAGAGGATGTTGAAGTCTTTTTCTCACCAGAATTTTCAAATGTAGCAATCGGGCAGGAAGAAGAGATCCACGCGCCGGTAACACAGCCTATATCTGACATCTTGTCTCTGACAAATGTGGAGTCGGTGATTACCATGACGACATGTCAACAACTACTGAGCCCTAAACCTGCCACATCTCTAATCATGCAAGGGGGCGAAATCTCTGGATATCCATTTCTTCTACCAAAATCTTCAGATGGGATTCTGTCAGGAGTAGGAGCCGCAGCAGGGTTAACCACTATTGATCAGATTTGCACACTTGAGAGCAATCCAGAGATTTTTTTCTCTGACTCATGACCCTGCTCTCCTATTTAATTCATGCCCTCCTCTCACCTTGTCAAGCCAGCCTTCTCTCAAATGCAAGCTGGCCCAATTTATATTGGGCTTATCCGAATCTAGACTTAATCTCTTAGCCCACAACATTTGTTCTGGAACAAATCCTCTTATCTCTTATCAATATACTCCCACCGAAACTTTGGGCCAAGAAGGAATTCCACAGCCCGATAACTACTTTAATATCTTGCCAGACTTGGCCGCAGCCCACCAACACTTCTCCAGCCCAATAGTCGCTAGCCCAAGCTCTAGCTCGAGCCTAAATAAGCGCATAAGTCTCAGCTTTCTTAACCCACCAGCAACCAATTCTGGAAATTACCTTCTCCAGGCTGCAGCCCCTCTCCACGTTCCCCAGGAACCAATTGCTCCAGAGTTATCTCAACACCATGAACATTATCTCCTTCTAAAACTCAAGCAAGACATTACTCTCAACATACATCAAGCTGCCTCTTCTTCCTGGAACTATGAAGCGAAAATGGAATATAAAGGTCGTCATATTGTCACCGCCAATCAAACGGTGACACTGTTCAACCCACCATCACACCTGAAGGAAAAATGAGGCACTATTTTCACCGCTCCTGATTTCGACGACATATCTGACGGAGAGTTGGACACTTATGAAGTTCCGACACTTCAAGCGGCATATGAAAATTCTACGCTTCAAACCGGGATCAAACGGGAAGGCATGAAGTCTAAGGATATTCTTGAAGAACCATCTGGAAAAAAGAGGAAACTCGATGGTTTTAGCACTGCCACTATATATCCAGCTCTTGGATATGGCGGAGATCCCTGATACCACCGCTCCTATTATGTATGACTTTTGCTATATGCTATCAGACTTCCATCAGATCAGTTTTGACAGAGCCACGCCGTCTCAGATTAAGGAATTCAGATCTTTAGTTGCTTTTGTCTGCCATGCACGTGTTACCGTCTTCCAAGACTGGGTGCATGACTTTTTGCCGTAACGAGATCTCTATTTTCCATTTTGTATGCGCGTGTCTTTTGCTTTGTATTAATCCTAGCTCTGTTCACAAACCCTTGTAACTTTGATCGGGAAAGTGAAGCTTTATGTTTCCTTGTCTATAATCACCATGAGGTGCTAAACTCTTTTCATATCTATGACATTCTACTTTATACAAAAAAAAAAAAAGAAGCTATTGTAGGTTTTCGAAAAAAGATTGAGAGGAAAATCCAATGAATTAGACATATTTTTTTTGTTTGCATGTTGTGCTTTTCAAGTGGATAGATGTTGAATATACTACCCATTGCTGAAAGATTCGAACTAAAATCACCCAAAGCTTGCTTATGGAGATGCTCCTTTAACGTGATAGTAGAGGTAAAAGCTCATTGTTTGGATAGAAGATTTGAAATGCTCCAAAAAAATTTCTTAGTTTCCAAGAAAATCAAAAAATGCACTCAGTTTTTATGTATTATTTTAATTATAGAAAAATTTAGTGGCTTCGATATTTTTTTGTACCTCCTGGAGTGAAATCCTCGTTCTGCCACTGTTTTGGCAACTCAAGCAAGTGTAGCAACAATGAGGGAACTCAACATGTACATCTACCAAATCTATCTTGAGTACTTGCAAAGAAGTTAAATGAGAAAATTCCAATGGAAGGGGGGTAGTACAATGTTTTTGCCGATTGTGATTTTTCGTAGTTTTTCTGCTTTGACTTTTCTAGAGTAGAATTTGAACATCTAACTTGAACTGAACCTAATTAGTTATCATCTGTTTGTGAAGTATTGTTTTATAATTATTTAGTGGAAGCACAATGCTCAAATTCTATTATGTATTGGCAACAAGTATGATATGGAGTAAGACAATGCGGCGATTGGCAATCATGGGTTCATTTGTTGATTGTGTGTTGTAGAACAAGGCTTAGGCTTCGTTTGACAAAACTTTTTTTTTGTTTTCAGTTTTTAAAGAACAGTTTAATTTTTTTTTTTACAAAAACAAGTGGGTGCTTGATAACCCTTTTTTTTTGTGTTTGGTAACCCTTTTTATTTTGACTTTTTTTTTGGGTGGTTTGCAATGGCAGTGGTGGGGCATAGCGATGGTCGATGGTGGTGGTCGCCTGCAGGCGGCCGACGGTTGTCACGGCAGTCGCCGGTAGTGGCTGCCGACGGTGGTGGCTGCCGGAGGTGGCTGCCGGCCGGCGGTGGTGACCGGAGCTGGCTGCCGCCCTGTGGTGGTTGCCGGCGGCCAAAGGTGGCTGTCGGGCGGCAGTGGGCAGTGGCTACCGGTGGTGGTGGCCATTGCCCACCGCCGCGCCCGGTGGTGGTTGTCGGGCGGCGGTGGGTGCGTTGTGGTGGAGGTCTAAAAAAAATTTTAAGTGAAAAATTTTACTCTACAATTTAAAAAGTGATTTTTAAAATTGAAAAAAAAATGGTTACCAACGCATTTTTTTTCCAATTTTCAAAACTGAGAAAAAAGAGGAAAAAAAAAAGAGCGTCAAACATGGCCTTAGTTGCTTGTTTAGACATGTTGAGATAAGCAAGAATATTGGCCGGTGTGATGGACAAATGTTGCTGGCTTTTGGATTATGGTGGGCGTAGATTTGTAACATTTGGAAAAACAAATGACCGAAATTGTCTTAATGTAATTCTTCCGTTTGACTTCCTCCCTCCTTTCCAGGCATGCAAACCTCTGCCACTCCCTTCCTTACTCCTCCTCCTTAGCCTACGTGGTTAAATGGATCGAAGGGGAGGAATCTGGGTTAGGCCCTTAGCTTGGATGGGTAGAGCTAGATGATGGGCTGCTCTCACCGTTAAGATCTAGCCTTGTTTGGCATTTAGCAACCGGTGCTCCAACCGTTCTACCGCTTTTTTGGTGCAAGACTGTTTCTGCGGAGGACCACTGGTGGGGGTCTCATATATGTTTTTTTTAATCCTTTTCTTTGTCCTTTTTGGGTCTCTTTTTCCGACCCTAATCCATTAGTGGTGTCAACTTCATTCGAGCTTTGAATCTTGTCCATTTAGTCTTGAGATCACAACATTTGCATTCCTGCAACAATGCCATATATAGGCTGCTCTTGCATGCGGCCCTCAAAAATGATGGAAAGTTTTGCATCTTCTTTCGGCCCTCAGTTAGTTTGGTAGCCTCAAACGACGATGAAATAAATATAGCTTCCCAGAGTTAAGAGATGGCACAAGGACCAATTGTAATAAAAATTTCAGATTTTACTGGCTTTAATCGCATTTTACTTTTTTCTTTGAACCAGAAGAAAGTTATGTTAAAATGATGTCAGAATCCCTTTGAAAGTAGGTTTCAGATTACTATGAGGTGAATTTTATTTTGTTTATTGGTGATTGTCTATGAAGCACAGACATGGTATAGGTGCGGATATACGCTACGACATTTTCAGGAAAGAAAAAAAAAAGGATACGGGTACGGTTATGATACTACAATTTTTTTATAATTTTAATAAATTAATATTTGTTATGGGTCATTTAGTCATTTACTCGTTTAAGAAAAAAATCCATGCAATTACACACGTGGACCACCAAAGGCCACAAGTCACAAAGCCCCACAACATAGAGTAGCTCCCTGCGCGGGAGTAAATAAAGTTGAGCCAAAAGATTCATTAAAGATAGAAAGTCAGAGAGTCAAAAGAAAAAAAAAATCTCTAGTGAAGGAAGAGAGAGAATCAGAGGAGCAGTCGTCGCTGTCGTGTTCACCGTCGCTGGAGTTCTTCTTCTCTCCTTTTTTTTGTTGGTTATGCTGAAAAGGTAGGAGCAGTTTGATGGCATCGACGGTGCTGCCTCCAGTCAGTGGCTGCTGCTTCCTATATATTCTCTCTCCTCTCAAACTCTTTGTCAGTGGTCGTCGGTGGTTTCGGGTGGTCACTGGAGTCTTTGGTGGTCGCAGGAGGTCATCGGTGGGGAGGGTGGTCAGTCGTGGTTACTTCACCGCCATCGCCGCTGCTCTCTCTCTCCCCTCTTTAAAGATCTGTTGATTTGGATTTTTAAAGTAAATGTTTCATTATTTATAATTTGAACCCCCAAATTCATTTTTTATGTTTCCCTTCCGCGGTAACAAAATACCCCAACAAGAGCACAATCAACGTTGGCTCTAGAAAGAACAATAGTGAACGTGATCTTGGAGGAAAAGAGTAAAAGCTGTGGCTATTAAACTTAGTGATGACCAGGAGGGAATGATGCAAAAACTTTGAATTAGGGGCAAGGGCCGCATGCAAGAACATGTTTACGTAATGCTGAGGCTGACGTAGAAGATAGCAAAATCTAATTACAGCCTCCCAAGACTAGATCGACAAGATTCAATGCTCGAAGAGAATTGTCACCTCCTGCATGGGTTAGATACGCAAAAAGAAACCAAAAGAAAGAGGAATAAATGAGGAGAGACCCCGCCGTTGTTCCTCTAGCGGAAATTAGTACAGTAGAGGCGGATTGGTCGGAGCAGCTCTTGGCAAAGGCCGAATTATACCGTTTCTCAAAGGAGCCATGGGCCGCCGGCTGGACTCCTCCCGAGGACAAACCATATGAGAATTGTTGGTTTAGAAAAGGAAAAGTGGAGAGCATGACTAGAAAGGAGGGAGGGCGGTGGGACTAAAAATAGTACAGATAGCATTGAGAGGTCGGTTTAAACTTTAAATTACTTTAATGACCATTGTCAACTTTTCTAGGAGAGAGATAAAATGTTTTAAAAAATAGAATAATTGGTACAATTGGAAGTTTACAGAGGGCTTTACCATAAGTGTGTTCCCCTTTAATAGATGATGATGACTGGATATTATAATCACCTGTTGGTGAAAAGAGAACTTCAAATCAGATCTAACATTAAGGTTCAGTAGATGATGGCTTGTGAACTCAACTCAATAACATACAAGTAGAATTTACCTATTAAAAGGAAAGGAAAGAAAAATATATATATATACTCTCTCTGTCCCTTTTTATTTGATTATATTTAATGTGCACGCTTGTTTAGAATATAAGTTATATCTTATAAATTTTTCATTCTACCCTAAGAGAAAGAAAGGGAAGAAAGTGGGTCAAAAGAAAAAAATGGGTTGGTGAAAGATTAAATGTCAAGAGAGAAAATAGAATAGAAAAAGTGTAAGAAATGTTAACATGAAAAAATACATTTGAAATCTTTTTTAATTTTAAAAGTAGTCATTTTTTTTTAGGACAGTTCAAAAAAATAAAATAAATGTGATCAAATCAAATATTTAAAGATGGAGGTAATATTTGTTGTTTTTACTACAAAAGACATTATTTGCTATTAAAGACACGGCATTTTAGTACTTAAAAGGAGATGAGCATCATAATCATGTCCTAAAAGTATCAATCTTTTTTAAAATTTGCCTATTTGTATGACTTAGATTAGACGTATCAGATTAGTTGTATGTCCTGAAAAACAAGACATGGAGAGTCTTTGGCTCTTCGTAATGTCATTTTCTGCTGCATAATCGTTGACCTTACGAATCTTTTACGGTTTGGAAGATTTTCTATAGATTGGACGGTTGATATTACTGCTAGCCGACACACTTGTATCTTACTGTTATGTTCTTGATTTATGAAACTTTTGAAACTATGAGAGACTTGTTTGATCTATATTCAATGCCGAGGCAAGGCCCAAGGGGCACCATTATAGTTTTGGGTTAGAGAAGTACAAGTTTCCTTTTTCTTTAAAGTTCTTGCAAAACCGGTCCTTGCTACAAATATGGAGGACTGGTACTTCTGTAACCTGTCATGCCAACACGTTTTTATTTCCATTTAATGGCAGATTTGGACAAGTAGGAACAAGGAAAGTACAGAAGGGATCACTTTTGCTGGTACTTTTGGCTAGTGTCTTTCCCTTTTTGCTGGTACTTTCAAACTTAGTATTGATGGTTGTGTTAAGACAAATGAAAAGGGAGGCTTTTGAAGACTATTGTGTAACAGCACAGGTGATTGGATATGCGGCTATCATGGAAATATCCCTAATTGCAATGCGTTCAGGGGCGCACCTCCCCCGTGACCGACCGCGAGAACATTAGCTTTTTCATTCTTTTTTGGCACCCGATTAGACTTTCAAAGGAATGGAAATGATTAGAGATCAAGGATAGACGAACATAATGGTGGAATCTGATTCCAAGACTGCTGTGGACTTAATCGCTGAGAAAGAAAACATATGGCACCCGATGAGCAGCCTTATTAAGGATGTCAGATTCTTAATTAGAAGTACTAAGTCTACCGTTAATCGTGTATATAGAGAGGCTAAATGTTGCACATATCAATTGGCAAAAATAGGTGAGTTACAAATGGAGTCTTTTGTGTACCTCATACAACTACCAGATGTGGTGCTCATTTTGTTAGCAGATGATATCGCAGGTGTTGCCCATGTAAGGACCTAGGTCCATCGAACTGCTTTTGTTTTTATTTTATTTATGTTGCACAAAAAAAAGTTGTCATTGCTCCTATATATATGCCTAAATACACATGTTCATAATATAATTGTTATTTTTACTGTAAAAGATATTGTCAGTTATTAAAGACACGGTATTGTAGTACTCAAAAACTAAGGAATACTATAATTATGCCCTTAAAAGTTTCAATTTTTTTTAATAGTTTGTATATTTGTATGACTTAGATAAGGCGTATCGGAATAATTGGATGTCGTGAAAAACAAGATAGGGATAGTCTCTCGCTCTTGATTCTTAAGCTTTTTTTCTGACATTGACATACCAATTTATTTATTACTTATATAATTAGTGAAGGCATATTCATATAAATTTTTAATGCCGTGCCTATTCCGTCTGGTCAACGGATATTAGTGATATAAACACTAAACCGTGTACTTGGCTTTAATTTATTTCTAAACTTAAGGATATAGGTTATATTATTCCTTAAAACTATTAATGTATGAATTGCTAGCTATTAAAATACCGTAGTGTAGTGGTTGGAAGACTACACTCGGTCAATTGGGACCGATAGCAATTGGTGTATAGTGCTTTCGCCCTAGTCTGAGCTGTTTTCACTTTTCGAACTCGAGTGCAGGATTTCCCTTTGGAAACCAACGTCCTCAGGACTTCCCTTTATAAAGCAGCATTTCAAACCTTTTTTCAATATTACTAGACATGGAAGAGGATTCAAAAGAGTTAGAACCACCATCCTGCATCCGGGTTGACATCGAGCCGCAGCCTGAACCGCCATCACCAGACTGCCCTCCTGTCACTGAGAAGCTGCTTGAGGATCCTCGTAATTCCCAGCAGAAGTTTGACTTGATGCTATTGGTCATAGCATTTTGCCTTGGCACAGCAGTCGAAATAGCTCAACTCACCGTACAAACTCATAAGCTCCTGCCAACAGAGTTACACCTAGTTTCTCTCTCCGTCGTACTAGCATTTGGTGCCATTCTCGTTGCCAAGTATGGCTCTTCCAAGTTCCCTTCTCTATCTAGAGTGTTGGAACATGTCGGCGCCTTCTTTGTCGTCACTGCATTCATGTTATGCGTGACTTTTTCTGCACCTCTTTACCTTAAGTTGATTTATTGGTTCGTCTTTGCCGTTTGTTTGTTCTTCATTTCCTATTGCAATCGTCTCGATAGCTTTATCTGCCGTCCTTGTGTCTTTCTCAATCGCCCCTGTGCTTGAAGAAGGAAGATTGATGTCCATGCTCCATTTTACTCCATTTTTTAGATTTCGTGGCAGAGTAGTTTGGTGCCACTTCAGTTGCTATATAGATTTGTAACCGATTGTCCTTGCACTTGCCACTTTAACAGCTTTACAACAAAAAATGGGAATACTATGAAGTTTGGGTGAGAGTACCAAATTTCATCACAAAATTTGACTCAACATCTCCTTACATGGCTGAAACAGGGGGAACAAACATAGTGAAGTCACACATGTCACCGATATACTTCCAAATCGATTTTTATCTAAATGTTACATCGTTCTTGAATTGATCCCGGTAAGAGTGAACATTTTGATTTACCGAGCCATGCCGAGCAAAAGAATTCCAATTCCAAAATTTTAAACTCACAAAAACTGTTGGCTTTATTCAAAAGTCAAAACCAAATACTTTGGCAAAAACATACCAAACCCGTACTAAAACATTAGTCGGTAAATATGCTATTTCGGTTTTAAATCGACCTTCTTATTTTCTGTATTAAAAATTAATATCAAGTGGAACATTAGATAAAACATAAATGATCGATCCGGCCCGTTCAAAGAGAGTTCAGCTTGACATGAATAATTATTGCCTCTAATGTCATGTCATTTTTGCGACCGTTGTTATACGAAAGTACCGAGTATAGCCGAATTTAGTATAACATAAAAATTTTAATCGCTAACCAAATCGTAAGAAAATACCTGCACTTTCACGTAAAGCAACGGCTAGCCGGGCAGGGCTGATGGAAAATCTAATGCAACTGCTGTATCTCTCATCAAAATTAGCCCTAGACCCAACCTCCGTGCTTCTATCCGTTTAGTGGGGGTATTCAAGGAGTAGAGAGAGATGTTCCTCACTCACATTCCAAGATTTTCCATCCTCATTCCACAACCCTCCCTCTACACCCAATTCCTCACTCCAAAACCCAGATTCCTAATCACCTCCGCGCTCAGTCTTAACCCCATCTCCCACTTCTCGTCGACCACCCCTCTAGACCCCTCTGTGCCAGAAATTGAGACCCAGATCGAAATCCCGATCGACAAGCTATTCGTCCCACCAGAAACCGATGTCCCGTCGCTGACCACGTCACTCGGTACAAGAATCTTGAAGGGTTCGAACATTGTGTTGAGCAAGTATGCCAGGGACGCTCAGGTGGCTCAGGCGGAGTTTGTGAAGAGCAGTGTGAGGACTGAGGACTGTCCGGCCGACGGGTTGCCGGAGTTTGCGCTTGTGGGCCGGTCGAATGTTGGGAAATCTTCGTTGCTGAATTCGCTTGTTAGAAGGAAGAAGCTCGCCCTCACATCTAAGAAGCCTGGTACTTTTCATTTTACTACAACCTCCATTCCAGTGGTTTTTCTCCTTTGACTTTTTGCCACGTAAACATCGAATTGAACTGAAGTAGCAACCATTGATCAATTAAGTAGCCTTTGGCAAGTCAAGCAACAATGAACGAACTCAACATGTACATCTACCAAATCTATCTAAGAAATTTGCAAAAAAAGTTAAATGAGGAAAATCCAATGGAAGGGGAGTATAATATATTTGCCTGTTGTAATTTATCATACTTTTTCTGCTTTGACTTTTCTAGAGTAGAATTTGAACATCTAATCTCAATTGAACCTAAATAGCAATCATTTGTTTATTAAGTATCGTTTGACAATACAAAGAGTAACGTGCTAAAATTCTATTATGTATTGGGAAAAAGCAGAAAAAGGCAAAAAGTATGAAATCGAGTAAGAATACAGCGATTTACCTTATTGATTCTTTTGTTGATAGTGTGAACAAGGCTTAGTTCTTTGTTTAGGCATGTTGAGATAAGCAAGACGGCAGCAAATTATTGGAATGGATATTCTGTGAACGGATATATAACAAAATACAAAGTTTCAGCTTGTAAGGTTTTGGCTCAATAGAACATTGTGAGCACTTTTGAAGAAAATGTGGTTTTTTGGAGCAAGATAAAATGTGGTGGAGAAGGGCCTACATATTGACATTGATACATAGTTTATGAACCAGTTTTTGCTCGGGGCATAGATAGGTTAGCAGTTAGGAAAGAAGCAAGGATGATGTAATTAAGTGGGGCTAGGGTGTCAATACGCTGACTGGGAATGTCAGTGGGACTGCTGGAGAAAGTTTTATGGCAACAATTTGTGAAGCTGAAAATGAGATTGATAAGCTCAGATCAGGATTTTGGGTATGTGCGTTGAAGATAAAAGATATGTACAAGTGATGTTAAGAATATTGGCCAGTGTGATGGACAAATGTTGTTGGCTAGTGGATGGATTATGGTCGGTCTAGATTTATAGCGTTTGGCGAAACAAATGAACAAATTGTCTTTTTGGCCCTGTTTGTTTCACCGAAATCATTTTCCGGAAAAGGTTTTCCTCATTTTCCGGTGTTTGTTGCATGCATAAGATATTCCAATGGATAATGATTTCCGATCACACTTATTTTGAAGAACAAAATGTCGGAAACCACTTACCTACTAAATTTCGTTAGTCATTTTCTGAACCGCTGAATACCGACCCACCCACACCCACCCACACACCCCACCCACCCATATCCCCCCCCCCCCCCCCCCCACACACACACACACACACAACGACGCCAAACTGCGGAAATCATATCTTTTTTTGGTATAGGTAGTTGTATCATTTTTTGTGCGACACCTAAACAGCGGAAAATGAAATTCATGAAAATATTTTCAGGAACAACTATTTCCCGGAAAGCATTTTATGTGAAACAAACAGGGCCTTAATGTAATTCTTTATAACCTATTTGATTCTCTCTCGCATATCTGTCAACCTAACTCAGCACACAACTGTTTGACTTCCTCTTTCTAACCTACTTTTTTCCCTCCTTTCTACACATGTAAACCTCTACCAATCCCTCCCCCTTCCTCCTCTTTAGCCTCCCTGGTTATAGGGATCGAAGGGGAGGCCACCTTTTTTACTTTATGTTGTCCATTTTCTCTTTTAATTTTTTTTTCCTCATAACACTATAGTTCTGAGGAGGAGTCTGGCTTGGGCCCTTAACTTAGAGGGGTAGAACTAGATGATGGGTGCTCTCACTGTTAAGATTTAGCCTTGTTTGGCATTTAGCCACTGGTGCTCCAACCCTTCTACTGCTTTTTTTCTGCAAGAATTTTCTGTGGAAGACCACCTGTGGGGGTCTCATATTTGTTTTTTTCCCTCTCTCTTTGTCCTTTTTTTGGGTCTCTTTTCTGGACCCTAATCCATATTGGTGGTGTCAACTCCATTCAAGCTTTGGATCTTGTCCATATGGTCTTGGGAGGACCGCATTCATTCCTTAGCTCCAATGTTAGCTGCAGCGGTGCCATAAGCTGCTCTTGCATGCGGCCCTTGGAAATGATGCAAAGTTTTGCATCTTCTCCCGATCCTCACTTAGTTTGGTAGCCCTAAACGGCGATGACTGTTATCTTTCACTGCTTTTCCTCCAAGGCCATGTTTGTCATTGTTCATTTTAGAGCCAAACGTTTGGTTTTGTTCTTGTTGGTGTACATTCATAGTCCAATGCGAGTAGGTTTAGCCAAAAAAAGGTAACAATCAACTCTCGTTTGGGGCAAGGGCCGCATGCAAGAACAGTTTTAAGTAATGCTGCGGTTGATTCAGAAGCTAACAAAATCTAATTAAAGCCGTCCAAAGCAAGATCGATGAGATCCAACGCTCGAAGGGAGTTGTCACCTCCTGCATGGGTTAGATACGCAAAACGAAACCAAAAGAAAGAGGAACAAATAGAGACCCCCACTGTAATTTCTCTGTCGGAAATTAGTACAGTGCGGCGGATTGGTCGGAGCAGCTCTTGGCAGAGGCCGAATTACACCTTATCACAAAAAGCCAAGGGCCCAAGCTGGACTCCTACTGAGAACAACTGCCATGAGAATCGTAGGTTTGGAAGAAAAAAGTTGGAGAGCATGACTAAAAAGGGGGAAGGGCGGTGGGGATAGCTGAGTTTTACCTTTCTAGGGAGGAGGAGGAGAAAGTTAGGTTAGAGAGAGGAAGTTAAGCGGTTGTATGTTAGTATTAATGCATGATACATATATGCACCAGTAAATTTCCCTGTGGTTAGACGAGGAAAAACTTCTTGTTTGTTGGTCAAGTTTTGGCTAGCGTCTATGAAGTGCAGCTGATACTCGAGATGCACCAACATATGTTAACTTTATGGACAGAAAAAGATGAATTCCATTAGGTAAGAAAACCAAGACTGCAAAAGGATGAATTGCTGCTACGTATGTCCATGCCATCTTCTCGTCATGAAGAGGGCTATAGCTGCAGAGCTTTTTCATTTAGAAATATTTTCATTAGATTCAGGCCATGACTGGATATTTGCTTCCATTACAGTCTGATTACAATCCAAGAAGGTCCCTGACTCCCTGCTTTATAGGAGATGCTTAAAGAATGTCAACAGGACACATTGTGAGTGTTCCTGAATATTATCTTGGATTGTCATCAAACACACCTATTGTGGAGGATCCATCACTAGGTAAACATATGTCTGAAAATAACATCATGAAGTTTGTTTCCAAGTACAAGAGAATTTGACTAGATGCCTTCAATGATCCACCTGGTGTAGCAGATCTAAAGGGAAAGAGTGGATGATACTAAGAGGAAGAAGGGGTTGGAGTGGTCCAAGCACATTACTTTGTATATATATTCAGAAATGATAGTGTATACCAAAGTTTTGCTACCTTTTAATAAGATTATAAAAGTTAAAAGGCTTTCTTTGGATGCCATCCTCTGCTGGAGAGACAAGTGCCAGTTTTGTCTGATGCCTAAAAGATCCAAAGTAGATTATGGAATGCGATATGCTCAGTAGATGATTAGCTCCTAAATTGTTTTATTGTTAAACCGTTCATCAAAAAAGGTCTTCTGAATAGATGGTCATCCTGGTTCATATAAGTTACTCAATATGATCTTATTAAGGAAATTGGTCTGTGAGCCTATGTGAGAGAATCTTTTAAAGTGTTAGTTCTCCATTGCTAACGTATAAATATATGTTAATTTTCTGCTGGAAAAAGGAGCACTGGTAAAGCGGCAATGACGAGAAGTCTCAAATGTGATACTTTTTCTTTTACTTGACAGACTAATATTTCAGTTATCAATGATTACCTGCTTAAATTGGTTAAAGGATTTTGAATCTTTACTGCATGTCAGAGTCACGTTAACATTCTGTAGATTAGAACTTCCTTTTCTAAAATTTCCTTTCTTATTTCCTTTCTGCTATGGAGCATATAGTTAATACATCAGACCTCCGTTTTTAGTTTTTCTCTTTTCTATTTGCAGGAAAGACACAATGTATTAACCATTTTCGAATCAATGACAGTTGGTTCCTGGTTGATTTGCCCGGATATGGGTATGGCTAAGACATTGATTTTCTGCGTCCATTATTCTTTCTGAGGTTAATAAATGAAAAAGATAACTGGAAGTCATTAAGAAATCTGGCGTTCTATAATTGGAGTGAGCTGTTTTATAACCAAATCCAAACTGCCAATCTTTACGGCTTGGAAGATTTTCTATAGATTCGAGGGTTGGTATTCCTGCAGGCTGATGCACAGGTTGCTTGATAATTTATACTTTATTGTTATGTTCTTGATTTATGGATCTTTTGGAACTATTAGAGACTTGTTTGATTTGTATTCAATGCACGGGCATAAGTTTTGCGCCATTAGAGAAGTAACTGTGCTTTATAGCTTTGCATTTTTGTTAATTCTCCTATATATACACACACGTTTACATCATAAACAAAGCTATAGTAAAGGCTAATTACTATGTAAATATTTCTTCTTCGCTTGTTGAGACCTGCTGTAGTTCTTGTTTTTCTTTCTGATTATTTGTCAAATCCTTCCTTGCTTCTTAGCAATCAAATATGACTAGCGATTGGGGCACAGGCATTGCCTGTGCAAACAGAAATAATAGTTGCGCTCGGTGAATATATACAAAAAGGTAGAAAATCACATGAGATCATGTTGTGTAGGTTAAATGGTAGACTCAGAGGGAGAGGAAGAGAAAAAATAGCAGAGATGGTCGAAGAAAATAAGGAGAAAAGGAGTTATATAGGTAGTTACAAATCCTGGAATAGAGGTGGATAAAGTAGGAGAGCATTGGGAGGTAGGTTTAAACTTTAAATTACTTCAATGACCATTGTTAACTTTTCTAGGAGAGGGGTAGAATGTTTTAAAAGAAGTGGAATAAAGCTACAATTTGACGTTCATAAAAGGCTTCACCACAAGGGTGCTCTCCCTTAACAATATTATAGATGACTGGATATTTCAATCGCCTTTTAGTGAAAAGAGAACATTGAATCAGATGCATCGTAATGGGGTGAATCTCTGTACTTTTTAGTAAATTAAGGTTCAGTAGATGATGGCACATGCACTCAACTTAATAACATAGAATTTACTTATTAAAGAAAAGGGAATTATTTTTGTTTTGCTGCAAAAGATCTTTTTTGCTATTAAAGGCACGGCATTGTAGTACTCAAAAAATGATAATCTTGTTCTAATAGTTTTAGTAGTTTTTAAAGTTTGCCTATTTGTATGACTTAGAGCAGACATATCGGACTAATTGGATGTCCTGAGAAACAAGACAGGGAGTCTCTCGCTCTTGGCGATTATATTTTCTGACATTGACTGTACCTATTTACTTGTATAATCGCTATTATAAGTAACTTCCAGAGCAAGCTTATCATTTCTGGCGTTTTTTCAAATTAATGAAGTTAATCCAATGAGACTTTAAATTGGTGGAACATTGGACAGGTATGCATCAGCACCGCATGAACTCCGAACAGATTGGGACAAGTTCAGTAAAGACTATTTCCTAAACAGATCAACTTTAGTCTCGGTATTCCTTCTCATTGATGCTAGCATTCCTGCCAAAAAAATTGATCTCGAGTATGCAAGTTGGCTGGGTCAAAATCAGGTATTTGCCCTTTCTTTTTCAATTAGAGAGATGAACACAAAATGGACTTTTGCTATTATTCCAGTTAGGGGTGAGTATTTATACCGTTGAAACCGATCCAACCGTGAAAACCGAACCAACCAATCCATCTATTTTCAAACCGATCTAAAACTCAATCGGTTTTTTTTTTTTATTACCCAAACCATACATTCGGTTCGGATGTTTTTGAAACCGCATAAACCGAACCAACCGTACCAACCAATCCATCTATTTCCAAACCGATCTAAAAATCAATCTGTTTGTTTTTTTTTTACCCAAACCGTACATTCGGTTCGATCAGTTCAGATGTTTTTGAAACTGCATAAACCAAACCATCCATATACAATATAACATATCTATATTTTTACCTAATCCTAGTTATTTTTTATTAATCCTAATTATCTAACCACAAAATGGGATAAACTCTAAATCCCTTGACGTAACATACATTTTTCACTCGCATCCTGCATCTCACTAAGTGTTAGTATTAATTAAGATAAAAAAAATTAATTTTTTTTGGAGCTTATAAGCATGTAAAAGTTATTAATTTTTGGGCCTAAACTTGCCCAAAATTGAGTTTGGCCCAAACCGATTAAACCGTTCAAACCGATCCGTTCAACCCGCAGAAACCGAACCGTTCAACCAAGGTTCACTTTTTTTGTTTTTCTTTTTTCCAAACCGATGTTGGTCGGTTCGGTTTGGTATTCAGCTTCCAAACCGAACCGTGCTCACCCCTAATTCCAGTTTCTGGTAAATGATATAATTGCTTAGCAAGAGCCTATGTGGATATAACATGCTGTTGCTCCATCTCCCATGTTTCAATTACAGTTCTATCGACCATCCTGATCACTTATCTCATCCTTTAGTAGCTTTAATGACAACAGTTTTACTTCAACTGTTCAGGGTGTTTCAAAAAAGGACTTGCAAATAATATTTCTAACTGGTTTATTTGAAGCACGGGTTCCTGCAACATTTTAATCAACACTAAGTTCAGTTCTCCTCAAAATGTGCCCAGAAGATAAATTTGGTCTCCTGAACAGAATCTTGATGCTTTACCATGAATTAGCTCTAATAACTCTTGTTGAACAAACTGCTATTCGGTCACTTAGTCGTGGCATACTTAGTGGGACATGTATATGTTTCAGATTCCCATGACATTGGTTTTCACCAAGTGCGACAAGCGGAAAAAGAAAAAGAATGGAGGAAAAAGACCTGAAGAAAATGTTCAAGAGTTTCAGGAGTTGATACGCGACTTCTTCCAAACAGTGCCACCTTGGATTATGACCAGCAGTGTTACGAATCAAGGTCGAGATGAGATACTGCTGCACATGGCTCAGTTAAGGAACTACTGGCTCAAGCATTAAAAGAACACAGATCAAGACTTTCCGCCTCCCGCTTAGGTGCGTATAGTCTTAAGTTACTTTATTTTGTATGAGTTTCAAACTCCCATGTTGACCAAGATTTTGAGGTGTTAAGTAAGGAAATGAAATGCAACTTCGAAAATCTCATATATATTTCCAAAATCTGCATTACGCTTGGAATCGGATACTGGGTAGTGGTTGGAGTGCTCGTATTTGATCCCCCTCTCCTCCCCCGGCCAAAAAAAAATAAAAAAAAATGAAGCTGTATCAACATGGCTTCTCGTTACATAATTAAGTGCTGGAATATGGGCTCAAGACAGCTACCGTACTGTGGCAGGTTCTGGTTATATCCGAACCAAGCTGAAACTGAACCTGAAGAAGGGTATAGGAAGCACACGAATTTACAGAAGTCAGCATTGATTATATTCGCACGTGAAAGACACTTCCGAGATTTGACCTCAATTGCACAAAATTGGCCTACCTGGTCCAACTTCTGAAGATTGGAGCAGGATGTTCTCAAATTTTGCTTTGTAATAGTGAAAAATCCATGTCTTCATAGTGTAGCAAGCAGTTTCTTTTGTCCCAATGTAAGGTTAAAACAGTTTCTTTTAGGCATTTTATTAGGTTGTATCTTGAAGAAACATCAAGGAAGATGAGAATTCTGGTGCTGCTAAAAATGTTTCTGCAAATTGGTTTACTAAGTGTATTTCTGTATATGATTTACGTTGCTTCATTTTTTTCTGGGTGTGTTTATACAAGTCCATTGATGCATCGATCTCATAGAAGACATTGTTATAGCTTCAAAGCTCCAAGCATTATTTTCAAATTATACGTGGTCCCTGATGTGCTGATGTACCCTTCTTTCTAATTTTATCCTCTCTTGCCAATTAGCCAGCCCTTTGTGATTTTTTTGTCTTTGCAACAAAAAAAAGGAAAAAACAAATCATTGCAGGGTGACTGACTGACCATCAACACCGTGAGTATTATTACACGTCCTTACCACAACGATGGGTGAGACATGTCTTGGTCCGATGATCTCGTCTGGGTTGACACTTGGTAGGTAGTTAAGCCTTGTTAATATGAAATGCATCCCACTGTCTTTCTCGGTACAACTGCCATTCGAAATTTCTTCTATCACTAGCAGCCCTTACACCACCTACCCCAGCTTGGAATTGCGAAATGTCGCCCCTCCCCCCATTATCCATGATGAGCAACAGGGTTCTAAAATCCTCTCTCCTGTTTCGAAATTTACGCGACTGTTTAACTGTTCGAATGATGACTGAGGTCAAATATGCCTCCTAGTCAATATCTTGTGGCACGTAGCCAGTGATGCTAATTTTCATGTCCCTTCTCTCTCTCTCTAAAAAAACCCCACATAGAGAAACCCTAACTGCGCCTCCTCCACCCCCCCACTGTGCGTTAGCACGCGTGGGGCGGCCTCCAGTCTCCGGTCTATGTAATCATCTATTAATAGAGTCCTTTTTTTAGATTATTAATTTCATCTGATGCCGTGAAAAGGTAGATCACGGCTGCGAAGTCTCAACCGGCGATCATCACGGCTGTCGGGTGACCATCCAGCAGTGGCGAGGTAGATCGATAGCGAAAACAGACTGAGCACCTAGGGCCGGCTGCGACCTCAGCTCTGGAAAAAATCCCGACTGACCTCTGTTGGCACCTCTGATCGGCGGCAGAGAGGGACTATCAGAGGCCTACCCCTTCTTGACCGTGGAACTGTAGATCTGATCAATTTTGAGGCTGGGTAACCCATATTCACACACTACAAGAAAAAAGGCTTTTAGCGACGGGTAAATCCGTCGCTAAAAGCCTAAAATCCGTCGCTAATACTTTTAGCGACGAATTTACCTGCGCTAAAAGTCCCTCATATAAAAGTCCGTTACTAATAGTTTAGCGACGAAATGTTCAAATCCGTCGTCAAATATGTAATTTTTTGCGACGGATTTATTTTTAATTAGCGACGGAATATCCGTATTTAATTATATTTTAAGTATTTTAATTTATTTTCTTTTTTGTTAAATTAGCGACGGAATAAGTTAATTAGCGACGAAATATTCCGTCGCTAAATAAGCTTTTTAGCGATGGAATATTTCGTCGCTAATTAACTGATTGTAAGAACACGTTTAGTGACGGAATTAATCCGTCGCCAAAAGTCAAAATTTTTTAATTTAATTTTTTATTTTTCTATTACCCAAACATGTAATAAAATTTTCATTTCTCAACAACAACGCGCAATAATCAATACACAAAGAAATATATATAATCAATCATAAAAAAATGTTTATTATAAAAAAAACTCATGGTGTACAAGCCAAGAACCGGATACAGCCGTTTAGGGGAGGGGAGAAGAGTACAAGCCGGGCGTGGAGGGGGGGGAGCTAGGAACGGGCACAAGAAGGGGCTCATCAGGGGTTGTCGAGTCCCGGATCTGGATCCTGCTGATCCGGGGCCGGCTCGGCATGTCCAGCAGCGGTACCCTGCTCCCTGATCATCCTCACCACCACTGTAGCAATGCGCTGGATCTCCTCGCCGTCCAACGGACGCTGAGGAGCTGGTGTCTGTGGAGGGACAACAGGGGGTGAGGACGCTCATATCACGGCACGAACAGTCGTGCTAGGCAGGCCGCGTATGCGGCCTTTCGGCCGATTCATGACCTCCGGCGTATCCAGCCATCATTTCAACACCCCAGTACTCGCAGCCGTACTAGTGGACGCTGATGGCTGTCCGGACTGCTGCTCGGATCCCCTTAGCTGTTCATACGAGGCCTGCAAAAATAGTGGTTTAACGATATGTTAGGGCATTAATTAACGAAATGGACATTGAGGATAGAAAGACAAAACATTAACAACTTAAACAAATTGACTCACATCGATCTGCCGGGTAATATCTGAAATATAGTCGCCTGCCCGGTGCGCCTCGTCCTTGTCCTTCTTCCGCACGTGCGTCTGACTATACGTCAGAGCTATGACCTCATCCTCTTCTAGATCTGGGTGCTCGACCGCGTTCATGTGTCGGACGATGTCGTGTGGCACCGACCCCCCATGTGCGTCGGATCTCTATTCTGTTTGTTCTCGGCCCCGCTCTTACTCTTGGCGTCCCAGCCTGGATCCACAGCCCACCGATCTATCATCTCCCCCCATACACGATGAGATATCCAATGTGGAGGATATCTCGTCATCTCTGTCATCGGGGCACCCTCGGGGAGCATCTTCTTCGCCCCGTCCCGTGCGTCGTGGAGCCATCGGCGGCAATTCTTGCCGATGTAAGCAAAGAAGGCATATTGCCCCAGTGCCTGCTGCTCAGGTGAGTCAAACGTGAACTCCTCATGTAAGGCATTCAATAACATAAATTAACAACAGAAAACAAACTCTAATTAAACAAATAGTAACGCTGAAAAAAATACTTCACCGTACCAGCCATTCCTCCCATAGGGCCTCCCTCGCAACAGCATCCCAGTCCTTCCAGTACAGGTGTGGCTCGAAGAATCGGCCCTTCACAAGAACGCCGATCTTCGTCCTCGCCTGATTCTCCAGGATCCTGTCAAATAAGTAAATAAATAAATTAATACAGTTCAAATATAAATTAACACCCCAAAATTCTAAATATAAGGCATGATGTGATATTTTTAGTACTTACAGGCCCTCATGGGTGAGCGTAACTCTCTGTTTACGCTGGGGGTCGATGCGTACCCCGCGTGTCGAACCACGGCCTCGTCGAGATCCTACCAAACACAGACATTAATACAGTTCAAATATACTTTAAATATAAGGCTAGCGAAAATGTACTAAACACCGTTATCAACTATACCTGAGGTAGAACCCACGGAAGAAAGAGAATGCACGCGCATGTGGGATGAATCTGCGTCGGGCTGGGGCGACGGCTGGGGCTAGGGCTAGGGCTGGGGCTGGGGCCCTATCTGCTGTACGAGATCACTCTGTGCCTCGTCATCAGTGGGCAACGACGAGGTGGGACCCACCGGGGAGGAAGCAGCTCAGCGTCCAGCCCGGCCACGAATAGCCCATATCCTATCCATATCTGACTTCATATAGATAAATTACAAAGACATTAACACGTTAAAAATAATAATTTAGCAGAAATCATCATCGGCATTATATATATATATATATATGAACGAAGGCGCAAAAATACATCGATATGAACCAAGTTCTAAAATGTTACTACATTTTCCCCGCGGTGTTACAACATTACAAGTAAATCATTTTCAGTTTGCAAATCATCTTCATCACTTTCCTCGTCGTCCTCTTCATCTTCTAATTCATCCTCTTCATCAGTAGACTCGGTCACATCATCTCCAACACTTTCCACGTCTTCCACGTCATCATCTACGACTTCTTCTCCTACAATAAGTGTTGTTGGAAGAGGAAGATCGTCCTCCTCGTTGTTGACCTCAACAGGGAACAAGACACGTGGTTGGTCGGCTTGAAAGGAGTCTAGCTCACTGTCATATGTCACGGACAATTTCTTGGACTTGATAATTGTATACCAATGAGATTTGGGATTGGTGACGTCCTCCACGTAAAAGACTTGTACAGCTTGACTAGCAAACACAAAGGGCTCGTCTGATGCAAGTCTTGACTTGACATTGACATCTACAATCCCTTGAGAGCTAACACGGATTCCTCTACTGCATGTGACATCGAACCACGTACACTTGAACATTACCAGGCGGTTTTGGGAATCCAGATATGTTAGCTCAACAATCTCATCTAGCTCTCCGTAAAAGTCCATGCAATTCTCGGCATAACAGTCACCGTTGACCAAGACTCCACTGTTTTGGGTTTGTTTTGTTCGGTCATCATCTATTACGTTAAACCTAAACCCGTTGATGATATAGCCTACGTAACATGATGTTTGTTTGTTAGGACCTTCAACTAGTAATTTCAAGCAGGAAGTCACTGGTCTATCCATTGACTGAACCTATTGTAGATGACGGTAAAAATTAAGGATAAATCAGTATACTAACTGGCCACATAACTGTATATAACACATAATATAATTTCGTTAAACAATCTTACACGAATTTTGAACCACTGGACAAATTGTGATTTCCGATGAGATTCAAGTCCAGCGGGATCAGTGATTAAAGATTTCGCATCGAACTCACTGCAAACCAATATAGTTGACTCGCTTAACACACTTTCAATTATGTACAACAATGTAAGTGAATTAAGATTTTAACTTACTCAACGAATGCCGAAACTTCATCACAATTTAGAAGGGCATATATTGTTGCAGCACTGTACTTTTCATCCGGGCCATCGAGTATACGTTCGGCCGAACGGACTACCTGACTGCTTGAATATTGACAATTGCCCTTCCAAATTTGTGCTTGATCCGGGGTCATTTCGGCCTATTTGATTTAACCTTGTACCAACATCAGGCCCGAAATATTGACTACAAAAGTTTACAAGTTTTTCCATAACGTAAGCCTCCGCAATTGAGCCCTCAACCCGAGCCTTATTACAGACTTTTTTCTTTAAATGGAACATGAACCTAGAAGTTTAGCAAATCAAGTTAGGTGGAATATCAATGATAACAGCTGTCGCATTAAGTGTAAACGAACAACTGTAACAATTTAAGGATTACCTCTCAAACGGATACATCCACCGATATTGCACGGGTCGACCCATCTTAGCTTCATATGCCAAGTGAACAGGTAGATGCTCCATTGAATCCAAGAAGAAAGGTGGGAAGATTTTCTCCAGCTTGCAAATCGTCACCATAATGTTCTTCTCAAGCACTTCCATGTTACTCACCCGGATCGTAGAAGAGCATATATCTCGAAAGAAATGAGATAATTCAGTCAAAGTCTCGCAAACAACCCGTGGCAACAGTCCCCAGAAGGCAATATGAATGAATCTCTCCATGAATACGTGGCAGTCGTGACTCTTCGTCCCTTGAAACTTGCATTCTGATACATTGCAACAACGAGATATGTTGGACGCAAACCCATCCGGAAGCTTCAAATTCTTAACCCACTGACAGACCTTCTCCACTTGTTTCTTGTCCAGACAGTAAGGTGCTTTTGGAAGTATCGTCCTCCCACTGACTGTCCGAGGATGCAATTCACAGCGTACACCCAACTGTTGTATATCCCTTCTCGCTTTAAGGTGATCTTTCGATTTGCCCTTGACATTCATCACTGTGTTGAACACATTATCAAAAACGTTCTTCTCAATATGCATCACATCCATGTTGTTTCGGATAACAAGCGTCCTCCAGTAGGCTAACTCCCAGAAGATACAAAATTTTCTCCAGTTGTGCTCTTTCCCGAACCCTAGAATCTTCTGATCCGGCACACCCTTGCCGTGTGGTATGTCAGTATCAAGTGCCTCCAGGTGTAAGAGTACTTTTCACCAGATGGGTAGTCTAGTGTGACAACCTCACGCTCGATAGTCCCGTCAAATTTATCCTTCTGCCTACGAAACTGATGGCCCGGTGGCAAAAGCTTACGGTGACATCCGAACCACGAGGCCTTTCCACCGTGCTTTAATGTATGACCCGGGTTCACGCCCATACAAGCAGGGCATGCTAGCTTCTCATGTGTGCTCCAGCCACACGTCATTCCCAATGCGGGGAAATCATGTATAGTCCACATCAAAGCAGCCCTCATCTGAAAATTTTGTTTAAGGGATGCATCATATGTTTCGACTCCATGATTCCATAACTATTTTAACTCATCAATCAACGGCCTTAAATACACATCTATGTCCTTGCCGGGACTCTTCGGCCCCGGAATAAGCAACGAAAAGAACATGTACGGCTTCTTCATGCACATGCCTGGTGGAAGGTTGTAAGGGACAATAATAACAGGCCAACATGAGTAAGGCGTGGTAAACTGACCGAAAGGATTGAACCCATTGGTTGCCAGACCAAGTCTAACATTCCGAACTTCCTGAGCAAAGACTGGATGCCTGCGGTCAAACTCCTTCCACGCCTCTCCATCAGCTGGGTGTGTCAGCACATCGGCATCGTTGGTACGAGTCTCATGGTGAGCCCTCATATGTTCAGCCGTATTGGAAGAGTAGTATATTCTCTGAAGCCGTGGTGTGACCGGGAAATATCGCAATATCTTCCATGCAATATTTTTCTTCTTCCTTTTGTCCGGTTTGTACCTCGAATGATCACATACTGGACACCGTGACAAATCCTTATTCTCTTTCCAGAATAATACACAATCGTTATTGCACGCATCTATCCGGTCATAGCTCAACCCAAGTTTCCTCATCATCTTCTTCGCGTCATAGTACGACGGCGGTAGCTTTTCACTTTCGGATAATATTTCTTTGATTAAGATAACAAACTCGTTAAAACCTTTCTCACTCAGCCCGTGGTCTGATTTCAACTGTAATAACCTACTAATCGCAGACATCCGTGTGTGTTTCAGAGCTTCATCCCACAGCGGCTCTTCCGCAGCTCTCAAAACTCATAAAACTGAAGAGCCCCCTCGTTCGGCGATTGTGGACTGTCGTTACCCCAATCAACATTAGCATGCCCAGCATTCGTAATCATATCTCAGTAATCATATCGTGCCTCCTCCCTAACTTCAATTTTACTAGCCGGGTTGGACGACAATACTATCGTTTTCCCGTGCTGCGTCCACCTTGTGTATCCACCCATAAAACCGTACCGACGAAGATGCTATTTTTACTTCAATTCTTTTTCTCCAGTGCAATAACTCACATCTACCGCACGGACACCTTATCTTATCAAGGTCAACATGTGCAGGATGCGCATAAGCGAAGTCGAGAAATTCGTCAACGCGACACTCAAAATCTTCAGCATTCTTCCTTTTTATCAAACTTCGATCGACTGACATGACGACTGAATTATCGTACTGTATACCACCTTCAATTATGACCAGTCATTAGGCATTGCCGATGTAAATATGAATGCATGAATGTTACAACATGTCTATATATTTTCCCTCCACTTTCTAACAGGTAGTGGTCCTATCCCATTCAGAAAAGCACATGTTTATAAAATAGTGAATAACTCATGCTTAGTCCCATGTCTGCGGAAAATTCGGCAGCACCTCCCCGCATTTCTTCAAGTACACGACATCGATTAGGTGTTCTAACATTCATCTAACCTTGCCTTGCAAGGTTTGACGGATGTTAGAACACCAGATCTGTATGCACCCGGAGAAACACACGAGAACGTGTACCAAATATCCACGACATAAAACACAAAGCATGAGTCAAAACACTGTTTTATAAACAATTAGCTTTTCCAAATTGTCCAAACTGGACATCCAAAGGCTCATTACAAAGCATTACTTTGTAATGAGTACCTTTGAACGGGAACTAAGGGTTTTTATGCATGCATGCGTTCAAAAATTGATAACATATGCAAGAATCTTTTCGAAATATCAAAACTGCAGAAAGATCGTTACATATGTTACCAATTCTACATTAAATAGAATTCGTTGGCAACGAGTTGAACCATCTCGTTGCCAATGACTTCTCAAAACAACAACTAATATAAAGAAGGCAGGTTTTGTAAACAACGAGTAATTGAACCATCTCTGGGTAATATGGAGTAATTATAGCTAATTAGGGTTGATTAGGACTAATTAGGGTTATTTAGTCCTAATTAGGGTTTAATTGTGCCGAGTAGTACTGATTAGTCCTAACTAGCGCTAATTAGGCTTAATTGGGTTATGTTAGGGCTAATTAATGTTAATGAGGGCTAGTTTCGGATAATTATAGCTAATTAGGGTTGATTAGGACTAATTAGGGTTATTTAGTCCTAATTAGGGTTTAATTGTGCCGAGTAGTGCTGATTAGTCATAACTAGCGCTAATTAGGCTTAATTGGGTTATGTTAGGGCTAATTAATGTTAATGAGGACTAGTTTCGGATAATTATAGCTAATTAGGGTTGATTATGACTTATTAGGGTTATTTAGTCCTAATTAGGGTTTAATTGTGCCGAGTAGTGCTGATTAGTCCTAATTAGGGCTAATTACGCTTAATTGTGTTATGTTAGGGCTAATTAATGTTAATGATGGCTAGTTTCGGATAATTATGGCTAATTAGGGTTGATTAGGACTAATTAGGGTTATTTAGTCTTAATTAGGGTTTAATTGTGCCGAGTAGTGCTGATTAGTCCTAACTAGCGCTAATTAGGCTTAATTGGGTTATGTTTGTGCAAATTATGACTAATTAGGCTAACTATAATCAATATGCGCGTAATTGGGTTCATTTGGGCTAATTTGGGTTAATTACAGCTAATTTGATTATCATGAGGTTCTTAGGGTTAATTAAAACTAATTAGGCTCGTTAGAGGTAGTTATGGTTAATTGATTTACTAAAATATTCTTAATAAGGACTAATTAGGGCTAATTATAGCCAGTGCTGGAGCCACGATGAGATTCTAGGGGGTGCATGCTAAAAATGTCGTATTAACCTAACTAACCTAAATTTAATGCACATTCAACAATTTCAATTCCGACACCTCGTATAGGGGTGTCGATATGGTGTCCGATACGTGTCTGATACCTCCGGACACGTGTCCGACACATATCGACACGTGTCCGACGCCTCTGGACACGTGTCCGACGCCTCCGGACACTTGTCCGACGCCCACCGACACGCACCTCCAGACACATCTGCATACGTTAATTTATTTTTTAAATGTCGAACACCGTCGATCAGACGTGGTGTCCGTGTCTGCGCTAACTAAGAGGTATCTCAATCCAATTGGGTCCCATCCTCCGTCAACAATCTCAATTTCGACACCTCATATAGGGTGTCGATATGGTGTCCGATACGTGTCCGACACCTCCGGACACGTGTCTCACACATACCGACACGTGTCCGACGCCTCCGGACACGCACCTCCAGACACATTTGCATACGTTAATTTATTTTTTAAATGTCGGACACCGTCGATCAAACGTGGTGTCCGTATATGCGCTAACTAACATGTATCTCAATCCAATTGGGTCCCATCCTCCATCAATAATCTCAATTCTCAAATGCTCAATGCAATAAAAATTAACAAAAACCACACATTCAATCCAATTGGGTCACATCCTCCTTCAATAATCTCAATATCTCAAATGCTCAATGCACAATTAACAATCTAAAATCATCAATTAACAACCTAAAATCATCAATTAATAATCGCAATTACTTCAAATGCACAGCTAATAACCTAAAATCATCAATTAACAACATAAAATCACAGATCAATAATCACAATTCTCAAATGCACAATTAACAACCTAAAATTATCAAACAAATTATCAATGTTCAAATAGGAAAAAATTGTTCAAAATGCACATATCCGATGCGCTTGAATTATTTCAATTTAGGGTTCGATTGTATTAGAGCATTCAATTAGGGGTTCAATTAGTTTAATTTAGGGTTCGGTTCGATTAGGGCATTCAATTTAAGGTTTAATTAGGGTTCAATTACAGCAATTTAGGGTTCAATTAGAGGGTTCTATTGATTCAATTTAGGGTTCGGTTGATTTGGGGCATTCAATTTAGGGTTCAACTAGGGGGTTCAATTATTTTAATTTAGGGTTCGGTTGAATCAGGGCATTCAATTAGGGGTTCAATTAGTTTAATTTAGGGTTCGATTCGATTAGGGCATTCAATTTAGGATTTAATTATGGTTCAATTACTTCTATTTAGGGTTCAATTAGGGGGTTTTATTAGTTCAATTTAGGGTTCGGTTGATTTAGGGCAATCAATTTAGGGTTCAATTAGTTCAATTTAGGGTTCGGTTGGATTAGGACATTCAATTTAGGGTTCAATTAGGGGTTCAATTAGTTTAATTTAGGGTTCGATTCGATTAGAGCATTCAATTTAGGTTTTCATTAGGGTTGGTAGCGCTTGATAATAGCCTCATTCCCAATAGCTTTGAAGACATTTTTCTCAATGTAACAAACCAAGCTATCATTCAACCGACCATTCAACTAAATCGCACATTCAATCCAATTGGTCACATCCTCCGTCAACAATCTCAATAATCACATGTTAAATTCAATTGGGTCCCATCCTCCGTCAACAATCTCAATAATCTCAATCAATAATCACAATTTGGAACTCAGATAATCAATAATCAATAATCTCAATAATCATCAATCTTCAATCAATTCGGAACTCAGATAATCAATAATCAATATCCACTTTATTTTGGTCTTTCAGCTCTAACAGATTCAAACATTAAATTATTGAATTTCTATTTCAGATTTGTAGGTGTTGAAGGTTTAGACTGCAATGATTAGTTGATTACAGTAATGAGTTGCAGAGTTGTAGAGATGCATCACGGTAATTGGCAAGATCAGTGGCGAATAGTGGAAAAAATAAAGTAATCGGAATTCGAAACATACCTTTGTCGCCGATTCGCCCACTGGTGGTGAAGACCGAAGAAGATTGGGAGCTCAGAGCCTCAGAGCCATTAGCCCCGGTGGTCCGGTGTAGTGGAGTGACCGGAGGACAGAGCGACGTAGGTCTTCTTCTTCAGAACAAACAAGATGCAGCAGAGGTGGCCGTCCGTCGGTGTGTAGCGGTAGTGGCGGCCGGCGTAGATCTACTGATCTAGAACCAGATCTAGATCCAAACGCCCTGTCGCGACTCGCGAATCGCTCAGACTGCCGTAGAGGGGCTTGCCAGATGTGGGTTGCTGCCGCCGGTGAAAGATGATAATTAAGAGAGAGAGAAACGTGAGAAAGAAAAGAAAGAGATCAGATCTGAACCTAAGAGGACTTTTATCGACGGGACAAGTCCGTCGGTAATAGTCCATTTTCATCGACGAACTTTTTAGCGACGGCCATATTCCGTCGCTTAAATGGTTTCTAAAAATTACTGAAAACTATTAAATTTCCTAAAAAAATTTTAGCGACGGGACTCCCGTCGTTAAAAGCCCGTCGTTAAAAGTTTGTCGGCAAAGGTTTTTACCGACATTATATTCCGTCGATAAAATTTTCTACCAACGGATTTTTACCGACGGTGTTTCCCGTCGCTGAAAGAGCTTTTAGCGACGGAATGCATTCCGTCGTTAAAATTTCGTCACTAAAGCTACCTTTTCTTGTAGTGACAGGAAGTAGCCGGCGATTGCCGGAACCTTCATCAGTAATTTAGGCAACACTAGTGGCTTGAGTCTACCCTTCTGGTTATCATTGTCGTACCGTTGAAGTGCCACCACTGCTGTCGTGCCATCGCCTGCCGCCGTCGTTATTGTCACAACCAAAATTTGGACAAATAAAGGCTTTATATCACGGTGCAATTGCGGATCATAACAACTCTGTTCACCATGATATCTGATGCCATGTATTCTTCATTGATCTGAGCTTTTCGAATTCCAGTTGGGGTCGATCTCTTCTTCCGATCAAATGGGTTTGAGGCTGACAGTAGGTGGTAGAGGTGATGGTGACATGATTTCTTAAATGCCTTGATGGGTTCTCGCTTGTCGACAAGTGGCTATGGAAGATATCGAAAGGTGTCATTGCCGATATGAGATAGTTTTGAATGGCTTATGTCTTGGAGATGTCTGCAGATCTTTTTGCATATTGGAATGGAAGGTCATAGCAGTGGGCATTCTTCGGATTCCAGTTGCGGTTCTCCACGATAGTGATGTTTCTCGGCTTTTTATTGACGTGACGTGTTGTCAGTTGTGTCCTTGCATGAATTAATTTAATTTTCTTGTTGATGATTTTACGTTGTTCATCGAGTATCCCCCTTCCCCCATCTAGATTTGGGCGTTCCCTTCCCCCGATTTCACCGGCTGCCCCTCCCCCCAAATCGTGGTGGTTCCCCCTTCCTCCTTGGGCAATTTCGTTATATGTTGCATGCTTGTATGTATAAGTGAGTAAGCTCGAATCTATGTATGTTATGTTTAAATTTCTAAAAATAATTTCTCATACATAGTAGAATTTCTAAAAATAATTTAAGTGAGACAACAACAAAAATTCGAGCTTAATCACATCGAAATAGTAGAATTTATGTTTAAATTTCTAAAAATAATTTCTCTCATCTCATCGAAAGAGTGCAAAATAAATTGGCTGGGTGGAAATCTAATTTACTTTCTTTAAGTGGTAGAGTTACTTTGGTGCAGGCTGTCACTGCTGCCCTTCCCATCTACAATATGCAAACTAATCCCCTCCCTATGGCTACTTGTAACATGCTTGATAGACTCAATAGAAATTTTATTTGGGGAGACAACAACAACTCCAAGAAAATACACCTTGTCAACTGGGACATTGTGTGTAGACCTAAAAACCTTGGTGGGTTAGGCATTCGAAAGTCTATAGAGAACAATATAGCCATGTTATCGAAACTTGGCTGGCAAATTATAAAAGGGGAACAAAAGTTGTGGGTTGAAGTGATGAAAGATAAATACAAACTTTCTAACAACCCTAGAGATTGGGAGAAGGAAAAAAGAGCCTCTTCCATCTGGAGAGGAATTCTAAGCACTAAGGATACCCTTGTTAGAGGAATTAAATGGATTGTGGGGGATGGGTCTAACATATCGTTATGGGAAGATTGATGGTATGGCACCAAACCTCTAAACCAAAATAGAGTGAGAGGTGATAATGATACCAGGGTTCTCAGTATCATAGATAAGAAGGATTAGAGAATCACCATGATTGAAAATAGCTTATCTACGGCTGAGAAGTGCGATATAACTAACACTCCTCTTGCCAAATTTAGTAACTTACATGACACCCCTAACTGGGGCCTGTCAGGTAATGGAGCTTTCTCCACCAAAGGTGCCTTTGATCTGCTGTCCACAAACCTTTCAAACCCTCAACATTTAGCCACCACCTCTTGGAATAAACTATGGAAAATGACCATCCCTAAAAAACTTAAAGGTTTTCTATGGACTGTTCTTCATGATAGACTTCTCACCAATTCCCTTAGAAAAACTAGAGGCTCGACTGATTCAAATTTGTGCCCTAGGTGTCACAGGTTCGAGGAAACCACTTTGCATGTTTTGTGGAGTTGTTGCTATGCTCTTGAGATATGGACTAAAATCCTGGATAATAACATTACTCAACAACTTCACAATCTTCAAATCATACCTTGGTTCTGGAAATGTGTTAATATAAGAGATAATTATGACCAAACCTTACCTTGGAACATTTTCCTTATTACTACCATGTGGACTAACTGGAAGTGCAGGAACAAAAGTGTGTTTGATAATAAAAACACCAACTCTATGAAAGCTCTATACTCCAGCAAACAACTAGTAAGGGAAGTTTCAGAAGCTTTTCATTTAAATTCAATACCGCATGCAAGTACTATGAATAAATTGATTAAATGAAATTTTCCAGATGCAGGTTTTATTAAAGTCAACACAGATGGAGCAACCAAGGGCAATCCGGGTCCAAGTGGTTATGGAGGGATTATCAGGGATGATCAAGGCAAATGGATTGAAGGTTTCTATGGTAGTATTAGACAAAACACTAGCCTGACGGCAGAAATATGGGGAATTCATAGAGGGCTTACCACCGTAAGAGAGAAAAACTGGCAAAAAGCAATGATTGAAACAGATTCGACATCTGCTTTGCATTTAATCATGGAACAAAACATACAGAATCACCCCCTCAGAGCTATGGTGGAGGACTGCAGGATGATCATCGCACAAATGGAAAGCGCCATAATTCATATGATGCATGAAGGCAATCAATGTGCTGACTACTTAGCAAATCTAGGTGTAGAACATAATGAACAATATGTACACATTAGTGAAGCACCTAGAAACACGAACAGCCTTCTTATGGCTGATTTGCATGGAGTGGCTTTTGTGAGGCCCTCCAAGTAACTTGTTTACTTATGTTTCCTTTGTACCAAAAAAATAAATAAATATAGTTGTCAATAAGCCCGGAGCATCACTGTGTGGAAATCTGTGTTGTTTACACAATTTGGTTGGAATGTTGGTTGCTTGGAAAGTGGGGTGATTACTCTAGTCCCATTCAAACAATCTCGAGCTGTGCTGAATGGAAGCTTGGGTTCACAACTTTGTTTCACGGTAACTATGGTATGGTGGAGGTAATGACACGGTGCGGGACCGAAACAATGAAGGTGGTGGCGTGGTGGATGGACACTAACCAGTTAAACGACTTATTGATTTATGGGCACTATGGCTTCTACATGGTAGCTTGGCATATCACTGATATCAGTAGATTATTTGTGGCTGTGGATGTTTGCTATGACACCAATTCTTGTTGGGCAGTTGTGGTGTTGGGTGAGATTTTGCAGAGATCATTTTAGTTAATTTTCCTTTATACATGTAATAGTTGGAAGAAAAAGAAAGAGAAAAAAAAGAAAGATGGAAAAAGTCTGTAATCCATGCTTTTTGCATAATTGTTTTTGTTGTAAGTTGTAATATGGATCCATCAGAGTGAGTTCTTCTGATATTAATTTATGTGCTGTAGTGGAATTTAGCAATGGCGATGTAAAGCCGTTATAGGAAAGTAAAAATGTTCTCTAGGTTTAGTTGTTGGTAAGAGCTTACTACTCTTGTAACTAATTCCTTATTTTTGAAATGCAATTTTACATTATATATATAAAAAAAAATATGCCTCCTAGAGAGTGTTGAAGGCCATTTAAATATTATCGGAATTGTTATTCGCATCCAAGGGAGAGAAGTGTAACAAAAAAAAAAAGATAAGTAGAAAGAAGAAAAGAAAAATGAAAATGAAATGTGCAAAACTTACCCACATACTTCACTAAAAAGGTCCAAAAAGCCCATCTATGTCCATGGTCTACTCCGTAAGTCAAGGCCCAACCCAAGAAGCTCTGTGCGATAAACCCTAGTCCACAGTCGGTATATATACCTTAACGATCCTGGACGGAGAATTTTTCTGCCCAAAAGATCTCCGAAGCTAGGGTTCCAAAATGGTACTGCTGTTACTCTCTAAAATGGCTATTCGTTTGCTTGGATTTGCTTGCAAATTTTGTCTCTAATGGTGTTTGTTTTCGATTGTGATGACAGGGAAAGGGAACAGGGAGCTTCGGGAAGAGGAGGAACAAGACGCACACGCTGTGTGTGAGGTGCGGCCGCCGCAGCTTCCACCTCCAGAAGAGCCGCTGCTCCGCCTGTGCCTTCCCTGCCGCCCGCGTCCGCAAATGTAATAAAAACCTCTTACTTGATCGATCATATCAATTCAATTCTTCGGTTATTCGATTTGTTTCATTGGGTTTTCACCTTTTTCGCGTGTTTAGGATGGATTTAGTACACTCGAACTTTGGCTTACTCGCTGTTACTTTTTTACCCTGGCTTGACTTGCCAAACGATGCTGAATTGCTGATTTAGTCTACAATTGCTTTTAGAGTCTCAATTCGATTTTTACCTGTACCAAATTCTGTCCTTGGATTTTGCAAGAAGTCAAATGTGCATGTTTGCGTTTCTAGTTTACTTGGAATGAAGCTAATGCTTTGTTAATTAAAGAACATAAATGGAGGAAAGTGTATTTCCGCACTTTATTTTGTCACTGAAAATTGTATTAGCGAAGTAAATAGAGATCAGAGAGCCACGCACAAGGGTGTCGGCTACGTGTTAGGAAAGCTAATCAGTACTCACGATTATGGATACCGTAACTGTTTTGGTGATGTAATTTTTTCTGCCCTGACCTTCAAAGCTAGGGTTCCTTCGCCTCAAGAGATATGTAATTACTGGTTATTCGATGCAATTAACAGAATTTAAATGTGTGTTTGCTTTTATTTTCATGTTCTCACTGTCCCCCTTGATTTTTTTCGCGAAATTCTAGGATACAGTATGGAAAGTAGGCATTTATTAGTAACGATATTCAAATTGTTATTGGGAATTCGTAAGAAGTCAAAGTTGACAAAAATATCGAAACAAAGGGGGTAGAATAGGTATCCCATTCGTTCGTGTCAGGGGCAACAGTTACGACTGGGCAATGAACTAATAATGCAGTTCCACTCGTATATCACAGAATTCAATTTAAAATTGCAGGAACGAAAAAGCAAATTAGTTCTGTTGCCTTGGCTATAATTTCTTTCATAGGCTCAAGTTACCAGAAATCGCTGGTATACCTGCTTTCGTGATCTGGATTGTATGTTCCAGATTGTGGATCAGTAACGATCTGGATCATTGATTTCAGCAGTCCACAATTGAGAGAGAGAGAGAAGAAGAGGGCTGTTCTTCAGTGAGAGATAGAGGACTGGTCGACTTCTGCTTCCAACTTCTCAAGTATATTAAAGTTATAGATAGGTGAGACGTGAGAGTTGTGTTGAAGACTGCTATCTATATTCGTTTCTATAATTTTAGAATTTGCGTGTATCTATTACTCAAGCCACCAAGAAGACTGCTGGCCCCCTCGTTTAATACGTGTCAGGTCTCCATGGATAGTTCTTGCTTCGAAAAGATTAATCAACATAATTATAGCAATATGTTTTATGTGATTTAAACAGAATATATGAAGAAACACAATCTGTTTGAATTATTTATATTGACTTTTGTGCATCATTATTAGTCCTATTTCATAAGAATAAAGCTAGACCTGTATACGAAAGCGTTATCAAGAATGTTCCTCGTTCCATCTTATCGATCCGAAGGAGCCTACAAGTACACCTATGAAGCACAGATACGGGTTCTGGTGCGGATACGATATTTTTGAAAATGTTAGGATACGGGTGCAGCGGCGATACGACAAATTTTGTAAACATTTTTTTAACTATATACACTTAGTATTGAATTTCTAAACAATTTGAATCTTAATATGTATTAGATATATGTAAAAAAACGTAACTTTTCCAACCAAAGTAGTGAGAGTTTGTTAAGTTTAATGGACTGTTTTGTACAATATTAAAACTTTATAACCGAACAACATTGTGAAGTTTATATTTGTTCTACTTTTATTTCTTTGAATTATTGGGGCTGATTTAAGTAATATATATTAATAAGTGGGGTACTAAAATTAAATAACAAATTTGTGGATATAAGTTGTCAAAAGTCAACCATTATTATTATATGTAATCAATTTCCAGCCAGCGACATAGAGAACATCGCCACATAGAGAACACCGGTCTTCCTGGATTTTCTCATACATCGCCGCATGCCACACGCCGCCTTGCGTCGCCAGTGAGAACTTCTCCTTCTTCTTCTCCTTCTCCTCTCAGATTCTTTGCCGGTTGTCGCTGGAGTTGCCGGTGATCACAGATCTGCTCGAAAGTTGTGCTTTCACAGATCGGACACGCACCCAAGCCGTACCCGGTATTTAAGACATTAAAAAGATAAATAAAAAATACCAGACATGCACCTGACACATACCCGAGCTGCACCCGCACCTGACGCGTACTGCTTCATCCCAAGTGCCACACCGGTGCGTCATAGGCCTACATCCAACGTACCACTTTTTTGGTAAGTGGCGTTCTCCGTTCCCTTTTCTGTTCCACGAACCCAAATGGTCCATGTCCCAGGCAACATAGTGCTAATTATACTTTTAGGTTGCTCCTGTATAATTTTGTTGTTTTGGCTGTTCCACTCAATTTTGTTTTCCCATTTTCAAGCTTACAAGTTGAGATGCATATCATGTATCTTATATTCTAAGATATGATTCAATCCTTGGAACAAACAGAGCAGGTGTATATTCCATCCAATGCATTATTACATTGACCAATAGGAAAGTTCCATCATTTCGGTCTTTTTAACTTGAAAAAAATAGGGCAGGTGTATATTCCATCGAATGCATGATTTCCACCAATAGGAAAGATTCCACTGCAATTGTGTTTTAACTAATCGGGCGCTAGGAAATAATGAAAATGCAGCAAAACAATTTTTCATACCTAAATATTGGATCAGTTATATATCATATAAAATCTTGGTTTGGTTGAAGTATGAAGAGATAAAATTTCGGAAGAGTCAAGTATGTCATATATATTTAAATAGACTCATAGACTCATAGTATATGTGTATATATCGTGAGAAAGTGAAGAAAGGACTTAAGAATGTCAAAAAATGAAACTTTAGTGAACAACTGGGTTGCAGGTGTCGCGTAGCTTTTGATAAAAATATTGGTGTATGGTAAGATACTGTGCGAATTTCAATATGCATGTTAGTTCATATAGTGTTGTCTCCGAGTATTCTTTGACCATTCATCCAAGAAGAGAGCTAAAATTGATTATTGTTCCTGTACAGTTTGAACTATACCTGTGTCAGATTGTATGGTATTGCACTGTAAGTTAAGTGTCTTGTATCATAAGGTACTGACAATTATGTATGTGCACAACATTGTGCTTGCTACTACATTACTTTTCATACGTACGCGAGTAGTAATTTGAAAAATAAATGTAGCCTGCTCAATGCATTATGTATGTATCTTATTTTGTGCCAGTTGAGCTGTAACTTTACACGATTTAGTATTCTGGTTTTCTTGACATTTGTTGTTGATACAAGTCAACAATCACCTCCTCTTCTAACCTTTTTATCATTGGATAGTCCCTGGTATACATGCAACAGTAATATGATTCATTTTATTGGTTTCAGACAACTGGAGTGTGAAGGCAATTCGAAGGAAGACCACAGGAACTGGTCGTATGAAGTACCTCCGTCATCTTCCCCGCAGGTTCAAGAGCAACTTCAGAGAAGGTAGATTGTTTGTTCCCTGACACTACAGGCTCTTTTCCGCTTAAGTTGAGGACAAATTGTTTTTGATGGATTTTGTTATTCTCTGCTTAGGTACCCAAGCAGCTCCTAGGAACAAAGGAGCCACCACAACCGCTTAAGGTCCAGAGGACAAATTTACTTCAGTTTAATTTCAGCTGTCCTAAATTTTGCAAGAGGAACAAAAGTTTTATCGCTTGAGTACTACTTACTATCATTTGGAAGCTGTTTGTTATTTGAAGAGAGAGACTGCTTAGCTCTATAATTTATGGAATTTAATTTCTCAAAGTTTCCTGCATAGCATTACTTGCCTGCCAGAACGTTATACTTCACCAATATACTTCACCTAGTGATTTCCACTGATTCCTGATTCGCTTGTTATACTGTTGTGATTCTAGCGACATTCAGATACCATGTGTTCTGGGAATGGGAGAAATCACTTGGCTTGCTTTAGGTTTATTACCTTCTAATTGGTGGATGCTTTTAATGCAAATTGTTCTTTTGGCATGGTTTTGTATCAGATACGTGGTAGGATTGATGGCATTTATATCAGTGGATATGTAAGGAAATGGTTTAAAAGACGGGGCAGCATTGTGGGGGGGGGGGGGGGGGGGTTGTTCATTCGCAAGTATTGGAAGTTGTTTGATGACTTGGTAGACTTGATGGTGAAGTATCTTCCCATCATACATTTTAGAGATTTTCTATCGAGGCTACTTTTATTCTCTTACCTCACCTGATGAAATAATATTGCAATGCGATCCTCTCTTAGCCGTCCTTTGTTAGTTAAGCTTTGTTTTTCTGCTTTAACTCAGCGCTAGCTAGGGCCACGGTTACTATACAGTACAAGTACTGTAGCACCGGTTCCATATTGTAAAGATTGGCAGACTTCCAATTACAATGCATCTTGGATGGCCCTATTCGTGTATAATTTGGTTGAGTTACTCATTTAGGCTATTTATACTTCTTTCCAGGCTATTTATACTTACCCTTTGGTTGGTACAGGGGAATGGCATTAACAGAATAGAGATTACTCGTCTAAAACAAAAACAAATGAAAGCAACACAAGACTATGGAAAGTCATTTGTGAAAGCATATATCAGAAAATATGGTACCTGTGCTGGTTGATAAGTATTTTTCAACGCGCTAAAAAGAGCATCCGATTAATCTAGAGATGAGAATGTGACAAGAAGTAGGATGTACTCGTGAAGCGCACGAGGTTGATGAAGACGTGGTAATAATCGCAACGTGCATGAGTGTGAGCTTGTTGAATGAGTCGTGTTAGGGTTAGGGATTATCCGGAGAACGAAATAATCGATACAGAGAGAATTGAACCACATGCCGAATAATTGGGGCAACCAGGGGTAATAGATGTAGAAGTTACAGTAGAATAGCCCCAACTTGCAACATCCATGACTTGATGCTTACAGAAGCATTTTCTTTGTTAGAGCATAATTTGGTCACTTGCAGACGTCGAGAGAAATGATAACAAAACCCCGAATTCTTGCTTGATTCTGGAAGAGTGCAAAAGAGAAATTGCTTGGTGAAATCAACATCTTGCTATTAGTTGTATTTGGTTTGATGAGGAAGTTCATTAGATGTTTACTTTGGAAAGATCTTTTGTATCTTTAGGTATCTTTAGGATTATCTGCTGTAATAAAAAAAAATATCGTTAATCAAATGCATTCTATTGACAAAAGCTCGTCACGATAAATTTAAACAACATCGAGAACACATTTGTACTTACTATCTTTTATCATTAAAGTTATTATAACAAAAGATTTTTATTCTAAGATTAGAAACACGTGGCAGACTTCCATTCTAACCATGCAACTTTGTATTTGAAAGCAAGTTTATAACAAGAGTCTACGTTTTGTAGAAGGGTTGTCTCACCTTACCACAAGTATCATTAGTTATTAACAATGGACTTTGCACCCTGTTATGTTACTGTCAAAAGTATACAATAACATAAATGAATTAATCTACTAAAATATGAAAGTAGACGTTACAAATTGAACAGAATGTACAATGCAAGACATTCTAATTCTTCCTAATAATCCACTAGCAACGCGACATGATTTCTCCAACGAAACACCTCAAGAAAGGAGCAAGAAACTGGATCAAGGTTTGGGTATTAGTTTATTACCGTGGCATCAGATTGATGTAACGCACGTACTTTAAGGCAAACATAAGGTACATCTGATAGGCAAATTATGATTTCAGCATATGATTTGAGGATAAATACACCACTCAAACGACAAAATCCACTCTAAAATCTATAACCCAGATCACCGCAAGTCAAGCCCTTTGGGATGTGAGGCCAGTTCTGAATAAAAACCTCAACAATAACCCTATACAAAATCATTCAAATTCAAATCCCATTTTTTAAAAACAGGGAAAAGGCATGCAAAAGGGGCAGTCATCATAAAGAATTAAGTAACAAACACAGATGCATCATGTCATGGTGGAAAAATGAAGCCAACCAACAAGATGGTCTGTCACTTAGCTTTTGGTGGGACTCAAGTGAAGTGGTCTGAAATGCTACCCAAACTCAAGTCATGCTGTTTGTGTATGGTTGGAATGTACGAAGAATTTGAGATACCCTTTGTTGGGAAACGGGTTTCACAAGAAGGGTGCGATGATTATCTGTATTTTGGTTCTTAGGGCCACGAATATAGCCATCTGTGCTTGGGTAGAGACCTATAAAGTGGCCAGTTCCTATGTCAACTCCAGGTTTTCTTTACTATGTAATCAACAGGAATTTGAATAGGACATTAGCGTATTGACATGTCGGCAGGGTGAAGTTATTTCTGCTTGCAGATTGTATTATTGCAGTACATATGGTCAGTATTGGATTACCAACCAGGATACTGTTTAATGAATATACAATCTCAGATTTGAAATCCAAGTTTTTCGTCGTAGTAGTTCTCGAATTCTTATAAGCCCTAGGCTCAACTGCAAAGGGGCTTAGGATTGAGGGAAATACAGAAGACGTAGTAATCACTAATATTCAATAGTAAAGTTGAAATCGTCTCAACAGTCTCTATATCGTGGATGTCTGTCGTTTGACGAAATCGCAAAGTGTGTGTTTTGGTTGTCTTTATATTCTTTCGATCATCACATTTTTCATGTTTCTGAACGTATCATGATGCTATGTACCTGAACGGGGTTGGTAGTCTTTAGACATTGTGTAACTCTATAATCCCATTCTCGAAAATCGTCTCTTATTCTTTTTTTGGTAAGTAGGTGAATAATGTTGATAAGATAGAAGTTAATTATAGGATTTTGACAAGTTAGCCTTATGACTTTTCATTCTACAGATAAAGTCATGAGATATCACGATTATCAAAATAATGTGAGCATCTAGCGAAGTAGTGTTGGCATCTAATCTCATTATATTACACTACACAAAATAGGATCAAAAGATCCCATCACATGATACTTCATGAACCCAGTCCTGACAGACGTCAGTGCGAGCATGACGTGTAAAAGCTACTAGGGATCCGACATCATTAAGTTGAAATAGATATGACTTGTGGATACCCTGATGACGACGGAAGTCTGAAACTATACAGCAAAAAAATTATTGATAATAGAGGCCACTGTGACTGCAACATTCTCAGTCCCCGACACCTGAAGAAGCAGAAATGTAAAACCACTCAAAAAGTTAATTCGGAGTAACTTTTTTCTTTAGGGCCCACGTTATAGCTATAAGGAGCCCTTGTGAGTATACAGTAACAGGATCGGATGTCATAGTTGAGATCGCCGCAGATTTGCTTCTAAGGTCGCACCTATAAACCACGAGTGTCCTAGAAAATGGCCCCTTATTCTGGGACATCCTTTAAGAGAAAAGGAAAGGATATCATGATAGAGATGAATTTGACTGTTGTATTCATCTGAGTGTATGTATTTATCACTAGAAACTTTATAGAAGCTTTCCATTGTTAACTTGCATTACATATGCCCGTGACTAGGAGCTTATACACAGAGTGATTGGAAATATACTCAAGAGAAAAGAAAAATTGGCAAACTTTATGTGACTATACAGTGGCCGGATCACGTGAACCTTAGAATTATACATGTTTTTTTATGGTGCCAAGGTCTGATATAAAGTCACAATATAGCTAGACATGTGACTACTTTTAATACAAGTGGTATAAACTGATCGGTGTACCCTCGGTGTAAAAAGTTATGTTTACATTTTTCTTTTGATTTATTACTGGTAGGCAAGTATGCTTAAAGAGTTAGTTGCCGTCTCATCACAAATTCGGTAATCATGATATAACCGTTGGAGCGCTCAATAATTAACAACAAAGCGAAAGCTTTGGAGTTCGTAAAAGGTGTCGTGTCGTCGTAACTTTTATAACGCAGCTTCTCACCTCGCTCTCTGTCGATGATGATGAAGTAAGCTGTATCTGGACGATCTTTTTTCGTATTCTTAATGAATGTGATCGAGTTGTATTTTGTTTTGTTATAGAATTCAAGAATCTGAATATTAAATTGAACTTTATACTGTAACAATTATCTTCAAAATAGTATTTTTCAACGAGTCAAACAAGTGACTCACAAAAGATAAAAACCATGAAATGTAGCCATTTTTCCTTATATATACGTACACATGTTGGATATCAATTCAAAGACTTCCAAATCAACCCCTCTCATGGACAGTCATTTCATGCAGAGAGTCTCTCACTTGCTCCCTTCACCATTCTCCTCATGCAGCTTGCGAAACTGTGCCTCCGACGTGATCGGAAGCTCCATCTTCATCACCCGAGATCACACATTTTACTCTTCCACCAAGACCAACCTAACCAACACCCTGCAGAAAAACGACCATAAACCGAATACCTGCCTAGTTTCTCATGTGAGCAGCTCTTCTTCTAATGGTGGGTGGTTTAGCAGCAAAGAAGACGCGGAACTCGACGCTAAGACGGCGTCCCTCCCTAACGTATCGTCCGGTTCTTCAGAGTCTTTTAGCCGGAAAACAACTAAACATCGCCGGAGAGCAAGTCAGAAGAGTTTTCGCCAGCTAGTGGATCAAACCATTGACTTACATGGGAGTTCTGAAGAGTCGTCGGCTATCTCCTCAACAGATCTTTACTACAGTGATTATGGGAGTTTTCGACGGAGGAAAGCTGCAAAATCTGGCCACCGGAAAACTGGCAAGAAATGCAGGAGAAGAGGTAATAAAGATGAGGGGTATCATGCGGTGGAGAAGAGTTCGACGGATCCGTACAGTGACTTTAGGGAATCAATGGTGGAGGTGATAATGGAGGAACAGATATTTGGAGAGGAAGGGCTTGAGAAGCTGCTGGGGTGTTTCTTGTCCTTGAATTCATCTGATCACCATGGGGTCATTCTTGAGGTTTTTTCTCAAGTTTGTCGAACTTTATTCACTCACTGATGACCTTGTTTGGCTAATGTATAATTGTCATTGCTACATGTATGATTAATTAGCTTAGGTTTGTGCCATGATCAAAGCTTAGTTTCTCAATCTCTTACACACATATCCCTTCGGCATGAACAGTGAACAGGCCATTCCTGTACGATCTTTACGAAGGTCATAACTGGTGCTTTTGATAATTGCTGTAGTTGATGACATTCCGCTAATTAGCCAAAAGGAATCTAAGGCTCCTTGGACTGCGAAATTCAAATTAAGAATGGGAATTGTATTTCAATTCTTCAAGAATTGGATTTGGAAAAGAATTTAAATTTCATTGCTTTTGGATACGCCACAAATTTTGAACTTCGAACAACATTTTGTCACAAGCTTATTTATGTTAGTCCAATTTTCAACTTAGGTGTTAGAGTCGTCACACACTGGAGGTGGTCTCGAGACAAATAATGGCCGGTGAGGTAGAGGTGACTGATATATAGTGGGCGGTGGCTGCTCGTGAGGCAGCAACGGGCGACAGACTCCAGTTGCTGACGGTGACTGAAGGGTCGCTGAAATCAGTGATCGACGATGGCTACTGACAAAGGTCGACAGTGGTAGGGCAATTGGTGACGGGAGAGGACGGTTGTAGCCAGTGGTGGCCCAATATTGATCCTTCTTGAAATTATAGCTTAAGCCATAACTATTGGGAAGAGACCAACATAATTTGAAACTAATTCAATGGACTTCGGTAAAATTCAAATTTCAAATTCAAATAGATGATCCAAATAGTAGAATTACAAATTTTTTGGTCCGATACCAAATTCAACTTCAATTCCAAGGCTAATTATGTGAAGTTTAGTGACCCTAAGATGATTTAAACAAAGTAATATGTTTAAGGGTCAAAGGAAGTTTGGAGACATTTTCTTTAACGTTGTTTTCCTCCATACAGTCAAGATAGTAAACCGTGTCGATAACTGTTCTGTGGATTGATCTATTATGCTTTTATGTCGCTAAAGGGCATCCCTGTTGCAATTTTAGCGACAAAATACTTCAAAAATGAGCAGCAAGCATAGCAACATCAAGTCAAGTAGAGCTAAAGAATACTAATAATAGCCTTTTAGAAATCTAATTATATATATATGAAAGTCGAAACTGAGAGAATGTAGCATTCTTTTTCCTATTTGGCATGCATCTTTTTATGTCATTTGGCATTCAACCAATCAAATAAGTTTCAATTTTCTCTCTCTTCCATGTCAGCATGTCCACTTTAAAAACAAATCTCTCTCTCTCTCTCTCAATTTTAAATTTATATCTCATTCTTATCTATATCTCATTTAAATCTTGAAACTTTCCTATATTTTACACAAGTTTAATATGTTTTCACAATCTAAAAAATTAGTCTCCCTCATTTTACTTTATTATAAGTCATATAAACCAAATATATATATATACATATATATATGTATATATATGTATATATATATATATGTATATGTATATATATGTATATATGTATATATATGTATGTATATATGTATATATATATATATATATATATATATATATATATATATATATATATATATATATATATATATATATGTGTGTGTGTGTGTGTGTGTGTGTGAGCTGATCCGTTGAGAGCGCTAGCAAAATAGGAGATTTTGTTAGCGCGATCTGGCCGTCCATCCTCAAAGGATGGATGGCCCATATCTTTTTTTTTCAAAAGCTGTCAGTTGTCCGAGACACTATGTCGCGGACAATATTTTTTTTTACCATTTTGCCCCTCTTCCCCTGTCCGCTACACTGTGCGGCGGACGACTTTCTTGTCCTAACATGTGTCAGGAAAAAGACGTCCGCTACACAGTGTAGCGGACTACTTTTCGACTGACACATGTCAGGAAATGTCCCGTCAATTCTTTACCCCCACGACGGTTACCTTGTCATTATATGTCACGTCAACAGTGTCGGCTACACAGTGTGGCAGACTGTTATTATTAAAAAATTGTCCGCGATATAGTGAAGCGGACATTGTAAACTGTCCGCTGCATTATGTGGCGGACAGTTAATATATATTCAAAAAAAACCCTAACTACGAAACTCTTCTCCATTCTTTCTATTCACAAATTTTTCCAGCGGCGTTGGCAAGCAGATCTGCGCAATTTCTTCTTAAGAACACCTTTAATACCCTAATAGATCACGTAAGTTCACAAAATCAATCCTTTACATGTTTGTAATCTATAGTTATGATGGATATTGCGTTTTATGCGGACTTTTGATTATGCATTGAGCATGTGCTAGCGATGAGAATTTATATACGTATATATATATATATATATATATATATATATATATATATATATATATATGTATGTATGTATGTATTTGTTCATGTGCTAGCGTTTGTAAAATTCGATTCCGTGTATGTATATATATCTAGTATACATATGAGTATATGATAACATTGTATGTATTATGCATGTGCTTGCGTTATATATATTATGCACGTGCTAGCGTTGTATTTTTGCGAGCGATTATCAAAATCCAAACTTAAAATCCAAACTGAGAAGGTTTTTCCATAATTTCAGTTGCAAAAAATAAAATTTAACCCTAGATCAGAAGATCCATCCGTGTTATATGACCAAGCCAACCATATCAGTACGCTCATATGAGATGGTGGAGTAAGATACTTAGCGAATAAACTTTATTATTCCCGCAAATATTGTATACTTTTGCTTTGCTTAGATTGTATTTATTAATTCGTAGGAAAGAATACTTCTCACCACAGTAGAAGTATCCAATGAGTTCACAGCATGAAAATTGAACAAGTCCCAGAAAATGATACTGCGTGGAATTGGGTTTGAGATTTTCACGCATGGGCAGATCTTTCAACACCTTGACCGGCACTTAATAGGTGCCCTTGTTGAAAGGTGGAGAAGTGAAATGAATACGTTTCACTTCCCTCTTGGAGAGATGACAAATACCTTAGAAGATGAAGATGTAGGGTTCATCTTTGGGTTACCAGTGACGGGGCGGCCGGTAATAGCTCCTCCGTCGGAAGCAACGAATAAAAGAACCGCTAGGGACTTCTTCACTTCGATACCCTAGGAACAATTTAGCAGTGGTGGTATAAAGTTGAAGTGGTTGGTAGATATCTACAAGGTTTTGCCGAAAAACTATACGGCCGAGATGCTTGTGCTGTACACATAAGCCTTCCTCTTGTGGGTGATGGGGGAAATTTTATTCCTAACGACGTCGAAGAACACAGTCAGCGTGAAATATTTACCGTTGTTGGGTAACTTGCGGGAGGTTGGGGATTATGCCTGGGGCGTAGCGGTTCTTTCGTATCTGTACTGAGCATTGCACAAGGCAACGAGGCCCGACTCCAAAGCCATATGTGCATGTCTCTCGCTATTGCAGGTATATCATATAAATCCTGATTTTGTTATTGTTTTTTTTGTTGAATCGACAATATAAATATAATTTACCCATGTCCTTAGGTGTGGTCTTATGAACACCTTGCTACCGGTGCACCAACGTGTAGGGATGGAACTGATAAAGTGTGGCCTCGGTTGTGTGCTTGGGAGTACAGCCGAAATGAGAGCTACTACCAGAGGAGAGTCGATCCCCATCACAACATTACGTACTATCGAGGGGAGTTCGACTGTCTATCTCCGGGCCAAATCCGTTGGGCACCGTACAGCCGTTTGACGCAACGGGTGGGAAAGTCGTTCATCTTCACGCTCTCCGGGTTACAGCGCACACTCCTGATCCACTTCGAGGTCGTAGAGTGGCAGCTGCCAGACCGAGCAATGCACCATTTTGACTGCCTGCAGGGGTTTCCAGCTGATGCCCCAGATATGAGGGTTAATAGGAACCCACCGGGTGTCGGGCGGTTTGGCAAGGCCAATGCGCACGAATTGTGCACGGTCGAAATAAAGCTTTGGAGTTCTTGGCAGGACACACTGGCGGCCATCGTCTCGGAGCTTGACCCCATTATCAGCATCGACAGTACACTGAATGGTACTACCGCATCATGCGGAGGAGAGTAGCCACAGTAAGGTTTGAACGTGGGGAGAAGTACCACCCTAGGTTTCAGATCAATGAGCATATGGCATACAATCTCGTAAGTTATCCAACAAGTGTTCGTAATTGAATTTGATGATTATAAATGTCTGATTGAAGTTACTTATTTTTTATCTCTTTGGATGTACGTTAATGCCTCGCTCGCATTCTTCCAGAAGTTGAGTGAGTAGAAGGATAGAGCGTAATGGGCGAGGATCTTCGCCAACAGGCTGCTGCATTTGCTTTAGGCTACGGGAATTTTTTGTGCCAAGCATCGGGACAGTCTTCGGTCGTCAGCACGGGAATGGGTTATACGGGCGTCAGCGAGGGATACGGTGATGCCTCGGGATAGGCTTCAGGGGTGAGCCAGGGAGTTGGTGGTCCCTCTGTAGTGGGGATGGGACAGGCTCAAACGTCGTGGGACGATTACAGCGTCCCCTCCTTTAATTTGTTCCCGGAACCCCAACCCATCTCTCAGAGTCAAGTCACGCAAGACTGGCCTTTCAGAAACTACAGTTTCTCCGACGCACTGTCCATTATCCCGTGGGCGGGACCACTTGGCGCCCTTGGAGGGCAATATCAGCCGGCGGAAGAAATGGCCGAAGAGCAATATCAGCTGGCCGAGCCCCCCGAAGGACATTACCAGCCGGCCGAACCAGGAATTGGAGGGCAATATCCCTTACTCGAGCCCCTCGGGGGAGGGCAATATTTGCCAGTTGACCCCCCGAAGGAGGGCAATATCCCTCGGTCGACCCCCTAGGGCAATATTGCAAAGGGCATCCAGCCAGGCCCCTAAAGCCGCATAATACGAGCTAATCCGAGCCCATTATTTTAGCGGGTCCCCCGAGACATAGCGTCGTATGACGTGGATCACCCAGAGGGCTTGGATTACAATTGCTCGTGGTCAGAAATGGCCTCGTTGGCTCCGGGAGCTTGGTTAGACAACGGTGTCATCTCACACTATGTGCATATTCTAAGGCAAAAGGGTAGGGAGCAGCCGACCAACTGTCCGCGTGTTTTTATCTTGGATGCTTATTTTCATGGCATCCTAGTACAAGACTGGCACGAATAGGTCCCTGCAAGGGGGACGAGAACCCTGACCCAGTGGAAACCGTCCGCTAACCTACGGGCATATCTTGCTAGGGATAGTCCAGTAAGCGCAAGTGTTGCCGACGTGTTTCTAATCCCATTTTTAGGGAATAACCACTGGTACTTGGTTTGCTATGAACCAGTAGAAAAGGTCGTATTAGTCATCGACAGTCTCCACGATGATACCCCCGAGATGCCTGTGCTTCGTATGTACAAAGGCCTAGGCCAGTTGGATGCCATGGTAAGATCCTGTTTAATTCTTATTGTAACTTGCATATTGTAAAACTGATTAATGCTTATTCTGTTTGCTATGTTTAATGTTTAATGCTTATTATGTTTCTCACAGAATCTATTTTCTGCGTTGGTCAATTCTAGGCGTGACAAGAGAGTACCGGGCAGGCCAAAGCTCCATTTCCGATTGAAGAAGAGGAGGCCCAAGCAAAATAATTCGTAGGACTGCGGCGTCTTTGTCTGCATGTACATGGATTACATTTGTCGGTCTGAGAGCCTCAGAAAGTCTGTCTGGAGCTGAGAATGCATACAAGGCTTTAGGTATAGGATAACTTGACAAATTATGAAAGGCCGACCTAGAGCTATTAGGTTTATTGAAAATCCGTGTAATGACGAGAATCGCACAGGAGATGAGGGCCCCAATTGACATTGTAACATTATATTCATTTTTTAATAAACATTTATTATCTTTATGAAAGTTGTTCGTCATTCATCGGGTTTGAATTGATTTGTGTTGACATCAGTTGATCGGTGTTGAATGCGATTGATTTGACTGACCGATTTGTGTTGAAATCAGTTGAGTGTTTGATTTGTGTTGAGATAACATTGGCATTTGGACTGATTTGTGATTTTCTTTGAATGGTGGGAAACAAAGTGTGGGTAAGTGTTGGAGCTTTAAGATTGCGCAGCGCCAAAAAAGTTCTCTAAGTGTTGGAGCCTTAGATTGTAGTTGACATTTGATTTGGGTTTGAATGATGATTGGAGTTGACATTTGATTTGGCTTTGAATTTACGTATGGTGGGAAACAAAATTGTGGGAACGTTCTACAAAATGTTTATGCTGCACCGTTCGCTACACAGTGTAGCGGATGTATAGGGAACAAAAAATTTTCTAAGTGTTAGAGATGAAATTTTTTGCTGTGCCGTCCACTATATAGTGTAGCGGACGTGTAGAGAACAAAAAGTTTTCTAAGTGTTGGAGATCAAAGTTTCTGCTGCGCCGTCCGCTACACAGTGTAGCGGACGTGTAGGGAACAAAATTTTTCCAAGTGTTGGAGTTGAAAGTTTCTGCTGCGCCGTTCGAACAAAAAATTTTCTAAGTGTTGGAGATCAAAGTTTCGGCTGTGCCGTCCGCTATACAGTGTAGCGGACGTGTAGAGAACAAAAATTTTCTAAGTGTTGAAGATCAAAGTTTATGCTGCGCTGTTCGCAACACAGTGTAGCGGACGTATAGGGAACAAAAATTTTCCAAGTGTTGGAGATGATAGTTTCTGCTGCGCCGTCCGCTACACAGTGTAGCGGACGTGTAGAGAACAAAAAGTTTTCCTAGTGTTGGGATCCAGAGTTTCTGCTGCACCGTCCACTACACAGTGTAGCGGACGTACATGAAACAATTTTTTTTAAGTGTTGAAGATGAGACTTTCTGCTGCGCCGTCCACTACACAGTGTAGCGGACGTACAAAAAACAATTTTTTTAAAGTGTTGGAGATCAGACTTTCTGCTGCGCCATCCGCTAGACATTTTAGCGGACGTCAATAATTCTGTTTTATGAAATTGGCGAGGGAGTAAATATTTTAGCGACGGAATTAACAATCTCAATATCTCAACTCAAATGTACAATTAACAATAAAAAATCATCGATTAACAATCACAATTCTCAAATGCACAATTAAGAACCTAAAATTCAAAAAAATAATGAACATTAACTTAAAATTGTTCATAACTTGATTTAGGGTTCAACATTGGGGGAAAGTTCTTTCACAAGTGCTCCGATCAAACACCGTCACTTGAAAATTCCAGTTCCTCGTGTGTTCAAAGATTACAAAGTCCCCGAGATGGAGGTCATGCTGCTACACGAATTCATTCCAACCCCTCTGCGAAACAAATTTGATCGTGGCCACGCTTTTTCTTGATTCTAACATGTCATGACCCCTTGCGGCTGGTTAAAGTTGAATCGAAATAAAGTATGGCAAGCCTTGTGCAAAAGGCTACCGGTATGTCCTAACATATTCATAATACAAAAAATAGGTAAGTTTTTAAGCAATGATAAAACTTTTAACACACACGAAAACACAGAGAAAGAGGGATGGCCTACAAGTTATGTATGAAAATTAGGCATCATGACCTTGACGAAGTGTCTGCCTACAAGGTGTCTGTTGCCTACAAATTCACTGCTCGATGAATCAGAAGCCATAAGGACGGATCTGTTGCCGGAGGTGGCGCCGTGTCGGGGGGAGGACAGGGATGTCGCTGGAGGTGCCGCGTCGTTGAGTGGAAGACGGGGCTGTCACCGGACGTGGCGCAATGTCGAGGGGAGGACGATGGTGTCGCCAGAGATGTGGGTCGCCGTAGATGGGGTAGCGGCTGGGTGAGATGTTCGAGACAGATAGAGAAACGGGAGAAAGAAGATTGGCCGATCTGATTAATATATAACAGGATAGAGTCGTCCGCTACATTGTGTAGTGGACACAGAGAACACCAAAAGTTTTTTGGACTCTGCAGAGCCGTCCATTACATTGTATAGCGGACATAAAAGAACATCAAAAGTTTTCTAAGTGTTGGAGTTTTAAGACTCTGCAGAGCCGTCCGCTATACAGTATAGCGGACATAAAAGAACCAAAATTTTTTTAAGTGTTGGAGTTTTAAGACTCTACAGAGCCGTCCGCTACACTATGTAGCGGACGGGGCAAATAAAAAAAAAACTTAAACTTAGATTTGATGGCTCTCATAGGTTCATCAGAAAAAAATTCCAGTCTTCAGTCGAAAGATTATTAGAAAAAGATTACAAAAAATTATTACAAATGTCAAACAGACTTGATGGCTTATACAAAAAATTAAAGGTCCACTGCAGCTTGTTCTTCCTCATCTCCGGCGTCATCTTCTTCCTCATCTTGCAAACCCCTTGGACTAATCTCCAGTGTCTTGTAATGGTTCCGCTTATCATGGTCGGTCATTTTGTTGCGCAATGCACACCTTCTCAGCTTTTTAGGTTGAGTTGCCTGTTCAATAGAGCTCTTCATCCGCATAGATCTCTTGCGGCCTTTGGTTTGCGATATAATTGGATCCAAAGGCCAGATATCATTGTCGTCTTCCTCCCCCGGCTCGTCATCTTCTGATCCCGTCGTAGTCTCGGTGTCAACCGCATTGCTGGCTAAAGCTGCTTCCAACTGGTCGACGATGGGCTCTTGCTGCTGAGCTACCTCGAGGAGATGTTTATATCCGACCATTGTAGCAGCACCCTTTACGGACAAACGGGTGAACATCGTCACTAGATGATTATACCGCAACGTCTCTGATTCTTCAAAGTCAGCATACATGTGCTTCAAAAAGGCAATGGTACCGTGTAACCTGTTTGCACCTTTCATCCACCGTGGCAGGAAGTATTTATTGGGGATTGTCCTGATATTCTTCTGGGTGAAAAACCGCAGAATGTGTCTACACAAGATGCCATGGAACTCAAACTTCTTGCAAACACATGTCACCGAGTTCTTCAATGTGTCGTGGCTCACCGTATAAATTATGCGCAGCTTCTCAGGGATGAGGTCATTCACGAGCGAATAAACCTTGTACTCACGCGTAGACTTTTCTGCCACCTTGTTTATACTGTATCGTCCCGATTTTCGCAGGTCTACTTGGTATAGCATGAAGATCTCCTTCGTATAGACTTTGGCACCGTTCAGCTCCAGCGGGGTCTCAAGCAACCTTCTCCTTTGTTTGTACGTGGTTGCAAAGTCTGTAGCCCTTTCTTTCATGAATAACGACGCAACCGCTTTTTGTGCAGACGTGACGAAACTCTTCAAATTGGTAGATGTACCCACATAACTATCGAACGTGGTATTCATAGATTCACTCCTGCCAGTCGTTTTCATGCCCGCAGAAAAATGCCTCCTCGTGTAAACGCCAATCCATTGCTCTTTGTGCTCGTACAAGTGCTGGAGCCACTCATTGTCTTGCAATGAGTAATCCTCAACAAGCTTTTCCCACCTCTCATCAAATTCCTCAATTGTTAACAACTTGTTAACGCACTTGTCAAAATCCTGTTTAAAGTCTGGATACTTTGCATACACGTGATGCAGACGTTTAGGGTATTTGTTGCTTATGTGCCAAGTGCACAAGTTGTGTCAAGTGTCTGGGAATACTGTAACAATAGGCTTCTTCATTACCAAATCTTGATCGATGATGATAACTTTGGGTGCTTTGAAGTTCATTGCTTCCAGCCGCGCCCTAAACAACCATACAAAATAACGCTGTCCCTTAACAAGGCGAACCCGAACATGATGGAGTGATAATGATAATTGACGCCCATGAAAGGAGCGAACGGCATCGAGTACTTGTTGGTACGGTAGGTGGTGTCGAAAGTCACGACATCCCCAAAATGCTTATAAGCTAGCCTCGAACGACCGTCGACCCAAAAAATTGTGTTAACTCGATACTCGTCGCCAAGTTTATAATCGAAGGTAAACTGCGGGTCTTCCATCTGCATCCGCTTCAATAGGCTCATTGTGGATTGAGCATCATTAAGGTCATACGCAGCTCGTCTTTGGGTTCAGACCGCGTTACGAACGTCTGTCGTGTTAAAGTTTAGATTCTGAATTCCTCCAGCCTGTTTAGCAAGAACATTAATCATGTCGGTAGGTCCTAGCCGCGCATTGCTCATTGTCTTAATCAGGCTCCTTGCGACCTTACCCATCTTCTTGTGTTGATGCATCTGACTCACCTTAGAAAACTCATAAAAAGGTGAAAATAAAAGTATTTGTTATTATTATTCGACATATAAGTATGAGCTTTTAATTAGTCGTTGTTGGTCCCGTGTGCAACGCACGGAGTTAATACTAGTTGATTTTGAGATAGCCCAAACTTGATTTAAGCTGCATTAAATTAGGTTGATAGATGTTCGTCCGACTTACCAAACTGATTAAATCATCTTTCAAAAGCAAAAAAACACTAATAAAAGTATAACTCAAGAAAATGCGTATCATGGATTAATCACTTTTTCATAATCAGGTTTGACCAAATAAACAACCAAAATATCCCTATTAATTAAAAAAGACCTTTATCACCTTTTATTCAACACTAAATTTCTGGTCATTTTGCAACATTAAGAATGCCTTTTGTGGTTTTTGTCCAATCACCATTTATAACCCAAAGCTAATTTTTACTAAAAACAGTCTAAAGTTGATTTCGATTTAGATTAAAATTTTATTCTGAAAATCAATCCCAAATAAACTCTTAGACCGTTACACGATTTCATATTTCAAAATACCCCAAAAAACAGGTCAAATGTGGTGAAGCCCAGCCGATGAGGAAAACTGGGAAAACTTTATTGCCTAAACCCTACCCTTGGGCAGGGGGGGGGGGGGGGTTCACTTACATTGTCAAAGGAAAGATTCCCTTAGTGACTCTTATCCGGTGAAGTTAAAAGAATATTGTTAATGGTAGGTGTTACGGATATTTAACGATGATCAATGGTCGTTATATAAGAAGTTTGCAGAATATTTCTACTACTGGGATTACAGCCATCGTTTAAAAAAAAACCCAAATTCTTAAACTGATTAGAGACTGTTTAGGTTTGATTGTCAAAAGTAGATATTGATTAAATTAAAAGAAGTTTATAAAATTAGTTGTAATCTATTTTATGCGTAATAGATTAAAAGTTGATGGATTGTTTGGATAGAAATGACTAAAGTAGGTTTAGTAAGGCAAAATTAGCACATAGTGTATTCAAATTTTTGAAAAGGTGCATGTAATATTTGTTTATATGTAAAGATATTTTGGTGTTTTCTTGGTCAAACCTAATCCAAGAAAATGAGAATTCCGAATTTAATTATTCTTGAGTACATGAAATAGATTTAATCAGCTTACTTTTTTTTTACAAACACTTCAAAACTAACTTAATCTTAATTTAATCATATTTGATCATTAGAAAAGCAATCCCAAACACATTCTTAATTGATTGTGCAGCATCAAATAGCCATGAAAGAGTGGAGAAATAACTGAGCGGGTCATCAATAAAATGTCTTGGCCCAATATTAGCCGAACCTCCTGGCAAATTGTCCCAGCCCAGCGCAGTTCCCCTCTCACGTCATGTGAAGTGCATACAACTGTGGTGGTTGTGAGGTAGTAGATGGGGCATTGCTTGGTGGTGTTACGAAGGCCATAGAGAGAAGAGATCACCCCCAACCCCCCCCCCCCCCCCCCACACACACACTTCGTTTGAGAACTTAAACAGTAAATTGACAAGAAAAACATCCAAAACACCTATTTGGGTGTAAACTTAAATCGACGCTGTTCGTCACCTTCTTGAGAATCGTTTTCAAAATCACGAAAACGGAAACCAATTCCAAGCGCGTTCATTTGATGTGTTTTTTATTCCAGAATAAAAGCGCCAAAATGAAAACGGACCAGGGCCAAGAATTTCCATCGAATTATTGCATTTAAATTGCTAACGTAGAAAAAGGGTGGCCAACTCCATCCATGATAAGCGAATTACGTTCAGGCTAAGCTTGAGAAATAAATAACTGGGGTCACCAAAAAATGTATTGGCCCTAGGCCCAACCCAACAAAGAATCTTACTTCAACTTTAATATCAAGACCCATTACACATCGCGGGGATAGCTCAGTTGGGAGAGCGTCAGACTGAAGATCTGAAGGTCGCGTGTTCGATCCACGCTCACCGCATTTTGTTCTTATAAAATTTACATCCTAAAGTAGCATTTTCCAAATAATTTTTTTTTTTTTGGCTTTTTGGTCAAAAACACTCCAAAGGATACTGGTCAATGTTAACTGGACTGCCATAACAACCTATTATATGAAAAAGCCTCATATCCGGAAATTATTAAGGGCATGTTCGTTTATCATTTTTATTATCTGTTATTATTTTGTGTTCTTATTGTAATCAATTTTATATTCAGTTAAAATGGTTGTGTAACTTTTATCGTCTTGGCAAATTCCTTTTAGTTACTTTTCTCTGACAATGAGTAAGAACTGGTCGAAAAAGATGAAAAACACCTTATAGCAATTTTTATATTTTTTGCGTTGTTCGGGTTAGATATTTTTCAAAAAAAGGAAAATAATAGAGGTACATTATAAAAAGAATAAAATCACTTTTTCCTGTATAGCAGATGGAGATGGGCTCTTCTTTATATATTACATAAGCCGTAAAGTAGGTAACTTGAATGCGCAAGATACAAGATAAAGTAATCTAAAGTCGGTAGTTAAGGGCGCACACGCTTCAACTATCTCGATTGCTAGACCCCAACTTGCTCTCAAACATCTTTTTCTATATCCATCTTGCTAGAAATTGAAAAGACCCTTCTTCTTTCTAGCGCTCCTCCTTTGGCTATCTCTCATTCAACTTTTCCGACCTCTTCGGCACTACTATATAGAGGACTTATTCTGCTAACTACAAAATGAGGGAAAGATTCATTCACGAATTTTTATGGTCATCGTTCCAAAAACTAAAAATAAAGATGGTATACGAACGAGGCCAACTTTCACCTATGAGTTCAATGCTTACTATCGACATGCACTCTTTGAATAGGACCATGCTTCTGTTTTCACAATAAGAGCAACAGAGTTCCACACCGCGCGCGCTTTTGGACTAATAGATTTCATGTTACGTCAATTGGAACTTGCTCAATACCCAACAAAGATATTATCCTCTTTGTTTAACTAGAGGCGAATCGAAAGTTAAAGCCGTAAGAGTTCCAAAAGGGTGGTACGTAGGACTCATTCCTAGGAAATGACATGGCCAATGTTGACTAACTTCCGACGGCATGTTGGCTTGAGATCCTATTACTTGAATGCCAGTTCCAGTGTCACCCTGTTCTATCTATCTTCCATCTGTTACCTTGTTCTTCTTCTACCGGTCCGTTAAATCATGTCAAATATCTACTAATGCTATCATGATATTTTCTCCTATGTGAATGGAATTTGTGCGTGCAGAGGAGCTACAAGTATTAGTGTCTTTTCGCATCCTCTTTTAGCCACCAAAAATATTTGGAGACGATTGATTGTCGCTATATAGGGAGTAGGAGGAAGATTCCTCCAACCGAGATAGCAGCCAAATGTTTTCCTTAGCAAAGAATAAATGGTTAAATGTGTTTTAACGACAAAATAGTATCACTATAACTTATAGTAACACAGCAACATAACTTTTTAAGTAACAATCTTTTGTTACTAAATTCGTTACAATAGAGATGCTTTACGTCACAAGATCTCTATTCCATCAAGTGACAAAATTTGATATGATAAAGAAGAGAAAAAACCCATAAAGATACAGCCTTAGTTTCATTATTCCAGACCCACAAGAAAAATAAAAAGAAGCCTAACGTAGAAGAAGCCCGTATAAAACAGCAGTGGAAGAAATTGCATGTTTCTGGTAAGCACTGGTGATGTTCATAAAGGCACGCAAATGTAAACAATCTTCACCCTATAGTACAATAAAGGTTCTTACAATGTATTGTGGTAGCCAGCCGGAACCCAACCTTCTTAATTAGGATGCAACATACCATAATATCTATTGAGAAGATTCTTGACCCTAATTCGGAACATAATGCACTGTCAAGATGCTGAAGAGGGAATCTGAAAAGATCGAGTCAAAAGCAGAACGGTTGTTGCTGAATCAATGCATGGTGCCACTGGTAGTTGATGAGTATATTCATGTGGCCCATATCCCGATTTACATCAACCATGCCATTTGTAGAAAGTGTTGATGCTGTGGTACTTCCACAATGTAGCCAAAAGAAAACTACACTACAGAAAGTAGTGGACTAGTAGCAGCCATTGATAAGGTCTCTCTGTGTGTGTGTGTGTGTGTGTTTTTTTTTTTTTCTGATCATCGGACTTGGATGTCGAGAGGAAAAGTGCGAGTCATTCTCTAATACAAATGAACCCGTAAATTTATTTTTCAAAATTGTTTTGAGTTCACTTCTATGATAGTCGGTTTGGGGTGGGAGAGGCGAAATCCAATTAATGAAGTTACTACTACACACCCAATAATGCCCGTGACATGCATGAACAATGGAGTACAAGAATTACATTGACCTCTTTATTTTTTTTTCACTAATGTAGTAACTCTTGTAATCGATATTTCGTAGCGAAATGAATCCACTTTTCTCGTCGTGTTGTAGATTAGAAAATTCCATCCATTTTCTAGTTTTCACCTTAGAGGAATCCTCATACGAGAGCGATATACGTTGCATAAAAGTAAAACGTGCAAAGAATATCCTGACAAATTGATATCAAGGATGTACTATGTATGCATAATCAAGCTTAACATGTATGAAAGCATGATATTTTCATTAATCATTACTAGAAAGACTTGTATCTAGTAAGGCTGGATCCACTTGTCTTTGCACATTATAACTATCAAGGAAAGATATTATGAAGAAGAATCTGCAGCTGGTTCTACCTACTGTGCGAGCGTGTGGGAGAAAGAGACAGAGAGGGTGGTGGAAGATCGGTTGGCTGGTTGCAAAAGCAGCACTGTGGCTTGCAAAGTGAGCACTTTTCACTTTAGCATCTGCAGGGAGCATGTTCACAGACTCGTGGAGAAATGATTGAAGAAAGGGAATTAACATTGCTAAAAGTGGCGGTCCCTTGACACTTTGTTCGCGAGAGGCGGTTGTGATGTGTAAGGCTAAACAGCACATATATATAGATGATGAATGGTCGTACTCATGCATGCACAAGCGCCTGCATGTCTTGCCCTTGTCATGCACGCATGCATTGCGGGCCATTGAATACAAAGGGGGTTTCCAGGTCAAAGTGAACAGGCTACTTCATTCATCCATGTGTCAGAATATTATGCCTTCGTTTAATTTGAAGTGTTAGGGCATACGTTTGACGAAAATGGTACGAAGGTTTTAGGTTTCACCGCTTACCGCGTGAAAAGCGTGACAAAGGCAGTAGCTGATAGCAAGTGGACATATGTCCACTTGCTGCTCTCACTCTTGTATTATGTATATTAGACATTTTAGATCATATGAACAAAAAACCAAGAACTTGGGTATCGGATGAGGAAGGGTCATTCATTACGGTCACCTTCATTTTTTTGTGGATAGACTTTTAGTGTCATTAGGATAAGAATTTGTTGTTAATTGTATGGAGGATCGGCCAGCCTGAGTTGTACAGAAAGTAGGAAGTTAATAGCCTTCAACTACGTACGATGGAGATGATGTACTAAATCTTGCTGCCCGAGGTACACTTTGGCGGCTTGATGGAGCTGCCATGCAAAATGACAAAATTGAGAGGTGGGCCAGAAATAAGAGCAATGCGATTAACAAAACAAAACAAAAGGAAAAGACGAAGTAGAAAACAGAAAAGAAAAGGATACCAAATTAATAATTGGATGCAAGTGTTAGCATAACTAAAAAGTTAGTCTTAGTTAGTTTTCTAGTCATCAAACCTTGCTTCAAATATTTAGTTGTTACTAACCCAGTAACTCGAGTGAAGTTCGAGCCGGTTTATAAAATTTAATATACCATAAGGTCTTAAGTAGTATATTAATGTATACCACATATCGTGAAACAGAAAAAAAAATATTATTTAAAAGTAATTTATTTATCTATAAAGAATAGATTTTTGACACAGTAGAGCCGTTAGATACTTGTCTTCTTTAAGCTTTTACTTTAAGTTGTCAATTAATATTTTAAATGAATATTGGCTTACCACTTATAGTAGTAGAATAGTCATGTTGTAACCATATAGAACTAAATAACGAACATGGTTGTGATTAAAATTAAAAAATGGTCAGGCTATGACGTATCCCTTTTAAATCGTTGACGTTATATATGAGTATAATTCTTTATATTCAAAAGTTTTTGAGGTGGTACATGGTTTTTAGAAGGTTATTATAATGAATAAGTAAAAAAATTACATGGAATAAAGTTGCATTTCATATATAACAAGACTTGTGTATACACCTTATTACTTTCAAATAAGTTATTATTGTCTGCAAAAATAAATTTGACAAAACGATCATTGTGTGTGTGTGTGTGTTTCTTTAATTCTTGTAGGATGCTAGTAATGATAAAATCAAATTGATGAATATGATATGTCATTGTTTTTAAGTGTTGAAATTATTTTCTACATCTTCAATGACTTGTCGCCAAGTTATAGTTTTTATATCTACTAAGTGCACTCATAGAATTTTTTTTGGGCTAATTACACCTATGTCCCTGAGGTTTGGGGGTAATTACACGCGAGAACAATAGTTTGCAATAATTACACTTATGTCCGTTGACCAAACGGAATACAAAAATGCTTAACGGTTTTGACAAAAAGACTTAATTACCCCTGAAATGCCATTCATTCCTCTTTGAAAATATCTATGTTCTGTTATCTTTTTTCTCTCCTCTCTCTCCTTCTCCCCCTCGACACAAGCATGCTCTGATACCAAATTAGGGCTCACCGTTCCTTTTCCAGTGCGCCGTGACTTTGGCATGGCCCATGGCGGTGCTGTCGGTGGGCGAATGAAGTTGACAACGCCTTTACGGTGCTTCACATCCACCACGGGTACGGCGCCGCTGCAGCTGCCTTCTCCCGGGCCTCCTCCGGGACCAAGGACCAGAGGTGTTCGACATTGACGATGGGGCAGTGGAACTTGTTGCGGAGGAGGTGGAAGTAGCCCATGCCGACCTTGCTGAAGTAGCCCGGATGGTTCTTGTCGAAGAGGATGCGGTGATGGTGCATACCACCGGTGTTTCTCTGCCTGTCGGGATGCTTCAGATCGAAGACGAACGCCTAAATTAATTTGCAGATTAAGAACATTTTGAAACCCTAATTTGTAGAGCATTTCAGAAAATTAAGAACCCTAATTTGCAGATTTGTAGAACATTTTGAAATTTAATTTGCAGATTTAGAAAAATTAAGGTTGTGAACCCTAATTTGCAAATTAAGAACATTTTGAAACCCTAATTTGTAGATTGAGATAACTTAGGGTTTTGAAACCCTATTTTGCAGATTGAGATTGAAATAAATTAGGGTTTTGAAACCAATTGAGAAATTGATGAAAAAGACAGTAGAGATTGGGAAGAAACCAAAACCCTAATCTTTAAATTAAGGTTTAAAATATACAGTACGAGGGTAGTATTGTCATTTTAAAAATACGTATTGGTGACATCATAAAAAAGTACATTTTTTGGACGGAAACCTGACGGATGGACACGGGTGATACATTTTAAAAGTGTTTGGTCACGGAATGTTACATTTTGAAACTTTGTGTCCTTGACTATAATTACCCCCTAACCTCAGGGACATAGGTGTAATTAGCCCTATTTTTTCATGAAAATTTAATCGTAAGACCCTATGCAAAATCAAACTGGTTAATCGTTTGTTTTGTATAATTACATAGGTATTTTTTTTTACATTCTAAAGGTTTTAAATGTTCTCATATATAGTAATTAAGAATTATTTGATTTAACTGTACCTTTTTTTTCTAATACATATGTGATTCGTTTTCAAAATCTCATATATGCGATGTAATCACTTTGATTATTTTACGGTGTTACCAAAGCAAAAAAGTGTCCTATAATTGTACTATTGATCTTATATATTACATTAATAAATTTTTGTAATGATTATGGTATGTGTGTGTGTGTGTGTACTTATTACATTATAGTAAACTTATATTAACTATAACAAGATTTTTTTCCTTATAAATCTCACATGTGATTTTTGTTTCCTTGATACATGATTTTTTATCATCGTATTAGAGAGTTAGTTTTAAGGACACAATAGTCAAAATTAAATCCTAATAAATTAGTATATATTTGTTTAGAATTAGTTCTCAAATTAATAAGGTTTTCTAATATAACCCTCATATAGTTCCTGCAAAACTAAATAAACTTAAAAATATGGATCACATCCAAAATAATATTTGCATACATTTAGATACACTAACATGTTTAGTATATAGCCTTAAATGTTTTCCAACTATTAGAATTATGAATATTACAATTTTAATTAATAATAATTAGACTGTCATTTGTTGGTCGTGTGGTAATATTAAAAAAAAAGATGGTCAGTTTTTTATTTTATCAAAAGGATTCTAAAAGCTATATATTATACTTGATAAACCTTTGCATCAATATGGTAAGCATATATTAAAATAAGATAAATATGAATCAATTGTTACATTATTTTTATCGCTTCAATCTCAATTGTAACATCATTTTTTTCTCTTTTAAATCTAATATGTTATCTTCATATTTTTGATATATTAATTTTCATATTCATATTAGAAAATGCTTTTAAGTATACAATAGTTAAAATTAAGTCCTAATCGGTTAGTTCCATAATTAGTTAGAGTTTTAGAATGTTTAGAATTAGTTTTTTTTAATTATAAGGCTTACTGATATGCAAATTAACTTATCAAGAAATAAGAACCTATCCAAGATAATATTATTTTTTAGATATATGCATTTTTAAATTCATATTCTAGAATGGTTTTAAAGATACAATAGTCATATCATATTTTTGCATATCAAAGGTTTAAAATGTTCTTAAATATAGTAATTAAGAATTATTTAATTTGATCGCACTTTTTTTTTTCTAATACATATGTGACTTTTAAAAAAATTTCCTCATATATGCTTATATAGCCACTTTATTGATCGTCCTGTCTTTATCAAAGTAAAAAATTATCCTATAATATGATTGTTGAGTTTATATAGTATATAAATAATTTTTGCAATGACTATGTTATGCGTTATAGTAAATAAACATACATTTATTACATTACAATTAACTTAAATTAACTGTAATATAAAAAAAAATCTTCTAAATATCCATAAGTTATATACGTCATTTTTTGTCTTTGATTGAGAGAATTAATTTTTGGAACATGATAGTCAAAATCAAATCCTGAAAATTTTATATAATTGGAGTTTTAGAATTAATTTTGATATTATATAAGGTTTCCTCGTATAGCCCTTATATAGTTCCTGTAAATTTAAATAAACTTAAAAATAGGGATCACAATAAAAATAATAATTGCATACATTTACATGTTTGCTATATAGCTTTAAGTGTTTTTCAACAATCAGATTTATCAATAAGCATTATCATTATTACAATTTTAATGAATAATAGTTGTACAATCATTTTGTTGTTTGTGTGGTTCCATTCAAAAAATAACATCAATTTTTTTTATTTTATCGAAAGGATTCTAAAAGTTATTATTCTATATTAACAAATTATTACATCAATTACGGTAAGCAGATTTTATAATTCTAAAAACAAATTAAATAAGTATTACATAACTTTTATTGTTTCAATCTCAATTGTAGCATCATTTTTTTTCCTCTTCTAAATCTATTATGTTATTTTTTGTTTTTAAGATATATAAATATTTATATTAGAGAGTAGTTTTAAGGATACAATAGTCAAAATTAAGTTCTACTAAGTTAGTTCCTCAATCAGTTATAGTTTTAGAACGTTTAGAATTATTTTTGTAAATATATGAGGCTTAGTAATATGAAATTTAACTTATCTAGACATAAGAAACTCATCTAAGATAATATTTTCAATTGTAGCATCATTTTTTGCTCTTCTAAATCTAATATGTTATTTTCGTTTTTAAGATATTTGAATTTTTATATTCATAATAGAGAATTATTTTAAGAATACAATAGTCAAAATTAAGTCCTAATAAGTTAATTCATCAATCACTTAGAATTTTAGAACATTTAGAATTAGTTTTTCAATTATATAAGGCTTAGTAATATGGAAATTAACTTATCAAGAAATAAGAACCACATCCAAGATTATAATCTCAATTGTAGCATATTTTTTTTCTCTTCTAAATCTAGTATGTTATTTTCGTTTTTAAGAAATATGAATTTTTATATTCATAATAGAGAGTGGTTTTAAAGATACAATAGTGAAAATTAAGTCCTAAGAAGTTAGTTCATCAATCAATTAAAGTTTTAGAATGTTTAGAATTAATTTTTCAATTAAATAAGACTTAGTAATATAGAGATTAACTTATCAAGAAATAAGAATTCCATTTAAGATAATATTCTCAACTGTAACATCATTTTTTTCTCTTCTAAATTTGGTGTGTAGTCACTAATCCTTGTTGAATCACGTTTGCGTCTTACGTGAAAAACCAAGGCTGAAAGATGTATTTCTTCAACAATATTACTTCAAATCATCGTTATTCCTTGCCCTATATTAACATTCATCTTTCTCATTTGCAATGTGGCAAGTACTTGAATATGCCCGTTGATCAATATAGCAGATGCTACAATATTCGGGTCAGTCAGAGCAAGTAATTTATAGGTATATCTTGAGAGAAAGTTTGCTTTTTGAATGGAGAAATCAAGAAGTGCAGTCATGGATTTTCTTTTTGGATTGACAAACTTCAAAGTTTCTTACCATGTCATATATTTTATCTATCTTCTATCTATACTACTCATTAAGGGAAACATGATATGGTGTAACACTTTTTTGGGGTTACATAACTACTAACATATAATAGTAACAAGTTATACTCTAAGAAAATTGTTAAAATGTGACACAAAATAAAAATCTTATTCCATGAATAGCTACCTATAAAAACATGTTTAGTTTTCAAAAATTAAAATTTCTTAAAAAATATAGTTAAGAATAAAATTTAAAGGCCAAGTTTTATATGATAATAGAGTAATATTTTGCTAACTTATTTTTAGAAACGTATGACTAACTTATTTTTCTGTAATTTAAGATTCATTTTACTGAATATGAATATAATGTTTGATATATATATATATATATATATATATATATATATATATATATATATATATAATATATATATATATATATATAATTTGTACTATACATTTTCATGATACTTTCTACATTCAATTTCAAGTGATGGGCCTTAAAATAACTAACTTAATATTTTACAAATTCCATTGAAACAAATGAATTTTAGCAATTTGCTTTTCTAATGAGGTTTAACTTGAATGGAACAGCTACATTACTTTTACGATAATTGGCTTTGAAAATTATGAACAAATACGACCTTTTGAGAATCATGAAAATGAAATACAAAGTTAGTATCCAAGTCATGGCAAAAGAAAATGTGGGAAAAGCAATTTAGTTGGTGGCTAATACTAAGACTTATTAAAATTTTGAACCATAGTTTCATCTACTTGAATTTCTTCGATGCATGATATTCTTCCAATACTTTATGATAGTGTCATTTACTTATCTATGCATTTACTTTGTCTAATTGTTTGTGTTGGTGAAAAATACCCATTAATTTACTTTGTCTAATTGTTAGTGTTGTTAAAAGATACCCACGTGCGGAACGCGTGAGTACCTAACTAGTATAAGCAGATGTCAGAAACCAAAGCTTGAAACTATCAAAACATGTAAAACTTAAACAACAAAAGGCCTTAACACAAAATTAAGGATAATGACCACGCATGTTTTGAAGGATAACCTTAAGGTTGCTGCTTTCAAATCTCATATATACCAAGAGATTATATAAATTACGGTTCTATCTATAACAAGAAAAAAGCAATTTATGTAAGATTTTATTGTTGTTTCAGGCCTGTATGTTGGCTACCTTTTTAGAGAAAAACTATAAACAGGTGATTCCAAGTCTCAAGAGTCTCAAATATAGTGGAACCTCGTTTTCACTCCTTAGTATTGATGGATAAGAACTTCAAAATTTGGCCAATATGTCATCAACAGTCTGTAGCTTACAACGTTTAAGGTTGAAAATAAATTTTGTTAGGCTAGTCGTCTATCCTTGGGATAATACATGGCATCGTTTAAGAACTTTCTGGCACGCGTGGGCTGCTCCCGTTCTTTCTGGTATTTTGCTGGTAACGTGTGTGGGTTGTGAGTGTGCGTGACTGTGTGTGTAGTATGTGGGTTTTGTGTGTGTGTGTGTGAATTAAAGAAGAAGAAGAAGAAGAAGAAGAAGAAGAGGAGAGAGAGAGAGAGAGAGAGAGAGTAAAAAGGAGCCTCGTGGACAAATTTTATATCCTCTTTTTTCATAATGACAGTCATACCCCTCCGACTTTTTAATGGCATCCGTGATCCATTAGCCGCGTTACTGATTTGAGTCATTTTTTTAAACTTGGGTATTTCTTTGGCATAACTTCAAACTTGGGTACTAAAATTATACTGGGAGTAAACTTGAAGGTACAATTTTGGGATTAGGTTCTACTGCTGTTAATTTTTCTGACAGTATTTTTCTTTTTTGGCTAAATTCATTTAAAGATTTTTTTTTATTACAGCATACCTAATACAACAGAGGATCCTAATCCCAACAGGCCAGTACAAATATTCGTTTTCTCTCTTGGGCATGTCTTCAATAGTTTCTCTATCTGATTTAAGTAACTTGTATGGTAGCCCATGTAAACTACTAGTTTTCGGGTGTTCATCTTCACCGGTTTACGATTTCAAGTTTTCAGAGCCAACTTAAGTCAAATGGAAGAAAGACCTGTTATTCAGGATCCTTTCATTTTCAACTCAAAATATAATAATGGTATTAATAATGATAATAATAATGAGAAATTGTGCTTACATTAATGATGTCTAAGATGCTTATGCTCATACGACGGAAGCACATCACTAAAATGGAGCCAATAGAAATGCTACAAAAAATGGAAAAGAAAAATAAATTGTCTATTTCGAAGCACAAGCTAGTTGAATGTTCACACCCCTCCGTGTGAGTACCAAATTTGTACAATTAATTGTGTGGTACCAAAGTGCGGGTAAATTAGGTTCTATCTTGGGGAAAATAGGGAATGACCCCCTCTACTTTACACGTTGTGCGATTTGCCCCCCTCCACTTCAAAGTTAAGCACTAAACCCCCCCACAGTTACAGAAAATGGGCACCTTAGACGGATCCGTTATGAATAGCGTGAAATGACCAAAATACCCTTATTTCTTTATTAGCTAATGACCCCCTGTACTATACACGGTGTGCAATTTCCCCCCCTCAAATTTAAATTACAATTTTTGCCCATGACCCTCTTCCTCTGGTCAACCCCGCTACAATTAGTGATTCACTGAGCACAACCACTGGTATTTTTCTCCGACCACCGGTGAGTTACAACAAAAAAAAAAAAGGAACCGCGATTGCCGTTAGGTTTAGCAACTGATTTGCAAATTAAGCTTTTGAAATGCTAAAATTAGAAGATTTGAAATCCTGATTTAAAAATTAGGATTTTGAAACCTTAAAATTAGGGTTTCAAAACCCTAATTTTTGAATTAGGGTTTCAAAACCCTAATTTTCGAATTAGGGTTTCAAAACCCTAATTTTCAAATTAGGGTTTCTCTTCTCCTTCTCCAGATCTGATCCCGCCGCCGGCAGCCTCTCTCGGCCCACCATCCGGCAGACTCGCCCCACCCCACCACGCCGGTAAGCCCCTCGGCAAACCCACCCCACCACGCCGGCAGCCCTTTCTCTTTTTAAATCCCATTTCAAATTTTCAATTCAATTCAATGGATCACCTCGACGGGGAAGGGGAAGGGGGAGGGCGGTTGCGGCGACGAGGAAGGGGAAGGGGAAGGGCAGTCGCTGCGACGGGGAAGGGGAAAGGGGAGGCCGGTCGCGGCGATGGGGAAAGGGGAAGGGGAAGGGCGGTCGCTACGACGGGGAAAGGGGAAGGCGGTCGCGGCGACGGGGAAGGGGCAGGGCGGTCGCTGCGACTGGGAAGGGGAAGGGGGAGGGTGGTGCGGCGACAGGGAAGAGGAAGGCAGACGGGGAGATGAAGGGGTGCGGTGGTCGGGGGAGTTGACAGAATTGGGTTGGGGGGATTGGGGGGTTGGGTGGGGGGGGGGGGGGGGGTGGGGTGGGGTGGTTAGAATTAGGGTTTTTTCTGATTTTCTTTTCTAAAAGGGCAAAAACGTCATTTACAAAAAAAAAATCGTTAGTCAACGCGCGTGTTGACCACGCGCTGTTATATTTAACGATTTCCGTCTAAAGTGCCCATTTTCTGTAACTGTGGGGGGGTTTAGTGCTTAACTTTGAAGTGGAGGGGAGCAAATCGCACAACGTGTAAAGTAGAGGGGGTCATTCCCTATTTTCCCCTTCTATCTTTCCACATATCCACCAATTGATGGACAATTTTCAGCAAACATTCCCTAGAACACTAAAATCCCTGATCAGATCAAGGTCCAATTATTAGTTTTTGGTTGGACTGCTCAATATATGGATTCCATTGACCAAATTGAGCTTCCTGATTAGCTATCTGATTTGATGTTGACTTATGCCAGTCAACATTAAAGAGGGCAATGGTCCAAATACAAGCTAAGGGATATATCAATCAAGCAGTTCAGCTAATCAATTTTTGGACCACCTTATAATTAAGAGCTCTCTCTCAAATGAATAGTTTTTGGTCCTCGTCGATGGTACTGTGCACCAAGTGTAGCTAGGTGAGAGGTTGCCCTAGCTGAATTCCTATCATTTGAGGTTGTGGATCATATGCATCCGATCCCTAGAGCTTTTGCAGGACCACGTTTCCTGATTAATTTATGTTGTGGTGTAAATTAGTAGACTCCACTTTTAAGTATCAGATTGCTCATGTTCGCCAGTTAAGGTATTAGATTAGATTGCTTGGTGTCATGATAAAAATTGGTAATTTTTTTTTACTACGTATCAAGAGAGATATGATGATATTATTTTCATATCAAAAAGTGGTGAGTTGTTGAAATAGGAAGAAGGATACATGTATTGTGTAACCGAGACGCGAATCCGTACTGCCCCAAATAAAAAAGAAATTCACTAAAGTATTCTCATTTCAATATATTTTTTGATATTTGACTGCATATATATTTCACGTACACTACTACTAGTCGATATTCGTTTCTAAAGAAATGCTCTCTTCTCCGGATTCCGTGCTAACTTTAGGTAATATATATTGTCATCTTGAAACCAAACTTAAACAATATTCTCTTTCGAGTTTAAGCGTAGTAAGGGTGTTAAGCAACATTAGGTTTGACTCTTGAGCTTTTGCCGTGCTGATTCATTATAAACAAACTTTAACAAGTACATGCTCATCTAGGTTTAAGCGCTTGATCACATTACGTGCAATTGCATCTCAAGGCGTCTAGATCATTTAGGGAACTCAGAAGGAGGCAGTAGCTATCAGCTTAAGTCACTTGATTAAGAAACATACACAAACATTAATCACTCTTTCCTCGTTTAACCGGAGGAATCTGCTAATAATCTCGTTTCTTTTCTTCTATTCACACCACATTAATTGTTGGCAACTAGATCAATGGTATATGTAGAATCAGAATCAGTGGTGCCCTTACACATCACTTTAGCCGAAAGGTGTCCTTAAGCTAGCATTATCGTACTAATTAGGGAAAAAGCAAAGTGAATTAAAAGTCAAATGATACTTAGCGGTAAAAGAGGCCCAAGGGCCAAACCCAGATGACCATTTGGAACTTGATTGGGTCACAACCCCCTCAAGTATACCTTATTTTTTTGTTCACAAGTAAGGAAAGGTCATCTTTCTTGGTTGCACTAAATAAATGAGTTTTCTTTAAGAAGAAAAACCCCCTTTGAAACTAGTCATCTAGGAACTTACTCTCAATTTGTAACAGCCATGACAAAGCCTCTTGAAAATGCATTAGCTGTCAAAAATTTTGTTTGCTTTAATTATAGAAATTTCCATGGAAGATGAAGCCCTTTCAAACTGTTGGATTGGGATCACAACCAAAAAAAGAAAAAAAGGAAAGATCCTTTACGATATAGATGTGATCTGTAATCTTTTTCATGCTTCACCTATATGTAGAACTACTTTGAAAGAAGAAAACTGCCCTTTTAAGTAGACCTTTTGGGGTCTGATTGGGTTTAGAACACCCTCTCATTTGTCAGTCTGGAGCATATCACACACTCGTCAGCCATGCATAATATTCACCAACTAATGTGAAGAGCTTTCTTCCCATATATATAATCTTAATATATACACCAGTTAATGTGATAATTAAATACTGTGATATCATACTTAGGAGATGACACGAAAAATCTCGACCTAAAAGATTAAGCCAGTAGGTCTCATTGTTGCCGACTCTCGAGCAACTCATTTTTTTTATGTTTGACACGATTCCCAAAGCAATCTGTAAAGTAAACGGGGAGTATCATTAATTTATGAAGAGGTTGCAACCTAAGATCCAACTAAGCACTTCGATTCTGGTTGTTAATACAAGTCTGTTTCAATCATCACATATTTTTCGCTTGCCAGATGACCTTGTGCTTGTTAAGAGTTTGGACCACCTTTACTAGGTTGAAGTTTATAAGAATGGCATCACTAATTACTCACTTAGGTTACCAAACCCACCAAATTCTTACGCTAAATTGGTTTGATCTCTTCATTTGACACAAAGAAAAAGTCTACACTCCGTACCTATTGACTTCAACAATTTTTTTTGCGTGGTGTCATCTAATGCATGTAAGCTAATTACGAACATAAAACTTTGATGTCTGGACCACACTTCCATTCCATCACGAGCTAGCTATTAATTATTATAGTGCGAAATACCAGGTCTTGAAGCACTTAATATATATCCATTTGTGGGAGTCCATTTTGATGAACCAATCCTAGACCTATGTATAATGACCAATTATATGACTCTACCGATGCAAAAATTATACATAGAATACACGGATATATAATTAACCTCTTCAATTTGATCGAAGTTGCAGGCCAAAAGGCCAACATGCATTGGAAATCGAATGTAGTTCTGGACCTAGGCGCAATCTTAAGTTTATTCTTAGACTTAGAATCGAAAAAAAATTCATCCACTTATATGACTATAAAACATAATTTAGAGAACCAAATTTTAATGCGAATAATAGAACCGGGAGAAACTTCTTTTGTTTCTCTATCCCAAGTCACTCTATAATCTAAAACCCTCGTAGTGTAAGCGACAATATGTATGCCCCAATGACAATAAAGGAGCACTTACGAATATGATTGACACACGGGATAAGAGCTTTGGATAGGATAAAAATAGTTATGTCCGACATTTGGCCACGCATTCAAAGGGCGGATAAGCTACCCAACAGACTGGTTTTATCCCACTCCATGGGATAATTCTGTACTGGAGGGGGTGAGAGGGGGGGGGGGGGGGATATTATATTTATCCAAGTAATTGCGGCCCAAGAAGCACCCACGATACCCATCACCCACCAACGACATAATACCCACCTTTACAAACCCATCGTCGCTGCCAACTTGCTTCACTAATTGACTGGTGGTATCAATGCGTGTGTGTTTGGGGGGGTGGGGGTGGTGGTGGATGGGGCAATCAGCCAGGAAGGTAATGGGGTGTTCGGGTGGGTTTGACACGTGGTTGCAGTAGTGGTCGTGGCCATGCTGATGTGGTGGTGTGATGATGCCTTGTGGGTGTGACTTGTTGATGGTTGTGGATGCGATTTGTTCATGGTGGGTTTGATAGGTGGTTACAGTGGTGGTGGGCGAGTTGATGTGGTGGTTTGTTGCTGCTGGTGATGGGTGCAATCTATTGATGGTGCATCCTTAGGTGGTTGCGGTGGTGGTGGTGGTGGCGGTGGGCGTTCTAATGTGGTGGTATGCTGATGCAGGTGGTGGTTGCTGCAGTGGTTGTTGCTGGTGGTGAAAGTGGTAAGATAAATCTATTCGGCCTACAATCTGGGTTTGGTCCAAATGCAATACCGTCTTTGTAGGTTATAAGATCCTATCCTTCAGGATTTGTTATCCTAACTTATCCACCCTTATTACGTCCTATCCCACTGAATAATTCGGCACACCAAATGCAGCCTACATGTTTTTGACCTTATTCTCTAATATAATAATTTTCGAGCATAATGTAACTTAATGGCACCGGTCAACATTCAGAGTTTTTCACTATTGTTTCTACGGGCATTGGCATAAGCTCATAAGGATCCAGATTTCATATCTTGAATACAACTTACCACTAAGGGGTTATATACATAGAAATGATAGCACGTAATTAATACAAGATAATCTATAATATAACTTATATGTACCTATAAATCCCTAATCATATGAAAAGGTCGTTCAATAGCACTGGACAATTCTTCACGGGCTAACATTGTGCTCTCCATGGATGAAATCCACGCTACTATTTGTTAGTCATGGAACTCCAAATCGAGAAAAAAGAGAGAATTTTGACAGCAAAATGACGCACTGAATGCAACAACTCTATGAAGTTTAGTTGCATCCTCTCTATCTCATTCAATTTTCAAATTCATGCAACTGCAAGATACCAATTCATCCCCGATACTTTGTTCGTTTTATGTGAATCAATCAAGTTGTGCCTCCAGATTCAGCTCGGATTGGTTGTTTTTAACTCTAGTTGGAAGCAGTTAAGTGCTTGCATAGATATGTATTTAGTTGATGATATTGCCAATGCAACAATAGCAATTGTACACATAGGCCTTAACTAGTTGCATACTCTTTCCTACCGGCATGTTATTTTATTATTATTGCCTCAATTTGATTTCCTATCACAGATGACAGGTCGAATTCCGAGGGACGTCGTGCATAATTCAGTTGTCTAGTTAGTTTTGTTAGTTAGCTGCACAAGGTTCCATTCTGTACATATTGCCTGAGAAAAAGAATGCATTTAATTTTGAACCTAGCACCCGGCATTGACTTTTTTTGCTTCTCGATGTGGTGATGGTTTTCAGTAGGCATGTATAGATCCTTTATAGGTTGCTGTGCTGATTGCTTGAATCGATCTGGCTAGCAGCATTGCTAGCTGGTGTTTCCTCCGTGGCATTTTGCTTCTGTATCTAGCTTAGTAACAAGCTAACACCGCATGGGCTTGTCATCCGGTTTTATATATTTTGTGTGCCGTTTCAGGAGATAGATTTACTATCTCTGACACCTTCAAGTATGAGGTTCAATTCGTAGCATATATTTCTATCTTAAACCAAATTATATAAAAAAAAGTTTAGTTGCGAGCTATGAGAAAGGCATATCATGGCAATATGAAACTTGTAGGAGATTCTAAGAAGAAAGAGTTGTTATTTTGATGAATGATACTTCGAACAAGAGAATTTGCGAAGGCGGGTGGCTAGAAAGCCGCCTGCTGGTATAGTGGAGAATTGATAGATGAAACCACCAAAGGTTGATCTTTGGCTTTGATACCAAATAGACACATAAAATTTGATTTCAGTTTTTGAGTACACCTTGAAACTAAAGGTTTATATAGGAAGAAATGATAGCAAATAAGTAGTACAAGATAATACTATAAAATAAAATGTAACTTATCTTTATCTCTAACTTCTTAATTTTCATTGATATGCCTTTCTAAGTATTATCCCACGTGTTTCAGCAAGGAGTAATGCCTTCTAGGCTGGCAAATACATTTCTACCTTTTAGCTTTGCAATAACTTCTGAAAAAATCACAAATAAATTTAGAGCTTTATATTTTACCCTTGTATATTGGTAAGTTTACCTGTAACATATGATTAGCCAACGCTCAAAGACAAAAACATGCATCTGCTAAGCAGGCAGACGCGGGTTACAACTAGTGCTGGAGAGATCTCACTCGGAAAGTGGCAACGGAAGATGTAGCGTGATCACTACTGTTCACGCCTCCAAACACGATCTTGATTGTTGGATATTACTTGAACTCTGTCAAGAAGATGCTACTAAAAATTTATGTCGATCAGACAATGTTTCGCCGTCCGACGAAGAAGCATATGGGAATGGCAGTGCCCATCTTTTATGTCTCCGCTTTCTCTTTTCTCCGCTCACTGCGTGCTCTCTTTCTTTTCTAAACCTAACATAATTTGCTAAATACGTAGCCTTTTAAACCTTCCAAACTTAGACTTTGGACGCCCATCAATATGGGTCGTCCTACCGCATAGGAAGGAAAAAACCCAACAATGTGGACTGTAGCACCATGTTCATGTCTTAATTACCAATTAGGCAGCAGACAATGTGGCAGTGAGGGGAGCCATACTCACAAGACTTTGAGTTGATAGATCTTACCGTATGGCATGGTTGCAAATTTGAAAAGGAGTTAGTTTAATATCATTAAGAAGCTATGGCATGGGTTGCAAAGTTATATTTTTAAACTTAGATAGTTGCAAATTTGAAAATGAGTTAGTTTAATATGACTAAGTAGATTGTCACATATTGGGAGATCTCAAATTGGCATGATACTGATCGATACTTGGTCATTTAAAGTAGTGGTGGTCCAAACTACAACTTGGAAGTCAAATCATTTCAACAATAAAAATTGCCAGAAGACAGAAAAAGATCGTAAATGCTCTAGTGATCATGTAGAATTTTTGGTACCAAAAGTATCACTATCTTACATTTAATCAGAGGTCATCTTCTCCAACCACACAGGACAAAATCCAAGAAGAAACAATTCAAAACCTAAGAAAAATGGTTAAAACTCTCAACCTCAGTCCCAATGTAATTATAGGTCAATCACACTTTCACAACAATCTCCAAAATCTCAAGCAGACCCTACAAATTTTGCCCCCTCTAGCTTTTGTCCCTAAAAAGTCATACCTACAACTGATATTAGAGAAAATTGGCAATGTACAGGATGTACAAAATAGGTTAGGTTATGATTGAGGACCCCCCACTCCAAAAAAGAAAAAAAAAAACATATTTGTTTCTTCTTTTTCCTCGATCGGGTTTCTTGGTACCAAAAATTGTGCCAATGGTACCACTAAGTGCTACCAAAATTCTCCAAGTCATGTCTACTTCAAATCAAGCCTATATTTTTTTTTTTCCTAACCGAAGTAAATACTGTGATCACTGCATTGAAAAATTGGTCTGCTTTGCCTCGGATTTCCAACACTTTTCGATATCCTCCGCGATTCTCCTAGCATCCATGGATGCACCGAGAAGGCCACGTTTGGTGAACCCCACTGCATATAGCCCGCATAAGCCTTTCCAGCCATTCGGGAATGGTCTTCGAGGTAATCCATCCTTCTCCGAAAACATTTCTCTCTCCTGGAGAGAAAATAAGCACGTATATTTCTCTTTTTTAATCCTTTGAACATGAAAGGACAGAATCTATAAAGAGAAATTGAGAAAGGGGAAAGAGGAAAGAGGAAAGAGGGAAAAAGTTACCTTTAGCCAAGAGGGTACGTTGCTTTTGTAACCAGTTGCTAAGATGATTGCATCAAAAATATCTGTTCTTCCATCGATAAACTCCACTGTTTGATGTGTTAAACGTCGAATGCTTGGATATATCTACACAAGTAGCTACAATTGATTATCTTGGAATATGACACAGTTCTCTCAATAGGTAACAACAGCAACAAATTACTTCAAATTAGCATATTACATTAAACGAAAGAGTTCCCAACAAAAGAAACAAGGGTGGCCTAGATAGAATTGGTGAATTTTGTCAGATTACCTATGCTATCAAAGTACAAATAGTTCAACGATGAAAAGAGCGCAACATGGGATCCATGAAACACTAAAAAAGGTAATGCATAAAGAGAAACTTAAAGCAAAGTGGTAGGCTATATAAATGTACCTTGATGTCACCACTTTTGATCTTGGCAAGGGTCCCAACGTCTAGCACCGGTGTCTTTCCCGACAAGTTCTTGAGTTCGAGCGGTCCCAAATTCGGCCGGTCAAGGCCTAGCAGGGAAGTATCGCCTAACAAGAGGCGCGAGACTATTAACAGGAAACGATCGACAAGGCGCATGGGAAACCACTTTAGCAACCACATGGACAGCCCGAAAGTTGATTTTCCCAGCATCTCTCGTGGTAGGACGTGCACCTAAAAAATTTAATTCCAAAAGAAAGGGTCACATAAAGAAATTTCAAATGACCTAAAAGTTGAGTACTTGATGGATGTGATCAGTATGATGAGCCATCACCCCTGCCCTTTTGGAGGGCTGGCCAAGGGCCTTTTACAGTAATGAAAAAGCAAAACCACATATAGTATGTGTCATTGTGAAATTAATAGTCCTAAATCTTGTGGCCAACGCTGCTACGCATGCTTGAGAATCCCAAGAAACGACAAAAAAATGGGTATGCATATTGAACTGTTGGAAGTCCAGCACATGGTTAAAGAATAAAACTCCCAAGAAGGAAATAGGTGTAAAAGAAATTCCGCCCAAAACAAGTGAATGATGCTTTTGACTACTCAACAAAATTTGCAAACTGGAGCTAGGATTTGATTATAATGTCAAAAAACTGTCTAATGCAAACTTGGCACCTTATTGTCATCCATAATTACTCACCCTTTTCCAAAAATAAGGAGAAAACCGAAAATATTCAGACTTGTTAGCTAAAATTTGTAAAACGACTTTTGAGATAAGAGTTGTAAATTACAAACATGTTTCATGGGAAACTCAAAGCTTTGAGGCATAACAAACATCAAAACAATTCATGGGTGGAAAAAAAGAAGAGAAGATGAGAGCGAGAGAAACGTTTTGATTAGCCCATATATATTACTAAAAATAACTCAAACAGCCCGAATTAGAACGTATGTTGTGAAAATTTCTTGAGCAGAGGATCCAAATCCGAAGCGAGAAAAAAAAAGACCGAGAGAGAGAGAGGGAGAGGTAAATGGTAAAAGGGTTCTTACCGCATCTCTAACCACAAGGGAAGGCCTAGCATTATGATTGCAAAGATCCAAACAAACTTCCATCCCAGAATTCCCACACCCAACCACCAAAACCTTCTTCCCTCCAAAAACTTCCCCACTCTTGTACACACTAGTGTGCACGATGTCCCCACCAAAATCCTCCATCCCTTCGATTTCCGGCCTTACCGCCTCCGCATTCTCGCCAGTCGCCACCACCAGCCACCGGCAAACATACTGCCTCTCCTCCCCCTTCGCCCCTACAGCCCTCACCCTCCAAAACCCTATACTCCCATCAAACTCCGCCCCCTCCACCGTCTCGTTGAAAACCGGCCTAATTTCAAACCTCCTCGCGTACTCCTCTAAGTATGCCACAAACTGCTGCTTAGTCGGATACGTAGGGAAGTTCTTGGGAAACCCCATTAGCGGAAGCTCGCAAAACTGCTTTGGTAGGTGAAGCCTCAGGCGGTCATAAGTCTTCAGCTGCCATAAAGATGCTAAGCAGTTGCATCTCTCCAAAATTAAACTCGGCACGCCTTTTTCCTTCAAGCATGCTGCCACAGCTAGTCCTGACGGACCTGCACCTACTATGATCGGACCAGGGACGTACACGAATCTCGGGGAGTTCATCAGCATGGAAGTACGTCGATCATGAATTCTTTTGCCTTCTATTTCTCCCAGATAGTCCATGAAACCACTCGGGAGTGTGAAGTCAGTAGTTAAAAGCAGTTGATTTACATGCAACAACTAGATTGAATCTATATGATTATAGATACCCATTTGGCTAAGAGGGAGATTGGGGTGAGATTCAACTGTAAAAATTTCTTTGGTTTGATGTTCTATCTTATCTGCAAGTATGAGAGATTGGGGGAAAAGGGAATTCCTATATTGGTGGAATGGACTAAGAGGGAGGTCTTATCCACATGTGAGGGAATAAGAGTTTGTTTTGAGTCTCTGTTTTGCTCAACGGAGCAGGAATAACCGGAAGTAGGAGCGAAGGCTACGGGCTGAATCAGCACTTAGGGAGACAGAGAGAGAGAGATGGTGATATGTCAATACATATTCCTTTTGCTCATAGGAGAGTCATGAATTGAATTCACTGACTCTATATATGAGGGAAGGCCAAAGTGGGTGTGGGGAAGTAATGCAAGTGGGGACATATATATAGTTTATATACACAACCATGAAACATCTAGTGTATGTGTGTAAATTATTCATACAAAATTTTTATTAATAACCATTTCAGCCTGATCGTAAAAATAGTTGTACAAATTGTAGTAGACAGATCGACCAACATCCTTTCGAGATGTGCTCGTGACATTTACTTTCATAAAGTTCACATTTACGATTGATTATTTATGTGTTGCATGAACGTGTTAAGGTTCTGATACTAAATTAGGGTACAGTACGCAATGCAAAAGACACAACAATAGGTTACAACACGCAATGCAAAAGGCACAACAATTTATTATGCAGCAACAAACAACTTAATTATCAGTGGTAAAACCACAACAAATATTGATGTATCAATAGCTACCAAAACTTCACTGCATATGTCATCGGGAAGACTTCATTGGGTGTTTGTTTTGATAAAACTTCTTAAGAGACTTTACTTCTTAGGTTTATCCTAAAATAATCTTAATTAGGATAAGTTAGAGAAGTGATTAAGTTATTCTCGTTAGATAGAAGTGGGCATCTGGTAGTTATAGTTGGCGATGGGTTGGACTGTGCCGGCTTGGGCTGGGTGGATATTGAATTTGTCTTCCACTTAGAGCCCCAACACCATATTTTACTTGAGAAAATAAATAGTACGGTAAATACATTTAAAGTAGGTATTTCAGCTCTATCGATCGTACGGAGCCTTGGAAAAAATTGTGATGAAATCAAAATTTCCGTTTTTGAGAGAAGATAAAGAGGTGCTATAACATGAGAATCGACCTTGTGTCCCCACTTTATGTTTATGCAATTTGCCGTACTTGATTTTTTTTTGTGTGCAGTCGGTGCACCTTGAACTGCATATCTTGATTCATCTCGCCAAGTACGCTCCTTTGGTTCCTCCTCCTTGAAATAAAATGTTGTGCATTTCCCTAATCGAACAAGGAAAAAAAGGTCATACCAAAGGGCCAAGGGGAAAAAGCGGAAGTAAGAAACTATACAAAAACTTATGAAAACAATAAAGAAACAAGAAACAAAGATTGCCCCATATATATGAAGGGGAACTCATTAATTTACTTCTCTACAAACTGGACCTTTTAGATAAGGTAGCTGGTGATGTCTGTATTCTTCATATGGGGAGCTTGTTACACCGTTTGGACAAGTTACGGTCGTTCTACTCATCTCTAACACAGAATAGCAGTGAGAAGGGGTTGAAATTTTTGCTATCGCTGCCCAGTGAAGACCCTGAACACAATTTGCCAAGGAAAAGGTAGTAGATATTAAGCTCATGTACCTTGACAACTTGGCGAGATGGTAACATGTCGAAGCAAAGACTGCTCAAGTAGTTTGAGAGAAAAAGTGCTCAAATAGGGAACACCTTATTTGGAGGTGCAGAAAACTGATGGTAAGAGGAAAGAAGCAGCACGCGCGCGCACACACGGAGAGTTAGGTGCCCTAATGATTGAGAAATATCATCAAACAGCTCAATGAAAATGAAACTCAAAGTACACTAATTACGAGCTGGCTGAAAGAGGGCCATATACATGGATCCCAAGCTATGCATCCCAATGCGTACATATAAATAGGTATACATTAACTACCTTCTTGGAAGAACACGTACAATTTCGTCCCCTCCTTGCTGACACAAATAACTACCTTTGTGACGCTAGCTATTGCACATCCATGACTTTCTCCTACCTTTTCCGCAGTCTCTTCGAAAAGTTCTGAACGAGGCTCCTTACCACATCTCACTTTCATTATGCCCGAAATCTGGGTAAAGTTTCTTCGCGCCGTTCCAAAATTCATGACACGGTTCTTGCCTAAAGAAAGTAAGTAACGTCCAATAAATTAGGGTTTATCGTCCAATAAGTTGGGAATACTTTCTTATTGATGACAAGAAAGTTTTTTGTCTGGAATACTCCCTCCGTTCCATAATGTTTGTCCCATATTAGATTTTGAACGAATATCTAGACTATAAATTGAACATATCTAAATATTGGCTTTACTCGTTACTCTTTAATTAATTTCAAGCATTCACTCTATGTACGTACAACCTTATAACATATGGGAAAATCAAGGAGGGAACCTAGGACTTACATAGAGTCGACGCTCCAATAATAAAGCTCCCTCGGTCCCAAAATATTCGATCACATTTGAATTGCACGCAATTTGAGACCCACCAAAAGTCTTAAAAAGAGGTGGTTTTACTTAAAAAGTTAAGATACTGATTTGATACAGTTTACTTTTCATAGGTACTCTTTTGATACGGTTTACTTTTACTACTTTTACTTTTCACAGCCGATAGACCACCATCACCCAATAGAACACCACCACCACCACTGTCGTCGCCTAACACCGTCGCCGACCACCGCGTGTTCCGTCACAAATCCAACGCAGCCGTCACAAACCCTACACCGTGTGTGGCCACTGTTGTCATAAACCTAACACTGCTGCCACAAACCCAACACTGTCGACCATCGCAGACTACCAACATCACCGCACACAGTAAGAGGCTTGAAGCAAAATACATAAACCTTGGAATTAAACTAGTGGGTGCCTGGTCTCCCCTACATTCACTCCATTAATAAGGTTCTCCTAAGTTCCCATATTAGCTCAATCAGTACCATTCAAACTCTCCCCGCAACTAAGCCACGAATTCTACAGAACCATGTCACTGGAAAGGAGAAGATTGTGCACAAACGCCGTGTTATAACCAGTACCCCGGTTTTTGAAAATTGGTGCTCAGTCAACCGGTAGTGATGATGTTGCTGCTAGGAGTTGCTGTGATGGTGATGTCAGGTTGTGGTGGTGCTGGGTGCACCGGGGACGGTTGGTCTTGGGTCGTGGATATGAGCGCCGGCGGTGATTGGAGATTGATTTGGATGCCGACGGTCAGGGACGATGGTGGTAAACAGGTCAGTAGGTAATGGTGGTCGCTAGATTGGTGGTGACGATGGTGCGTTCACTGGTGTGGGAGGTGGCAGTGGCCATATCGGTGGTGAGGGGTCATTGATGTAAGAGATGGCAGTGGCAACACCGGTGGTGATGGCGGTTGGTCGCTGGTGTGGATGATGAGGATGACAAGTGATTACGGCGGTGGCTCTGAGATGATAGGGAGACGGTGGCTTAGAGGGAGAGGGGGGGAGAGAGAGAGAGAGAGAGTTTTTTTAACGATTAAGGAAGATAAAAAAAATTGAACGATTAAGATAGTGCCACATCGAACGGCCATGAAAAGCAAAAGTAGTAAAAGTAAACCGTACTAAATGAGTACCTATGAAAAGTAAACCGTACCAAATCAGTACCTAAACTTTTTAAGTAAAAACACATTTTTTAAATAATGACAATCCTACCCCTCTGACTTTCTAACGGCATCCGTCGTCCGTCAGCCGAGGTACTGATTTGGTACGCTATTTCAAAGTTGGGTACTTCTTTGGCGTACCTTCAAACTTGGGTACTAAAGTTGTACTGGAGGTAAACTTGAGGGCACAATTTTGGGATTAAGCCTTTTCTTAATATTCCATCTTTGCTCTTTATCTCTTTTCCACTTTTCTATCTTTTTCGCTGCATGTCTTTCATCTGCCACCCACCAAAAGTCTCAAATTTCAACCCCATGTTCTTTCTATAAATATGAATCTATACACACAAATATATACATGTCTAAGTAAACATCAACAGCATAGATATATATCCTCTCTCTCTAAAATCTATGAAACCAATAAAAATAACCCTAGAGAGGGAGTGAATAGCATTTTTGAAAATTAATGCAGAATCTAAACTATACACAGTCATGAATCTCAATCAACCTAAACAATATTGAAGATACTAACTACACAATCTCAAGCAATAAGTAAAGAGATTAAAATAGAGGTACTTGACAAGGAGATTTAAATGGTTTGACGTGAATTACCCTCAAGTCTACGTCTACCTCTTCAAGGAAGTCCCTTGCAAGAGCACTAGAATCCACTAGCAACAATCTTCTTTCTGGTCAAGATCAAAACCCGTACGACACTTGGTGAAATCCCCACACGCTTACCCAAGACTTGACAAACTCAAGCCTTAATCACAATCCTTTTACAAAGATCAATTGTGTATAACGAAACCCTCTTGAAAACATATGAATACAAATGAAGCTTTAATACAATAGAGAGATGAGAGAATTGATGACTTAAACAACGCTCACTCTCAATTAAAGAATTACTCACAAATATGTTCTCTTTAATGATGTAAATTAATCATGAAGATGAAGAGAGAAAAGTTTAATCTATGAGCCTTGATGTTTCCTTAATGAATGAAGGCTTAGAATGTGGTTTTCATACAGTACGATGAAGCCTCAAATCAGTTATATAAGGACGATATGAAATATAGCCGTTATAGGCATTAAATGTCCAAAACGGCTAATACAATCAACTATATAACTAGTGCAGTCGATTGTGTTCCTCTAAACTAGCCGTTATGGTGTTTTCCTGGAAAATAACCATTGGAATAGAAATTCAAATAATGCAGTCACTCTGTCACTGTATTGAAAAATGCAGTCTGCTGTATTGCCCTAATTCCAATCAGCTGCCTCACGGAACTCCCTTTCTTATTTTGGGTATAACTTTCTCTAGAACAATCGTACTGAGGTGCATTTTTTGCGTTGAAAAGCTGATGAAAATTTTTATCATAATATAAAAAGATTAGCTCAGAAAATAGTTTTGAGAAAATCTAAATAAGCTCCAAAGTTCACTCATTTTTAAGAAAAACGTTTGTGTGAAAGGTTATGAACTCACATGCAATGCACAAGGTGTCCTAAAATCATTTTAGGCCATAGTCATCGATCCAAGCATCAAACCAAGACTAGTTACATAATAGTAAAGATCAATCATTAGTAAAAGTAAATTAGCCTATGCATTATTTATTGCTCTTTGACATAAGACTTGATGATGCTTTCATAGCATCTCCAGCATCGCTTTAAGCTTTTTTGACATTAATCCGTATATCTAACTTCTCAAATGTGTATTTATGAGTGTGTATGTATACCTACGAAGAATCCACTCAAAACATACATTAGAATATGTTACAGCTAAAAACTGGATTGGAAACCATACCAGAAAATAGGCCTGCAAAAGAGAACACGGAGTGACCGCCGGGTGGGGTTCCGGCGGGGGAACGCTCTGATGCTTAAGTCAGAGATGGCTAACAAAGTAGAATTCTGAGAAGCAATAAAGATACAATGTGTATGTGTGTGAGCCTGTCATTACCTGATGGGGCTTGTCCCTTTTATATAGTGGTAGAAGGATGAGTCCAAGTAGGACTAGGCTTTGAAAAACTCTAATCAGAATCTAATTAGGATCCTAGAGGATCTCATGTCAATCTTAGCTGATAGAGTCAGAGCCTCTTTAGGATTCTGCCCGGTGATTGATATAGTAAATGCCATATCAGTAATGAGTCAGTATGGGTTACGTGTCATAACTGCCACGTGTCGTCCGTAGATTGGAGGGGTATTTTTAGCTATATCATATGCCTTCTGCTTTTACCAGCGTTAATGAAGCGGGTGGAATCACACTTTTTCCTCAAATGACGGTTACTTGGAGTTTCCCTATAATAGGAGTTTTTCACTTCATTTTTTCTTCACTCGAATCATTTGGAAGCATACAACTCTTCAAGTAAGTCTATTTTCCTCTCCTCTTTCTGTTCAGCACTTCAAGTTTTTCGTAGTTTCCTAGTTTAATATAAAACATGTCCGAAACTTCAGCGTCTGTTTCCTCGTCCGAAAAGAATATTTATATAAGTAGTCCATCTTCAAGTTTGGAACGAGTTCCAACTTCAGGAAATGAAGTTGGAACTTCAAATCCGTAACTTCCACCACCTTCGACTTCCCAACCATTACCACATTCATCCTTTCAACCTCCACAACCCTCCACTTCTCAGCCTTCGCATTCTTTGTCTTGAAAAAATGCCTTAGGAGATGTGAAGGATCAAGCCGAGGATAAGGCTAATCCCAAGCCTTGGTATACTGCTGATGAGAAGTCAGGTAAGATGTCCACTGAAGATTTGCTGGAGTTAATTCGGGAATATCCTCTTCCCGAAGGTTGGTATGCTCGTCTTCCTGGTTTGCAAGAACCAGCTAATTACGGTACAAAGTTTAAAATTGGGATCTACGAAGAGCAGGTGAAGTCTGGGTATAGGCTTCATCTTCACCCTTTTGCTCTTCGTTTCTTCGAGCATTATCGCATGGCTCCCAGGCAGCTTGTTCCAAATGGTTGGAGGAATCTTACTAGTCTTATATATTTGGTTCAGACTTCAAGCTACAAACCAGATGCAACAGATTTTATGAGAGTGTTCTTCGAAATTTGTTTCGTCAAAGGAGTCACCAACTGCCCGGGATGGTATTACATTCATAGTAGGCAACGACTTCTGAAGGGAGGCCCGAAGTCAAATAAAGGCTGACATTCCAGATACTTCTTCGTTGGCCGCCTGGACAAGGGGGAGATTCCGTTTGATAGAAACTGGAATACTTATTGTAAGGATTTCGAGAATCCTGGCAAGCCCACTCCCAACAATCTCACTAAGCACATTCTTAGCCACATTAAACTTCGAGGCGGTCTTTCTATTGATGAGCCTCTTTCGAAGGAGCAATTGGAGTGGGCGAAGATCATTCCTCCAAAGCCTATTCCAGCTGGTCTTTCGATTCTTCCTCCTCCTCCCGCTATTCCTAGCGTGTTATCTGTCGAGACCGTTCCTCTAGGTGTGCTTTATATAAGTCATTGATTTCAATTTGGTTTCAATGTTTATTCCCGTATTGATTTCTTTTTTCGTTGCAGAAATGGCTAGCGGAAGTGGAAAATCGCCACAGGGAGGCTTTCTTGGCGTTCTCCAAAAAGCCAAGGGAAAGCAAAAAGATAAGCAACCAAGTGTGGAGTTGTTGCCCCCTGCTCCTAAAAAGACTAGAGTCACTCCTCCAGAACGTTCTCCTCAGATTCTTGAGCAAGTGTCCATCGATGATGATCCCATTTTTTGACCGAGATGGACACTTAGGCGTGATGACCTTGGGATGCTAGATAGCCAGGTCTCTGAGCAGCATCTTCTGCATGGAATTCTTCCTCGAGACAAGGAGGTCTTCCAGAATCAGACTCACGAGACCTTTGCATGTTCTTTCGCCTAGTCCTTGTATACGGTAACATCCTTTATCCCAACTAGTTTTCTTTTTTGCTTTCAACTTTCATTTAGCTGATCGTTCCAATCTTTATTCCAGATGTATGCTAGCGGGTTTGAAATGCTTTCTCGCTTTGAGATGGCGAGGCAGGTGGCAGTAGAGGAGGCTCAACAGAAGAGGGAAGCCGTTAAGGAGGCACAAGAAGTTACTCATCGTGCTGAAGAGCTGAGAAAGCAAGAGGCAAATCATCTTGCTCAAATTGCGACTCTGGAGAAGAGGATGGAGCGAGCAAAAAGGAGGGCAGCAGAATAGGTGACCAAAGCTCGAGACCAAGGCATCCGTGACTTCTTAGATGGAAACGCTGGGGATGAATGGATGAAGAAGCGGACAGAAGATGGCCTTGAGATTTATGAGCTTGGCTTTGTGAAGGCCAAGGAGATGTTTGCTGAGCGCTTTCCTAACATCCCCTTGGATGATTTCGTTCTGCCTGCAGTAGTGTCTCCATCTGGAGATACTGCTATGCCTTCAGAGGCAAGGGATGCCACAGCTTCTCATCTTCCTGGGGCATGTCCTTCTGGTGATGCCCCCGAGCCTTTGATTTTAGCCTTTGTAACTAGGCTTTTTACTTTGTTCAGGCAGAGAATTTTGATGCCCTTTAGAGGGCTTATTGTAAAACTCTATCTTTTGTTCATGCTATTTTGTTTTACTATGTGTTTCTCGTGGTTTGTGTTTACCATTCACACAGTATTATTTATTTTTACTTTGACTCAAACCCTTTATTCGTCACTTTAAAGAGTTGGCAAAGAAGTCGAGCACCCTCGCTCGGCCTAAACTTCGAAGAAGCAAAAGCTTCGGTGGAGTGACGGTGCCCCCATTAACTTTTGTTTCTTCACAGACTTAGATCTGCAGCTAATCTGTTTGGCCTACTCTTGTATTTTTATAAAACCCAAGAGTTGTACACTTTGTTCGGACAAAGTGTTCGGCCATCACTCTGTTCGGACAGAATGTTTTGTCTAAGTTGATCACTCTGTTCGGGCAGAATGTTCGGCCATCAATCTGTTCGGACACAATGTTTTGTCTAAGTTCATCACTCTATTCGGGCAGAGTGTTCGGCCATCATTCTGCTCGGGCAAAATAATTGGCTAAGTTTACATTACAACAATGCTGAGAAAAATAATCTTTATTGCTCGAGCAAAAGATAAAGTTTACATTGGATTGCTTGACAACCCATTTATTCGAAAAAATCTGCTAAAGACTATTTCTAAAAGATTGGGGTTTTGATAAGGTCTGGGCCCCTTATCCCCCAAAAAAAAAAGTGTCTTGGCTCGGGCCAAGACACTACTGGTAATATCTACGCAAGTTCTCAGCATTCCAAGTACAAGGAATGGATTCTCCCGAAAGTGTTCCCAGTGCATAGGCACCCGATTAAAGTACCTTTATAACACGATAGGGTCCTTCCCAATTTGGAGATAACTTTCCCGTCGCTACCTTTGGATCGGAGACTTCTAATTTGCGAAGGACTAAATCTCTCACGTTAAACTTTTTGGATCAGACTCTTTGATTGTAATAACGTGCGACTCGTTGTTTTATGACAACGAATCGTTCATGGGCTTGAGTTTGAGCTTCTTCTACCAAATCAAGATTTGCTCGGAGTCCAACTTTGTTGTTTAATTCGTTGAAATGCGAGACCCGTATTGTTGGAACTCCTATCTCAACTGGCGACATTGCTTCCGTTCCATAGCATAGTAAGAAAGGCGTTTCCCCTGTGACCAAATGTGGAGTTGTTCGATAAGCCCACAACACCTTGGGGAGTTCATCCACCCATGCGCATTTAGCTTCATCTAGCTTCTTCTTCAATCCTTGTAAGATACTTTGATTCATGTTTTCAGTATGACCATTGGATTGTGGATGAGCTACAGAAGTGAATCTCAAATCGATCGAAAGATTCATACAAAAGGTTCAGAAATTATTGTTGTCAAACTGCTTTCCGTTATCAACGACCAAAGCTCTTGGTACTCCAAAACGATAGACGACGTTTTTCCAAAAGACATCTTCACACTTGGCTGAAGTAATGGTTGCGAGAGATTCTACTTCAGTCCATTTGGTGAAGTAGTTTATTGCCACAATCACAAATCGTCGTTGACCAGACGCCATGGGAAAGGGGCCCAGCAGATCCATTCCCCATATAGCAAAGGGAATTGGAGAAACAATCGAAGTTAAAGGAGCAACTGGTGTATGAGAAACTGGAGCACAAACTGGAGCAAACTTCTGACACTTGTCGCATCTTCGTGTGAATTCGATGGCATCCTTCGGCATCGTAGGCCAGTAATATCCTTGCCTTAAGATTTTATGTGCCAATGTCCTCCCTCCTAGATGTTGTCCACATATCCCTTCATGTACTTCTTGTAATGCGTATAAGGATTCTGATGGGTGTAAACATCTGAGATAAGGAAGGCTGAAGGATTTCTTGTATAGAATTCCTTCCACTAATGCATACCGAGCAGCTTTGACACGAAGGTTCCTCGCCTCATGTCTTTCACTTGATAATTTTCCCATGAACAAATATTTGATGATCATGTCTGCCCAACAGGGTTCTTGATTTATCATTTCAATCTCTATTTAAAAACTGATATTGCGATCCTTGAGGAATTCAAGGTACACCGAGCGCCGGATATCTGCTTCTTCAGCGAAGGCAAGCCTTGATAATGTATATGCCTGAGTATTCTGGTCTCGTGGAATTTGACGAATGGTGAAGTTTTGAAACTTTACAGCTGAAGTTTTAACTAAGTGGAGATATTAAGCCATTCTTTCGTCTCTGGCCTCGTAATCTTCTAAGACATGATTGACCACCAGTTGGGAATCATTATGTACTGATAGCGAGTCCACTTTTAAGGCATGCGCTAGCCTTATCCCCGCAAGAAGAGCCTCATATTCTGCTTCGTTATTTGAGGCTTGAAATCCAAAGCGAAGCGCGTACTCAATAGTAAAACCTTATAAACTTATAAGAATAATTCCGGCTCCGCTACTACCAACAGCTGAAGAACTGTCTACATAAAGATTCCAAGGGTCTGTCACCTCAGAAATCACCAACTGATGGGGGTCTTCAGGTAATGTACACTCGACAATAAAATCTGCTAGGGCTTGAGCTTTAATTGCAATGCGAGGTTTATATTGGATATCGAATTCCCCCAACTTAACGGACCAGTTTACCAATCTTCATGATGCCTCGGGGCTCAGTAAAATCTTTCTAAGTGGCTGGTCCGTCAGAACAACAATGGTATGTGACTGGAAATATGGTCAAAGACGCCTAGCTGATATGATAAGGGCTAGTGCAATTTTGTCGATCTTCGGGTATCTTGTCTCTACATCTTGTAAGACTTTCCTGATGTAATAGATGGGTTTCTGGACTCCATCCTCTTCTCTAACTAAAACAGCGCTAACTGCGACTTCGGTGACCGAGAGGTACATAAACAAGTCTTCTCCGGGAAGTGGTTTCGAAAGTATAGGCGGAGAGCTCAAGTATGTTTTTAGTTTTTCGAACGATTTCTGACATTCGTCCGTCCAAACAAAATTTTTTGCTTTCCTGATGGCTTTGAAGAATGGTAAGCATCGTTCAGTTGATCGAGCCATGAACCTTCCCAAGGTTGTGACCCTTCATGTTAACTCTTGTACTTGTTTGATGGTTTTTGGGGATGTCATGGTTTGAATGGCTTTGATCTTTTCTGGGTTTGCCTCAATCCTCGTTGAGAAATCATAAACCCCAAAAATTTCCCTAATGCGACTCCAAAAGCGCATTTGAGAGGGTTCAGCTTCATTTATACTGTCGGAGGATGTCGAAGGTTTCCTTCAAGTCTTTGACATGCAATTCAGACTTTATGCTTTTGACGAGCATATCGTCAACATAGACTTTCATGTTCTTTCCGATCAAGTCTCGAAAGATCATGTTCACCAAGCGTTGGTAAGTTACCCAGGCGTTCTTGAGTCCAAAGGGCATTACTTTATAGCAGTATAACCCTCTCTCCGTGATGAACGAAGTTTTGGAGATATCGTCCTGGTGCATCATAATCTGGTTATAACCAGAATATGTATCCATGAAACTAAGTAATTCATGGCCTGAAGTAGCATCGATAAGAAGATCTATCCTCCGGAGCGGGTAGCTGTCCTTCGGGCATGCTTTTTTGAGATCTGTGTAATCGATACATATTCGCCATATGTCGCCTGTCTTAGGAACCATGACAACGTTGGCGATCCAATTTGGGTAGTAGATCTCTTCAATGAAGTTGGCAGTTAGAAGTTTATCTACCTCTTCTTCAATTTTCTCCTGTCTTTCTGGCGCAAAAGTCTTCTTCTTCTGCTTAACAGGTTTTTTGGATGGATCAACATTTAGCCTGTGGGTAATGATCTCAGGGTCAATTCCAGGCATGTCTACGGCTGTCCATGCAAAAATATCCGCGTAGGTTCTCAGTAGGTTCACCAGCTCGAGCTTGGTGTCTTCCTTAAGATTCAAACATATCCGAACTGTTTTGTTTTCTTCTCCAGGATATACTTCAATGCTTACAAGATCTTCGACTGGTTCTCCCATTTGCATCTTTGTATATTCCCGGAGGTCTTCGATAATGAGTGCTTCCTTGTTCTTCGATCGGCATGAAGTCACATAGGACTGACGAGCTGTAGTCTGGTCTCCTTTCACCTCTCAAATCCCGTGTTCTGTGGGGAACTTCATCTTGAGGTGATAAGTCAACACTATAGCCTGTAATCGATTGAGTGATGGTCGTCCCAATATGGCGTTGTATGTAGAAGGGACCTTTACCACCACGAAATCAAGCATGAAGTTGGCTTGTGCCGGAGATGTACAGATCGCAACTAGGAGTACAATAATACCTTCAACTGCAACTGGATGGTTGGAGAATCCATACAACGGTGTATCCATCTTTCGAAGATGGTCCGTTGGAATGTTCATCTTCTTGAATGCATCGTAAAATAAGACTTATGCGGAACTTCCATTATCAATCAAGACACGCTTTACATCGAAGTTCCCAGCTTCGATCGTGATGACTAACGGGTCATCATGAGGAGTCTTGACATCTTTTGAATCTTCATCGGAAAAGGTGATTGTAGCTATGGGTACAGTCTTCTGTTTCTTATTTGGGGGTTGGCTCGTTATACACACTTCTCTGGCGTATGCTTTTCGAGCCTGTCCTGACAAACCTCCTACGGCTATTCCCCCAGATATAGTGTTGATCGTACCCGCATTCTCTTCCCGATCTTTTTTTTCTTCCGTGGCCGGAGGTGTCTGTTGTCGTCCCTCTTTATGGGCTACAAACTTTCTCAACTGGCCACGTTTGATAAGGGCCTCGATTGCTCATTTGAGTGACCCGCAATTGTCAGTTGTATGGCCATGGTCGTTGTGAAAGTGACACCATAAATCTTTGTTCTTTTTGTTCGGCCGAGATCTCATTCTGTCTGGCCACTTGAGAGCTTTATTTTCTCTGATCTCGTGAAGAATCTGTGATGGTTTTGCGGTGTCAGATTTTCTGGGGCAAACGGGTCTTTCGAACGTCGTTCATCATGCTTAGAACGTTTTGCTGACTTTCCTCCTTGAGGAGTTAGTTCCCGGGATCGTTTCTTTTTTTCTTCCTTCCCTTCTCCACGTTGTCTTCTGCGTGTCTCCAAGTATTCTTCAGCTTGAATATATTTGTTAGCCTTCTCGAGAAGGGCTTTCATATTACCTGAAGGACTTTTGTTAACAGAGAATGCAAACTTAGATGTCGGTCGAAGGCCTCGAAGGAAGGCAGTATATTTCATGGACTCGTCCAGGTTATCGACTTCCAAAGTGGCTGCGTTGAATCGTCCAAAGAAGCACGCCAAAGATTCGTTTTTCTCTTGCACAATATTTAGCAGACTCGCCGAGTTCTTTCTTCGAGAGTGATTGCTTACAAAGTGTTTTTGAAAGAGATCAGATAATTGGCTGAAGGAGTGAATAGATCTTGGTTGTAGAGATTTGAACCATGCATGTGCAACTTTCCTCAGAGTGGTAGGAAAGGCTCTGCACATGACAGCATCTAAAACCTGGAGGAGTAACATGTTTGTTTGAAACTGGTAAACATGTTCTCCTGGATCTCCAGTCCAGTCGTAGAGGTCACACTGAGGCAGTCGAAAGTTGGGAGGTAGCTTTGCCTTCTCGATGGTTTCGGATAACAGATATCCAGTTTCTTCCCTTGGGGGAGATCGTTCTGGAGAGTTATATCTAGGGAACATCTTCCAGAAGTCTCGTTCTCGGGAACAAAACTCAGGCGTCCTCTTTCTGTGGACAGATCTTCGAGGGGTCTCAGCTCTAGTGACTTGTTCGGGAGAGGAGTTGGTACTACCTTCGATTGATGGATCCCGTCGATAGCATGATCCACTCCTGGTCATGTGATCTCCGCTCTTCTCTCTGGGATCGTAAGTCGGATCGGGCCATTGATCTGTTTTTACGGCCGTAGCTTAATCTGGAGGTGAGACGAAGACGAAGGTCGCTAGGGTCAAGATGAGAATTGTGACTGGACGGCGGAGCTACCGCCATGTTAAGTTTTCGTTGAAGAGTGTTCACAACATCCTTCAGTTCGTGGATTTCCTTTATAAGGTCAGCATGTGGTGTTTTGAATAGCTGACGGTTCAGGCGATGACGAAGGTCACCATTTTTCAGAGTAGACGTTGGAGATCGGTTTCTCCGATGTCTAGTTTCTGATTCGGGAGTAGAAGATGTTACGTTGACATAAACATCTTCAGAAGAACTGGAGCGACGGCGGCGTAAAGGGGTCGAGTGTCAGTCATGAAAATGACCTGGTCGATGAGAGCTGCTAGTTCGCACACGATGGTTCTGGGAATGACTCTGTGAAGAGTCACCGGAAGAAGAATGATTGGCCATGTTCCCTATCGTGGTCCCACGGATGGCGCCAATTTGTTACAGCTAAAAACTGGATCGGGAACCACACCAGAAAATAGGCCTGCAAAAGAGAACACAGAGTAGAACACAGAGTGACCGCCAGGTGGGGTTTCGGCGGGGGAACACTCCGATGCTTAAGTCAGAGATGGCTAACAAAGTAGAATTCTGAGAAGCAATAAAGACACAATGTGTATGTGTGTGAGCCTGTCTTTACCTGAGGGGGCTTAACCCCTTGATATAGTGGTAGAAAGAGGAGTCCTAGTAGGACTGGGCTTTGACCAACTCTAATCAGAATCTAATTAGGATTCTAGAGGATCTCATGTCAATCTTAGCTGATAGAGTCAGAGCCTTTTTAGGATTCTGCCCGGTGATTGATATGGTAAGTGCCATATCAGTAATAAGCCAGTATGGGTTACGTGTTATAACTGCCATGTGTCGTCAGTAGATTGGAGGGGTATTTTTAGCTATTTCAGAACATATCAATGTGTAGTTATCATCAAAACAAGATATAAGTCTAGGTTATCCAATTATATGGCTAACAATCTATAATCTGATCTGACCATCATTGAAGCTCCGCTACTTCGGCCCCAAGTTCAACGGCAAAAATCAGTAGTCTGATCTGACCGTCATTGAAATCTACAATCTGCTTCAATGATGAGGTTGCGGTTAACCAGGGATTGGTTTTCCCTGCTCAGTCTTTGCTGGGATGTGTGTAATTGTCAAGAAAGACGTGGTGGTGGTAGGACAGCGTCGGTGACAATAGGAAGAGGGCATCGACAATGGTGGTGGTAGGAAGGGGGCGCCGACAGCGATGGTCATATGTGGAAGGATCATGTGGATGGTCAGAGCTTGAAAGGGAAGAGGATAAATCCGGATGTGAATGGGGGGGGAGTGTAAAGAAAATTAGAGGAAGGGCATAAATGTTAAAATAGGAACAAAATCTTTCCTAATTAGAAACTGAGTAATTTTTTTGGATATCCCAAAAAGGAAAACTGAGTGATTATTCTAAGACAGAGGGAGCAGTCAATAGGTTATTAATTAACAACTACTCGGAGAACCAACTGCAGTCCATGAAATAGTCTTAATATGCTAATATTTCATGATTAATAAAATTTTGAAAAATCTCATGTATTGTTGTTAGTCATAAAAGAGAAAATTTGTACATATGATTATATAACTTTGAAAAGTTATCACTGAGCCCCTTGAGTTTAGGGTGTAATTATATTCAACTCCATCAACTTTCAAAATGTTACATGTCAAACCAGAATCTTATATATTTGAAACATATATACCTTTCAGTTATAACTTAGTTTGTATACTATACATTTTTTTACTTATGTAAGCATATTATATTTTAAAATGTCAACACAGCCTTTTGTAATTTACCCTTCAAAACCACCCACTTTCAACCTTCAACTATTCAGCTTAGATTGTCATATATTACTCTATAGTTGAAGCACTAACAACTTTACATACTAAATAACTCATGAAAGAACAAACGAGGGAAAAACCAATTCTAATTTCTTAAACCTTTTCCGCCCTAACTCTCAAAGTCACAGTCACTCCCACTTAAATTCAGATTCTTGCTGGTTTTTCTCACCGATAACCATGACTTCGAGAAGGATTCGGACCCATCGTTAGGCTACCTAATCCATAAAGAAACAAAAAGAAAAAAGAAATATTATATGCCGCACATCCCCCTACCCATACCGGCTCTGGAAGTGTATATACTGTGGTGGGCTTGGTAGCCGGTATAACGGCAGTGTTGATGGTTTTGATGATCGGTGGTGGGTTTGGCAGCCACCTATCTCTGCTCACTTCAATGAATGTGGATCGATGGTGGCCCCATGATGGACATGCACAAATATCCAAATGTGTGCACTCTTGTGCAGATCTGGGCACACACATGTTCACACTCACTCACTCGTGCAGATTTGTGTGAGTTTCACGGTGGTGCTGTAACTGAAACTTGAAAGGTGGTGGTGATTGCGATGGAGTGAGCTCTCGTGGTGGTTGCTTAACATTTAGGGCTATGTTTTGGTCTTGCATATTAGTGTCGGTTGCGCGGTAGTAGTGAATGTGGCGGAATAGGTAGTGGTTGTGAGCATTTACGGCAGAAGATGGAAAGGGGGATGGGAGGGGGAAAAGAGTTGTACAGCTATGTGTGGGTTGGTGGTTGGACGATCAGGAACGAGGGGTGCGGATGAGGTGTTTCTTTTAAAAAAATGAAGATCGATAACCAAAAATTTAAGACTAACAAAGGGGCCAAGTCGTCTTTTTATCAAATAAATTAAAGCCGCGGTTAAATGACGTATTTGATATTTCCCTTAATCAGTTGACACGTGTGTGTAATTACACCATAACCTCAATAGATTCAGTGATATTTTCTCTATTACTTTCTATACGGTATTTTTTTGCATACTTTAGAAATTATATCAATAAGGTCTTCCTTTTTTTTGTGTGTGAATCAATTAACTAATTAAAACAGAAAAATGATATACAATAAGTAAAAACACGACTTAATAAAAAGAAGTACAAACTGCAAAAAAACATTGTTTTCACGTTCAGATCCACGCGTTATATAAGCACTTGAAAAAGTTACAAAGAAAATCGTTATATAAGCAAATGCCAGAAGTTCAACCTATACTAGGTCAGAAGGATATCATGAGCCTTTTCAAAGCTTAGATTGCATATAGTTTGCACTTCTTGACACTAGAATTGACCAAATTTCGCAGGTGACCTTGTTATGAAATAAACTTTACTAAGAACAAAAGTTTATGAACTAAATCAAATAATTCTAGTGACCAATAAGTTTATAATCTAAACTAAATAAGAAATAAACTTGCTATAGCTAAAGCAAGTTGGTGGCTGACTATCATACTGCCTTAATGAGATGTCCTGATTCTGAGCACAGGAAAGACAAATGCCTTAGACAGAGCCTAAGTTTTTAATTGAGCAACGTGTCATCATGGAAAGAGTTCCAAAAAACATGAAAGAGGCTGGATGAAAACTTATATGATAAGGTGAAACAAAGCCCTATCAAGTCTTAATACGTGGCAAGGTAGATCAAATCGAGGAAGATTAACGTGAGCAGAAGAGTGGTAGTTCTAGATTGGATCGACCCCAAGGCTAACTGATTGCAAGCCCAACTATAAAAGTCATAAATGTTGCATTATTCCTTTTCTGCACAAAATACAAACTAGCTCCTAATTTACGTTAGCACATCTTCGTTTACATTAGATAAATAGGTTCATCAAACCAACTCTTTGATTCACTTAAATAGTCACTAAAGTGTATCCCAATATTTATATTAAAGCTTTGGACTCTCAGAGTGTTAGGTTTTGTTAGTTGATCATTGCAAACACCATCAAGGTAAACTACATAAGTTTTATGTACTTGCATATTTGTTTTGGTTAGCAAGTATATATAAATACACTAAAAATTTCCTAAAGCATTAGGCCAAGAGAACTCTGAGGATAGTCCCAAGTCCTCATAGATCTTTTTTGATAAAAGTGAGAAGCGGCACAGTCCCTCAAAGGCCAGACCATTAGATTATTTGGGAATCGTGTACACACGTGGCCCTGTCAAGACCAAGCACGCCCGTGCATTTATTTTTCTATAAACCTCCCAAAGGCATGTGCCAGAGCATCTTACAAGCCAAACACTTTTTGGCACGCTTGGTGGGATGCATTTGTGCTCATTTTGGAAATATAATTATTACTTGGAGAAATCCTAATGACAATGTTATGACTTTTACCACCCCAAACCAAAATAGAACGAGCACCTCTGAATCTCGGGGGCATTTGAAGGCTGAGGAAGTATGAGAAAACCATCTAAATTCTTTTGGGGATCAAAGTATAATCTATCTGGGAAGGAGATTCTGAGCAATGAAAACGTCTGAAAAATGCTAATTGTGTTCGAGAACATGCAAATTTGAAAGAACAACCATGTTTAGAGAATTTCTAAATAGGGCTAGAAACTCTGGGAGACAGAATGGAAAAAATAAATTCCCCTCAACATAAAATGGGGGACCTAACCTGAACAAAGGAGTAAACGACCAGTAGGGGCAAACCAATGGTATCCTGATTTTCAATGGAAGGTCAACCCACAGGTTGACCAGTTTAGACAAGGAAACGACCAAGGTGGAGCCTCTATGAGAAAACTGTCATTATAAACACCTTAATGCTTTTGGGGGACAATAGACTTGAACCAACCTTACCCTTAGACTTATCATCCTTATCATTCTCCCCTTTCTATAATCCTCAAATGATGGTCAACAGAGACCAACTGATCGATTTCATCAGAGAGCACGTCATCCCTAGCCTCAAATGTATAATCTGACCTTGATATTCAAAACCTTACCCTTACTGGATCGATATGAGCTTTCCTTTTTCAAGAGGTCAGAGAGTCTCTAACCTCGCTACCTTTGATAGCAAAACTAGCCAACGTGGTGCGCTGGCTGGAATGGACTACTTTAAGCTAAGGTTATTCCCAACATCCCTTTTTGATATAGCCTTTACCTGGCATGTTAGCCTACCGCCAAGTTCTTTTTTTTATTCTTGGACACAAATGAAAGATTTCTTCCATGCCCTGTTTTATACAACAGCCCCTACGATCTCCATCACCATCCTAACCAAACTTTACCAACAGGTCGAGGAACTAGTAGCTAATTTCATAGACCAATTCAAACTTGTCAAACACAGAGTCAAAGTCAAACTGCCTGGAAACGAGTTTGTGCAGTTAGCTCTGAACGACCTTCATTTTTATTAAAGGGTTAAGTTTGAAAGAATGGATTGCATGTCCTATTCGAGTTAAGCGATAGTGCCTCAAGATACGAGGAGCTACTTCGGACTAAGAGGGATGAAATGAACTCCTCTAAGCAAATCTATCATGAAGAACTTAACACTAGAATTTATGCAATACAAGACCGGATTGAGGTTGAATTGGCATGGATTATTGCCAACATACCTTATACTTATAAGGTCGTATTTCAGTATGTGAAAGGCCCAATCTTAGTTCAACTAAGGTAAAAGCTAGAAATAAAATATAGACATCTGACATCATTAAGGTTGATCATACGTTGAATGATGATGTGCTAAGGCTATTTCTTGGTTTGAAAGTTCCTAAGCCAGAAGACGTAAGGGATAAGGCTTACTGAAAATATCATGATAAATAGATTCATTCAACTAAAAGATCAAGACCAACATAGTCAAGTTTGTAGTTAATTCCAATGAGCACAAGATAGAAATTGATCATTTTCAAACTGCCATGAACATCATGTATCTTCCCATTAACATCATTATGTTCTCTACCCTAGGAAAGAAGATTGATCTGGAGGGAACAGAGGGACGAAGAGAGACTATCTCAAGAAAAGGGATATTCGATAACTAGGATAGGCTGAGATTCACATTGGCCTAGAGAGAGAGATACTGCAATTTAAAAGTGACATAAATATTGCAGAAGATAAACGAATCAACCCAAAAGAATACCATCAACGAAGAAACTCGCTGACGAGAGTGGAGAATACTGCTTAGGATCCTAGCAGAGGATCTTAAGTACCAAGTAGATGGAGTGAGTGAATGCCTCCCTCAGAAATGAGCAAGTTATGTATGCTCAGGAGAGTATGTTTAAGTCTGTTGACATTTCCTGGCCAAAACATCAAAGGAACAAATAAGATAAATTTGGTGCAACTCAAGAGAATGATAGATACTCATCTAAAGAAATGTAGGATGGGCAAATAAATTGTGGACAAAGTTAAGTTCCCAGCACCACCAGCCTAGGAATGATTCTCAAGAAGGTAATTCCAAGAAGAATCAGGATCTCTAGATAATGACATAACCCATGTGTTGGCCAAAAACAATCAAAGCCACCCTGAGTTTATTAGCCCTCCCCTTATTTAAATGAAAATCAAACCCAATCAGGCCGAAATTGACAAATTGAAGAAAGCAGCACGAACCCCTAGTATCTCCAAATCCCAAAAGAGGTGGCTCTAGAGGTTCTAGAAAAGAGAAAAGGAAGAATCCTGGACATCTTCCCATCAAATTGCCCAGATCGAGGTAAAAGAGGTGGAAATAATGTTACGAAACCAGCCATACCAATCCAAGTTCGAATAGGCCTTTACAAGAAAAAAAAAGTCCAATGTGGAAGATCTTAGAAAGATTAAGTTATAAACCGCTTGAAAAGGAGAAAGACTTGAGCGAGTCCAAGTTTGATGACTTCACAAATAAAAAAGGTTTGTAAATATGGCCTTCACTCTACTAGCCTTTTTCCAAGCCGATACAGGCCAAAGACAAGGCTTGGACGAGGACATAAATTTGAAATAAGTAGGATGAGAAAGGATTGTCTTTGAGGAAGAGCCCAGGTGGGAGAAAATGCCAAAGTCATTGTGCTGAAACCCCAAGACCAATAAGGTAAAGGATTGCCATTTGTTCCTTCTGCCAAAATAATATTTGATGAAAGCTCCAGCTGAAAGAAACCGAACGTAAAGGATTGTCATTTGTTCCTCCTGCCAAAATAATATTTGATAAAACCTCCAGAAAGAAACATTCAACACCTCAAGTCAGTATACATTAAGGCCTTCATTGAAGGCAGGTCGTTCAACAGGGTCATGAATTACAACATCAAAATACTATCGATAAGGATATTGACAAAATTAGAAAGAGTATGGAAGACATGATCCCTAATGATCTGGTTGTAATTAATAACATTGGAGGAGTTTCCCCTTTCATAAGTGGATACTCCCAATCGATCTGACAATAGGGACCAAAACCATCATGACTGCTTTCTTGGTCATGGAAACATCATCTTCCTACTACCTGCTTATACGCCCAGATTGGATTCACTCGGCCTGGTGTATCCACTTCATCCTTTCACCAATTCCTAAATTTTTTGAACAACAATGAAGTAAAAATAGTTTGGTGGACAACATGCCTTTCTTAGCCGATGTGAATGCAGTGAAAGCTCACATTTATGATGAAGGCATAACACCAATTAGGTTTACTAGCAAAGAAAAGTATGGTAGGCGTACTAGAGTTGTGAGGCAAAATGATGCCATTAGAAATGATTGGAAATTGCTTCAGGAAAAGCTCAATCAATTTACAGCTCCAATGACCAAACCCAATTGGCTAACGCCTAGCTTGAATACAAAAAACACCATCCATGAGGAATCGACTGAAGAACATGCCAAGTCCAGTATACTTCTGCATACCTTACTTGAAGAAAATCAAATCCATGTATTCGGATTATTCATTCTAAAAGACCTAATACAGCTACAGGAAGACTACTTAAAGTGAAAGAAAACTAGGCATTTTGATGACACTTAGCCGATTTTATTAATAATTTACAATAAAAGCTATTCGGTCAACTTGGACCAACAGAAACATGCATAAGAGTTCTTGCTCAGATAACATTTTGGGCTATCTAAAGTTTAATGCTGACTACAAACAATAAAAGGACAAGCTAAGATGCAATTAATCAAAATTAAAGATCACGTCAAGACTTGATGCTTTAATTTGATCGACTTTTGGGTGGATTGTATTACAAAACCCTTGCTCTCCTTAAGTTTGGCCTTAGAAGCAAAAAATAGTCTATAGCCACAGTATGAAACCTGGCTTTAGTTATCCTTTTATCCTGATTGAACGCCTTTATTTCTCTATGGGTCTGATCTTGCTCTACTCTAGCCTCAGCCAGAGCATTTTCCAGCTACCTAATCGTAGCTTCCTACTCGGCAAGCTTATATTCCAACTCAGAATGCGTCCTTTTGTTTAAATCCACATCTCTTTACAATCTATGCCTCTCTCGAACATGACCGTTATGTTCAAACAAAAGGGACAAACTGGCATCAAGGTGATCTTGAACTTGTCCCAGAACGGTTACAAACTCATCCAAGGTTTTTTTATGGACACACAAGTTTAGTCAGATGCCACGACAATAGTTATATCTATCAAAATAACGAAATTTGGTCTACTTTTATAATGAAAACCATGGGGGCAAAGAAAAAATCCCATCGTCGTCTGCCAGTGCACACAGAGAAGGCATAGGGACAGTGAAAAGACCCTCCCCACTTTCTTCTTTGAAAGAGACATCAAACAGTAATGCAACATGTTGGAAGTAATTGTGAATTCTCTTTGGACTTCAAGGAGGACCTTTAGCACATCTCCCCTCTGAAGAAAACAAGGGATCAACTTTAACAGCCTGTAAGAAAATATCAAGAAGAAAAGAGTTAGGCAACAGAATAGGGATGCAAGCAACAAAACACGAAGGCTAAGGTCCTCTTTAGGCTCTTCACTCACAAGGTTGTCTGCATGAATAGTAGGGGCCGAAGGTTTGACGGTGCCTATGCGGATCTCTGGAGTCCCAAATGTTTCGATAATTTTCTCTAACAGGTTCACTCCTTACACTAAACTCAAATCAACAAAAGAAAAGGTATAAAGACAAAGGATGGGATTGTCGGTCCCCGTTCAGCTAAAACTTGTGGAGCCATTGATAAAGTCTTCTGAGAGGCCACTTTTGCAAGAGCATCCTGGGTAGAGGTAACCCTTGGGCGATCTATAACCATGGCTCGAACAACCTCAGTACTGTCCACGGCCCGCTGACCCTAGCTATAGTGGCTGAATAATCTACTAGGGCCAGACCGAGGAGCCTCTAAGACGCCAACCCTTTCCATGGCTATTTTTGCCTTCTTCCCCATTCAAGGGATCTTATCCAATTCACCTTCTAATAGAAGAACAGCAATAACACTCCCCTTAAGAACATGCACCTTCTTGGGCGACCCAGCATCGTATCCTTAGATGGAAAAATACCTGAGAGGATGAATCAAACAAAATGATCAAAAGAGAAATAGAAGAAACAAAAAATAACTCTAAAAAATAGGAATACCTTTTGTACCTTGGCCAGATGTGCCTTCAGCATGGGCTTTTTTTTTTTTAGGTTGTTTTACTTGAGGCTCAGCCAACTCCTCAACCACCATGGCAACTTTGGCTTTGTCTTTTCCCTTCCCCCCATGTAGATCTAAAATCAATGCTAGTTCATCTGAACTCTTTGTCTGCATGTTTGTCTAGAACATCCTTGCAATATATACTCCACTAAGCTGTGTAGCCCATACTTTAACCGTAAGTTCTCCCATTATTCGAAGGAGATTGAGACGTACTTTAACCGTAAGTTCTCCCATTATTCGAAAACCACCTAGCGTTGTTGGGTGTCAGGGTATCTCTCCCTCATGATGAAATCCACACTCTTAGTGTTATGGACCAAAAATGGGATGAATTGAGCTATCCTAAATTGGTGGGCAAAGCAATTGGCTATGAACACTCAAAACCTGAATTGTTGTTTCGAACCCTTGCTGACATGTCAAAGGGAAGGTCTCTTGAAAAATGGTAGCTAGCACAAATTGATTGATGCTCATTCTTATGATCATCATCAGCACCTCTGCAACTCGTCATAAACTATTCTGAGCCTTAGTTTTAGGAAACGATATGAACTGAGCGGCAATACTCTGGCACTAGTCAAAATTATAGAAGGTGAAGACTTTGTCAAAGGGTTTATAGACCAAAGGAACTCTTGCCGAGCTTTGGCCAAACGAGGATCCGAGGCCACCAAAATAAAAGCTATGCCCAAATCCTAAAAATGGGCTCACAACCATAACTAGATGATTGGGAACGGACCCCTGAGTGATTGAAAACTAGAGACAAGAGCATCTCCTAACCCTCTGTACAAGTGGGCTAGGACAAAAGTGCCCTTGACAGAGCACAGGCTATGGTGATAGACTCCTTAATTATTAATCTTCCCTACTCTCGGACATACTAGAAATCTGGAGATCCAAATCAACAAAAATACAATCAGCTCACTTCCTTCCTTATTAGCATGATCAAGTTCCCATTTTCTATAACTTCACCATCATTTACCCCTCTCTTGTTAGCTATGGGAAAAGAATAAATCTGGGCAACTTCTAGGGAGGGAGTCACACTAGAGAGTCACAGGGCGGCCAAACAGCTTGAGCTCTATGATATAAGCAATATCCGTGAGGGTAACCGACATTATACCCCCAAGAAAATGGAAAAAGAGCTTTTGTGGTGCACCCGAAAAAAGAGGTTGTGAGTGAAGACCTTATCTTGCTTAAATCTGCACTTTGAAAAATTATTAGGCTTGTTTAAGCCTATCTTCCTCCACAGGGTGGATTCGTCTTTCAGCATACGATCCACCCAAGAATTCCGTTGACAATTTAGGAATGGCCAATTTTTAACGAAGCTAGAGCTCTCGCTCCAACGGTCCCTATATGGGATCATTTCAACAAAAGGAAGGTTTTAAGACGCGTTAGGGTGTAAGGAATGAATAGAAAGAGGATGTCTCTTATTCAGTTTGAAGGCCAGACCTAGGGTATAATGCACAGCAAAATATATGGCTACCTAATATGGATCTTGGTTCCAAAGAGTCATACGATTGGGATAAGATGTTCTGAATCTATTTTATCGAAAAAATGTCCCCTAACCCCAACCTTTGGTAGCAACATTGAAAAACTGTCGGTGGTTTCAAAGGAATGGATCAATGAAGGGACAACTATAAAGTGACTTCAAGGTGGCTATCGGTGAACTCCTCGTTATCACATAATGACATGATCAGACAAATACGGGATAAGGGTTTGAACAGGATGAACCTTAAGTCTTTCCAGGTTTTTTACGGCAACAATGAGAAGAAGAAGAAGATGAAGACAAAGGCAGACAAAAAAGCTTAAAGGTTTTTAGGATTTTCGTAAGAATGACAAAAGAGAAAAGAAAAGCCTGACATCTTTTTAATAAGGTTGAAAATTTGAGGCAAAACAGCTGCTAAAGGTCATAATGCTGAAGGACTCTATTCGTCATCTGACTGTTAAGATTCATTTGAATTATAAATTGAAACATAGGATAGATGAAAGACACAAAAAACGGCTATAAGTATTTATAAGCAAAATGGTTGATGAGGCAGGGAGCCAAACGTGGCACTTATAATAGTTAAAATAACATGATAACGTCATGATGCTATTTTAGGAGGCATTTTGTACCATATGAAATTGCAACATCTCGGCCTAAGCAACTGATTTGTCCAAGGGTATCAGTATGCCATGCTACCTAGGAGTTAGGAATCGGCCTAAAAACAAGTCTCTGCTTAAGGCTGATTCTCGTAAAGCAAGTTGGTTATTGACTATCAAATTGTCAAATCAATAGCAACACTTACTAAATGACATGTCGCCAGTTATGAACACTAAGGGTGAGCATGGTTCCGTTTGGGGGTCAAACCGTAAACCGATGACCCCCAAACTAAACCGTTATTCCTCGGTTTGAAAATTTGTGAACTGAACCAAACACCATCGGTTTGGGTTACGGTTGTGGCGTATGGTGAAGGTGATGAAAGTAGAAGTAGAAATAAGTCTAGCTATTTTCAAGTGCAAATTAGGATTAATAAGTTTGACACATGACAACTTTTTAGGATTGGCAGCAATTCAAACGTTTCAGCAACAGATTCTAGCTATAGATTTGTGTTTGTTGCTAAAAACTCGTCGGAAAAAATGATTTTTCTTAAGGTGACCGAATGAAGAGGATTAGAGTCTAAAACAATAGCTGGATGTGACATGTTGGCGAGGCAACAATAACCTTACGAATGACACAATTTGACGGGTGGAGCAATGTAGAGAACTAGGAGTTGAGAGATTAAGCAAAAGATCCATAAGATTTAAATGAGGTGCAAAATTTTGTTCACCTTCATGTTACATATGGGTCAAATTTGGATCAAATTGAAAATTTTCTGTGGAGTGACTTCTAAAAGAAGGTGCTTGTACTCGACAAGACCGTTATGTAGAGGTAACAACACAATTGTGTTGATGAACAACCACATTTCATTAAAACATAGAGCAACCATTATCCGAGAAAATATTTTGGACAATAACTTTAATGGGTTTTCATTTATGCAAAAAAAAAAAAAAACTTTTCTTGGCTATTTTTCCCCAAACTCGAAACACAAATTATATATTCATACACTCCGTAATTAAGTTATGAGAAATCATCAGCAGTAGCTGAAAGCAAAAAAATGAGCACCAGTACTAGAAGCAACATGATAACGTCCCATAAATCACAACTTTTTAATTGAAATAAGATGGTACTCCGGTTAGTTTAATTTGAAAAGTGGGCAAGAGTCACATTTAAAGTTATTGCCGCTAAAAACTGGATCGAGAAGTACAGCCTGAGAATTGACCTGCAAAACATAACACAGAGTGACCGCCGGGTGGGGTTCCGACAGAAGAACTTTCCGATACTTAAGTCAGAGCGCATCTAACATGGTAAAACTCTGAGAAAGTAATATAACACAGTGTATCTGTGTGTGTAATTGTCTGCGAACCTAGGGATAGTCCCCTTTATATAGTCGTAGGTGGAAGACTCTCAATAGGTTGGTGAGTCTTTGCGGCTGGACCTTGGGCCAGGTCAATCAGGATAGTGTTAGGATCCTTGGGGATCACATTATCATCCCTGATGATCGAGTTATAACCCTTTTAGGAGTCTATCTGTATCAATATAGCAAGTGCTGAATTGGTAGCTGTCCAGAGTTGACTATGGTCATAAATGTCACGTTTCATCCCCTGATTAGAGGCGTATTTTTGGCTATATCAAAAGTCATGTGACATTACAATACCAAAAACTGTAAAGGATGAATTATTAAGACAAGCTGGATATGGATTGCCTAGTTGTCATTCCTAAACTATAGTTTGTGGAAACGGAAAATGTATTTATCGGTGAGGAGCCCGACAAAAAAATAATAGCAGCCACCCCATGATTTATCAGAACCAATCATCTTCCTCGTCGAGAGGTCTTAAAAAGGCGCACACACAAAAAAGAGGAATTGAAATAAGTGTACTGTTCAAGGTGCGTATTAGTTTTGTTAAAAGAGAGTAAAATTTATTATGGAAAGCCACACAAAGGACGTTTTAGAAGAAATACCACAGATGAGATTGGATGATTCAAAAATGGAGTTAGGGACAAATACACCAGATCACATTGTTCATTCATCCGTTTTGTTGATTGTTGATTCTTGTACCAAAAGCCCGCATCAGTACGACCAATTAGTTAATTAATTAGTGACGATTTTCTCACGGACAAAAAAGGTTTCATGATACAAGGTTAACAAAAGTCAATAAGACAATAGATTACTTGGGAGAATAATCTGGGAAGGCTACGAGGTAACAATTAATTATCCTATATTAAGTAGCTAGCAGTATTAGTCAGTTGTGGATCATGTAATCACTGCACCAAAATATTGGAAGGATCCTACCAGTTTCGGGAATCATTATGCTTATTGCGATCAGGCCCATAACAAATTAAGGTTATAATATCATGGTTTGGGGTGACAAAGAGTACCACAATGGGAGTATTCAATCCAATTTAATTTGCAGTAGTTTTTATTGGTATGATCAGTGATATTGTAATGAGTGCGTGCGTTCAATTTTGACTGCTCCACATTCTCACGAACTGTCAAATGACCAAAGTGCGAGAGCTAGGTATATTTTGTTAGAATCTTAGTCAGAAAAACAGTAGAGGCAGATCATAAGAAAGGTAATCTCTAACCCCACACAAATTATCCATGCAAGAAAGCACCCTGTTGTCGTCCCTATATAGCATTACCTTTTGCTACAATTATTTTTAGTTTATTACTAATAATGTCGTGTCAAGGATTCCGAATTGGCCACTATAAAGAAGATTTCCTAATAATTGCTTTTTGAAATAAAATGGACCGTGGTGCTTGAAATATAGTTGGCAATGGGAGGAGTGACTAATAACACGAGATTTATGTCCTCCAAACGCACACGCATACGCATACGAATAGAAATCTTATACTCCTCTTTTTTCGAACAGATTGTAACGTTTGCATATATTTTCTGTATGTATGCAATTCTTTGGGTTAAACCAAGCGAAAGAAACACAATATGCCCATATAAAAAATAAGCAAAAGAAACAATTTATGCCCATCAAAAACAACACACATGCGCATGCAGTCACGAGAGGCGGCCTCCGGATGCCTTGGACCTCCTAAGGTTACTTATATTTGTAGTCTGCTTTAATTTTTTTGACCTTTTTTAGAACATATAATACCAAGTACTTCAACAAATAAGCCTTGTGGACATCTCACTTGATTGCTATTATTTTTAATTCAATGCTTCACTTTTTATTTATGCTGGCTCTTATGGGCTTGCAAATGGATATATCTTCACAAAACCTGTAACATTCATGTAATATAGAAGTACTTATCTTATAGTTTTCCAAATACCTTAAAAGTTTCAAGTATTTCATATACTGCGCATGTTTTTTAATGTATATTTTTGCTTATTGCGTCTCTTGGCTCCCACTACAAGAGAAGCTCTTGACAAATGAGCAAGCGTTCGCGTGCTCAATATACGACGTTTGTATTGTTAGGTTCATTGACATAAAGGGCGGTCATATATTGGCCATTCCATTGGCATGTCCTATGCAGCTCTATGGGTTAATTTTGCTCCTTAACACCTTCTAGGGAACTCTTTTATGCATTATTTTAACATGCCCTTGTACCTTATGCACGAACTGACTGAATTAGCCACAACTTTTTTTTTTTTTTTTGGTAATAAGAAAATTGCATTGATAAAATAAAAGTTACATGGAATAGAGAGTTCGCAGCCTTAAGGCTTTACAGAAAGTAAACCGAGCATAGCGAGAACATCCGATTAAAGTAGTACTAGACATAAGCAAAGGAAAAGGAAATAGGTACGACCTACTAACGACTCCACAAAAGGCTTCATCATATCTGATAATCCCTAACGGCGCAGGCTATCACTCACCCAGTCTTGGTAGACTGGGATGCGAGCCTGGCATGCAAAAAGAGATAGGGATCTTGCCTCCCTCATAGTGTTAGGTCCAGTGCTATTGATACTATAATGATGGAACTGAGTCAAAAGGTGGCACGGGTCATAGATAATAGGTGCCACCGTATCCAGTATGTCTTCAGACCCCGACATCTGATGTAAGAGGAAATGAGAGGTAGTTAGTACATGAATATGTAATAAATTATGTTTCAAAGCCCACTGAAATGCAAGAAGCAGGCAATGTGACAAAGCAGTATAATGATCGGACGAATTAATAGAAAGGGCTGCCGATCCACAGCGTGTGTTATTAGTATAGTATACTAAACCAAAGCCTGCTCGAAGATTCCGGTTGTCAAAACATGCATGGATTAGCATTTTAATCGGTGCAGTGTCCAGGCAAGGGCACGGTAATAGGCAAGAATGTAAGGAGATTGGCCCGGGAGGTGTACGGGGCCGAGAAATCCTATTATCTGGTGAGCAATTCGGTTGCGGTAATTTAAGAGGCGAACAAATGCACAAACAAATGCACGAACAGTTCTAGTACTAAAAAGGAATCAGTTCTAGTACACGAACAAATGCACTTACCCGAATCCTAATATGAACAACCATGTTTTTCTCAATCTGTCAAGGAGAACAAACGAGATTGATTTTTCAGACAAGGTTAACCGATCCATGGTGGTAAAGGTTGTCTTGAGGGAGTCGTTTTGAACATCTTCTAATTACGAGCATACTCTACCGACGCGGGAGCAACTTTAATCACATATCTGCGGTAGCAGATGTAAAATATGCTTGTAATTATGACAAGAGCATCATGACCCATATGCGCATACTAGCTAGTAGTTAATTGAAAATTCGCTAATCTGCTGTTTGGGTTGACAAATCTTTTGTATTTTAGCTTGATTAGACGTAATTAAGCCGAAAGTATTATTTTGTGCAGTGTCATAATCTTCATCATAGGGCATTCGTACCGTGGATACAATAATCAAATCATCTAATCATCATGGTATTAAGTGGGGTAATGAAGAAAGAACAAAAAGTAAAGCAACTCACTTTGAAACTGCTTAAAATAAAAGGCTTTAGCACTCACGCACTAGTAACTAAAAGTCAGAAATTGGAAGTAACTTCACTGTGAAGTATCAAGTGTCCATCTGTATGAAATAATAAATTATCTCAAACCCCAGAAATAAAAGATATGTAGAAAGTTGTAAAACCACTAGCTAGGTATAAGAAAGAATCCAAAAACATTTTCCCAAATATTATTTGCATATTTTAAATCATTTCATTATTATTGTCACCTTATGCTTTTTCAAGTACTTTTAAAATTGGATGAATAGAAATTAAGTTGACAATCTAAGAAAAATTATTGTTAATCACAAGATTGACTTTGATAAGTATAAAGTACTGGTGAAGACACAAAGAAGGAAGTTGTCATTTTCGTATCCCCATTAGAGAAGCTTTTCTGTTCCTTCCTAATCACGTGATCTTAGGGGAAACAGGTGATTAGAATTTAAATAAGGGCTTAGTTCTCAAATCAGTGTACCACAATGTTTTGGAGGTGCTCTTTTCCTTTTAAAAACTGCCCTAAATCCTTGTTTAATTAGGTACGATGCTCTAGCTAGTATTTAGGTTAATCGAGTTATGAATCAGTGTCTTTGTACTTTCCTCTGGGAAGTGCTTCAACCTTTTGCAAGTGTTTTTGTACTTTCCTTTGGCAAGTGCTTAAACTTTTGTTATAGAACATTCACTACTGATGCTTATCTTATGCAACATTTCCCTGAATTTTAATTGGCGTATTGTTTCTTGTTCAACAATTTTTTTTCGAACTAATTGTGTAGCGCTTTTGTTCCTTTAACATCAGATGATTAACTAACTTCTTCCTTATGGTCACTTCATCGCTCTGCCCGCTCCCTCGACCAACATCTAGCCTTAGCATGTTATGAACAGAAACCCTGTAACAACAACTTTGTTCGAAGAGATTGTAACATTTGCGTATATTAAGTGCTTAAACTTTTGTTATAGAACTTGGTGATATTCACTACTGATGCTTATCTTATGCAACATTTCCCTGAATTTTGGCATATTGTTTCTTGTTCAACAATATTTCCCTAGCGCTCTTGTTCCTTTAAAATTAGGTGATTAACTAACTTCTTCATTTTGGTCACTTCATCTCTAGCTCTGTCCGCTCCCTCGACCAACATCTAGCCTTAACTTTTTTCTCCCTTAACAACCGCCACCATTACCCCCACCGACCACTTCTTTTATATGTATCTAACCACCACCACCTCTACCATGATGATAATCCCTATACAAAAGTTGCATGTTCATCAAGAACACGCTTGTAGTACAATCCACAACCCACTTCTGCACCATCTTCTGTGCCCTAAACCCATCAATACCTGAAATCCCACATTCTTCTTTTTGACAAATATCATCTGGATAGGATAGTAAATAGCGAGGCTATTCTCGCCCTTATATGATATTCCACCGTCTTATTTACTGCTAAAACAATAGCAATTGTTGCTACATGCATTTTTTGCGACAAAAAAGTTGAAGATTATAAGAGAGTGAAAATAAACTCACCACTTTGATCCCTACTACCTCTCCCCCCCCTCCCCTCCTAAAATAAAAAATATGGCTATTCATGGAGAGCTTGGTGGTTATATATGGTGTTAAAAGACTATGGTCATGGTGATGGCTCATTTGATGGGGCAAAGATTGCTTTTTTTTCATCGTCGTCTAAATCTGACTAGAGTGACCAAAAGGACGAAAAGCAATGAGGCAACTTCAAAGGACCAAGAGCGCAAATACCAGTTTAGGATTAATTTAGCAAAACATTAATAGTTCAAGGGTGATAAGAGAGCTTCTACTTGAGAAGTGAGTCTACCGTCCCTGCTCTGACAACCACAAACATTAAAATTTGGATAGGAACTGACAAAAGGACGCATGTGGCTAACGTTTGTAAGTTTGACCGTAACAGCGAAAAAATAAGTTGAAGGACTAAACTAAATAAACGAGAATAGTTTAAGGAATATATATATATATATATATATATATATATATATATATATATATATTCCTTAAACTGTTCTCGTATAGATCTAACTTGAAAAATCACATCCTGGCTCCTTGACAGTTTTATACTTTCAATAGAATAGTCATTAAGACCATAATTTCACTTTTAAGTCTAGTATTGCCACCTACAAAGACCTCTTCCCAAACTTTAATACGGAGCTCGATTGGGTACGAATTGTCCAAAGCCTGAGCAAACCAATGTACGAGCTAGTTTATCAACAGGTCGCTTTGCTTGCAATCCTTCTTAGCATTCTTAGCCAACAATCGCGTAGGAGGGCTAGACTCGAAAAGGAGATCTCTCACTTATATTCGCATTCAAACCTTACATGATATTTTCATCATACACATAGCATGCCGCTTTCTAAAAGGATTTTTAAGGAAAGAAGATTGGTATTTCAATTCTTCCAAATTCACACCGATTATTAAAAAAAAACTGAAAAAAAAAAAAAACTATGAGAGTGAGAACTAAAGCAGCTCTCTTACAAGGGCATAAATATCTGCCTTGAATGGATCAACCTCAAAAATAATTTGGCATACACCCCACCCCCAATTAATTTCATGGCTATTATTATTTGATTACACATCTTTCTTCACAACGTAATTCACGAGAAGGTGTTCTCATAAAGATATGGCTACGGTATGGTTAGTTCATGCCTCTGCTCATGTGGCCTCATCAGCATGGAAAGCTTTGTGGGTTTGCCTCACCCTAATGATTGCTAGCCTACTACTATTTAATAAGTTTGGATGAGAGCTTTTGAATCCTTTTCAAAAATTAAACGCAATCATACTACTTTACATTCCATTAAGTAGCCCCTTGTGCACAAATACTTTATCTGCTTGGTAGAGACTCAAAAGAAAGTAGAAATTTTTATATAGTGCAGCAATCTTTAGAAGATTGAGGCAGCATTCCACAAGTTTTGTTTATTATAAGGACTGAATTGAAGCTATACAACAATCATACCTTCGTTCTCTCCTTGTAGAAATTATATCTTCCACTCATCAGAACTTTCTCTTTTGCTTTAATTTCAAGAGGTAGCTACTTTGATATGAACTTGTGTTTGATTAAACAAGTACAAAGTTTTGATTAGACGGGCGTAGGGACATTACTTTTTTGTGATATTTGTCGCGAATCCGTTTACTATTTGGAGGAAATAATAGATAGCTATATGATTAATATCCACTTACATCAAAATAATGTTGATGTGCTAGTTACATAGTGATGCCAAGGAAAGTGGGTTCGTACTTACGTGGAGGTGCCACAAAGGCTGCAGTCCGAGTCAGTTTCCAAGTATGTTGATGTGAGACACAGCAAGGGTGGAACAAGGGCAGAGACCAAGGGCTTCCCAGACAGAGCTCGAGGGGGGCAGTGCTGCGAGGGCGATGGCGCGGGATGAATACACGATGACAGTCACAGTCCGATGCTTAGGTCCAGAGTCAGGGTACTGTATGTTTCTCTCTCTAGAATTCTAGAGTGAGAAAGTGAAATATGTTCTGAAAATGTCCAACCTCTATGTCCTTGTCCAAATGAATTCTCAAGACCTCTATTTATAGAGATTGAGATGATGATGTCATTAACCAACACGTGGTGTTCCCCGGGAGTGACACGTCACCGGAGAGTCCACGGGTGCCGGTGCTCCATGGACTGTCAGATCGTATATTCATCCGGCCTGCCCCACACAGCGTCGCTCTGTCTGTCTGGAAAGACTGGCTCCCACCGCATCGGTGTGGCCAGAGAACCCCCTTGATCTAGCCTCCAATCCAAGCCCTTGCGGAGTCCCACAGGCCTGGCAGCGGTGGGGAAGACCCGACGCCCAACTGCCAGGTGAACTAGGCGCGATGCCCTCCGAAGACCAGCTCCCGTCTCGGAGTGACCCGGGGGTCATAGTCCCTAGAGGTGCCGACGCAAGCCCCCAGTGCCGGAGCACGAAGGCCAGTCACGCAGGCACCCTGACGGAGATAGTGTCCCGGAGGAGTCGCCTATTCCGCAGGCCGAGGTAGCATCCCGGAGGAGCCGTCTACCCAGCCGGCCAAGGTAGCATCCCGGAGGAGCCGTCTACCTGGCAGAAGGGGAGTCTTCGTGCCGGAGCACTTGGAGCTCCCTGGCAGAGATAGTGTCCCGGAGGAGTCGCCTATCCCCGCAGGTGAGTCCTTGTGCCGGAGCACTCGGAGCATGTCAAGGTAGCATCCCGGAGGAGCCGTCTACCCGACTGGCCGAGGTAGCATCCCGGAGGAGCCGTCTACCTGGCGGAAGGGGAGTTGAAGAGCTCCCTGGCAGAGATAGTGTCCCGGAGGAGTCGCCTATCCCCGCGGGTGAGTCCTTATGCTGGAGCACTCGGAGCTTGTCAAGGTAGCATCCCGGAGGAGCCGTCTACCCGACTGGCCGAGGTAGCATCCCGGAGGAGCCGTCTACCTGGCGGAAGGGGAGTTGAAGAGCTCCCTGGCAGAGATAGTGTCCCGGAGGAGTCGCCTATCCCCGCGGGTGATGTACACTCCGGAGAGTGGGTTGAAGCATGTTCCATGACCAAGGCAAGGTGCGCATGGTGTGATGAATGAGTGTGGTGCCCGGGGGCATGATGACATGATTGTGGCGCATGGGCGCGATGAAGTGAGTAAGGTGCCGGGAGCACGTCTATGTCAATGGCGCGGCGCATGGGCGCGACATAGTGCGTATAGTGCCGGGGGCACGGTAGTGTGACAGAGAGCCTAGGGGCACGGCTGTATCAGCGATGCGGCGCATGGGCGCGACGGACTGTTAGAGTGTGACGCCCGGACGTCGGTGACGGGGGTCACGGAGACGATGTCCGGGCGACGGATGATGAGCGTTGTGGAGTTGTGTCTGGGCGACGGGGTCGCGGAGTTGTGTCCGGGCGACGGGGGTCGCGGAGTTGTGTCCGGGCGACGGGGTCGCGGAGTTGTGTCCGGGCGACGGGGTCGCGGAGTTGTGTCCGGGCGACGGGGTCGCGGAGTTGTGTCCGAGCGACGGGGGTCACGGAGTTGACGTCCGGACGATGGGCGTCGCGGAGTTGACGTCCGGATGACGGGCGACGGGCGTCGCGGAGTTGATGTCCGGACGACGGGTGACAGGGGTCGCGGAGTTGACGTTCGGACGACGGGCGACGGGGGTCGCGGAGTTAACGTCCGGACGACAAGCGAAGGGCGTCGCGGAGGATGCAAGGCCTCTTGAAAAGAAGTGAAGGTGCTAAGGATAGAAGCCAAAGGCCAACCCTTGGGGGAAGGCCAAGGCCAACCCATAGGGGCAGGCCAAGGCCAACCCCAAGGGAAGGCCGAGGCCGACCCCAAGGGGAAGGCCAAGGCCGAGGCCGACCCCAAGGGGGAGGCCAAGGCCGAGGCCGACCCCAAGGGGGAGGCCAAGGCCAACCTCCTTGGGCAAATGCCATGGCGCATCGACGGACAACGTGCGAAGTGCGACGGTCGAAGCGTGATGCGGCGTCGCACGATGATGAGTTTCTTGGCGACGAAGTCGCGTAGAAGAAGTAAGAAGTGCACGTGACTTGAGCGTGCACGCTTTGACCGGTTGTGAGCGTTGAAAAGTCTATTGCTTGTGCGGACGTGTCATGCAAAATGGGACCGTTGTAGGCCTTTGGGTACGACCAGAATGGGTTGGGAACATAAGCCCCCTGCGTGTAGTGTGCGCGGAGGGGCATCCCGAGCGGGCACCGCACGCATAAATACTTAGCAAGATTTTATGTTGTTTAGCCGGAGTGTTGTTGAGATCGTCTGCATGATGATGATGAAGAGTAGGTGGCTCGAGCCACCTCGTGCACCACCTACGAAAGCTTGGAATGCTTGGGGGTTGAGACCACGGCACGATGATAGGGCGCAGGGGCGCGAGCATGTAAACGGCGCCCGGGCGACGGACGACGAGTGTCGCGGAGACGTCACCCGGGCGATGGGCGACAAGCGTCGTGGAGACGGCGCACGGGCGCTGGCGACGAGCATTGGACAATGAATAGGAGTAAGTGGTTCGAGCTATCTCGCGCACCACCTAGCAAGGGCGTTGATGTCGAGGGACATTGTCATGAGGGGCGCGACAAGGGCGCGGCCGGACATCGCGATGCGGGGGCAGTCCGCGACGGGCGCATGTGCGCGGGCAATGCGCGTCGGTCAAATACGTTGATGGCAGGGGATGCAGGGGTAGTCCACGACGGGCGCAAGGGCGCGAGCAATGGAAGGCGATCGATGTTGCAAGCAAAAAAAAAATTCTTTTTTTTTTTTTTGAAGTGTTTGGCCTTGGATGTCGGGGCTCGGTCGTTGGGTGATGGATAGAAGGTGAAGGTTGAAGGTGATGTTGCCTTGGTTTTGGGAAGGCGAAGATGGATGGCGTTGATGGTGGCCGAAGGTAAAGGGAGGGGGATGGAGGGGGGAGTGGGAGTGGGAGGAGAGGGGAGGAGAGAGGAAAGGGGAAGGGAGGGGGAGGGCCGAGGCCGAGGGGGTAGGGGAGGGGTGGCCGAGTCGAGGGGGCGCGGGTGGGGGGAGGAAGGGGGAGGGGAGAGAGAGGAAAGGGGAAGGGAGGGGGAGGGCCGAGGCTGAGGGGGTAGGGGGAGGGATGGCCGAGGCTGAAGGGGGATGGGGGAGGAAGGGGGAAGGGGGAAGGGAGGCGGCGGCGGCCCGCGGGGGGAAAGGAAGAAGGAAGGGGGGCGGGGGGAAGAGAGGAGAGGGAGAGGGAAGGGGGAAGGAGGGGGCGGCGGGGTCGGCCTAGGGGAGGGGGTGGGGAGGCCGAGGCCGAGGGGGGCGGGGAGGAGGGAGGAGGGAAGGGGAAAGGAAGAAAGAAGAAGGGGGCGGCNGCGGCGGCGGGGTGCCGCGGCGCGAGGCCGAAGGGGGGAGGAGGGGCGGGGGAGAGAAGGGAGGAGAGAGGGAACTGGGGGCGAGGCCGAGGGTCGTCGGTCGGCGGAGGAGAGGCGCGGCAGGAGGCCGAAGGGCTTGGCGGCGCCGCAAGGGGAATGGGCGGCGCATGAAGAGAAGAGAAAGAGATTGGGAAATTAGGTTTAGGGTCCGATTGGATCACGGAATTGGCCTTGGAATTGAGATTGATTTTGGAATTGGACCCTAAGAATTATAATTCTGCTGTTTGGGCAACTTATTTAGAATCAGAATTACAATTCAAGCCCAATTCTAAGGAATTTAAAATGCACTATAAGACTCATCATTCAATTCTTACGGCCCAGTGTCAAAATTAGAATTCCAGCCCATTATATTTCTCTCTTCACGACTCACAGCCTCTGCCCGACGCCCGACGCCCGACGCCCGACGCTGCCAGTCCGAGCTATCTTTCTCCTCTCTTTTCTTTGATCAACCTCGCCATGGCAGCTAAGCATCACTCTCCTTCTTCAACGGCTTAAGAAGTTGGGTTTCAACTTGCAATTTCACCTACTCTCCTTCGCTGCTTACTGTACTTGAGGTTGGTTCATCTTCCTTTCTACCGATTCCCCACAGTTTCTGTAGAATTTGTGTTGTTCTTCCCTTGCTTATATGGCTAGAGTATAAATGTCTTATTATGAAGCATGGGTGCTTCATTTTAGCCAAAGTATCGGCACCGGGTGCGGATAAGGTGCTGGTGCGCTTTGGATGCGGATAGGTGCACGTCCAACATTATATATGTGTTCTTAATTATTTTTTTCAAAAATTCGAATCTTGCTTAGATACATTCGCAACACGCACTGGGTACCTGAGGGGAGAGACAGATAGAAGAAGAGTAAGATTTCTAGGCAAAGAGAAGATAGATAGAAGAACAAGTAGTGGCAACCAAGAAGAGAGGGCAACGGCAAATCAACAGATCAAGAGCAAGCGAGTGGTCTCGATCATCGAGAAATAAAAAGAAGAAGAGTATGAATCGAGAAGAAGAAAAACAAAAAAGACCCATAAAGCAACACTGCAATATTTATGTTTATTGCGTAAAATGCACACCAACTGTTCGACGAAATGCCTGACAAATAGGCGTTAGATAGAATGCCATTCAATTGTCTTCCCCGTAGTGATCAGCTCTTACTTCTTCCCGGTTATCTATCCTACTCTCCGCCAAACGTCGCAGCCTGGGATCATCCCGTCTAACAATATGTGAATCTTCTCGACTAGGGAACGCCTTCTCAAAGGCAACTGCCATAGCCATATGAATATCCCCATCTTCATCAACATCTTCTGTATCTATGTTTGGAGTGGACATCTTCTGTATCTATGTTTGACTAGTTAAAGATTTTTGCCAAAGCAATGTGCAGTGTCAGAAAATATGGGTTATAACTTATACTCACTTGATGCCTGTTTTGGCGATTGGAGTAGTCCCTCTACAAAGGGCAGTGTTGCACATTGAATATTGAATATGATATGACAACACTAGAGATGTTGGACGTAACTGCTACTTGGGGTTGTACAAAAATGCTTTTGATGTTTATACCTTTCGGTGGTGGTGTTTTACCAAAATGCTTAGATGCTCCCCTCAAGGTTGCATCTCTCTGGATCTTTGAAGTTGCTATTCCCAAATGTTCCAATTGCCAGCAATCCGTGAGGCCAGTCGCTGAATTCCTCTTTGCAGGTTTCTTGCTGCACATGGCCTGGAATCAGGAACAACGGCATGAAATAAAGCCTTACTGAAATTACCCTCATTCTGTTGTACACAACAAAAAATATGAAAGAAGTGCGATCCAGGATGTTGATGATCTCAGTAAGAAGATCAACCATAGAGACCAGAGCTATCTAAATGATTGATTCACACTTCATTCTACTCACAGTCTTTTCGCAATGAGAAGACCCGAATGTTGGATCTGCAAACAAATTTATCTATGCCTGCTAAACATTGAGCAAACCAACATAAAGAAGGACCAAGAATATCTGCAGTGACTGCCATTTACTTCTGTCAAAAAGTAATGGATTTCAGGGGAAGGAATCACAGTAGAAAAGCTGGTCAGAAATGTTGTATATCTCATGGATATCTTATTACCGTATGTCAGAAATGTTTCTCTTTAGGAGCTATTTTTTTGTTGAAACAACGTAATATATGGTGCATTCTCAAGAACTATGGTGGATTTATGGTGGTTGTTGGTTGAATATTTTTTGAGTTGGGTTTGTGGTAATGTTGACTGATGTTATCTTTAAAGAACAAAACAAATGACTCATTTATTTATTTTATACTTGGTCTCATCATGTGTATTTTACTGAGTTCATTTTTTTTTTAATTTTGTACTTAGTCATCTTACGTGTATTTTCTTTTCTTTTCTTTTTCTTTTGTTGGGTAGGGTGGCGTGGGGTATAATTTGATAAAAAAAAAACTTGAAACTTTCGTTTTGAATATTTACCTTTTATTTTTTTTACTTTAGCAATTTCAATTCTTAGATCTAATTTTTTGTGCTAACCAATCAATGGAATTACAAATTTCATTCAATTCCAAATCAATTCCAATTCCATAGGAATTGGAAAATTGCAATTCCAAATTCTAATTTCAATTCCGTTTGCCAATCGGACCCTTAGGGTTTTCTGGGAGGGGCGCGGGTCGGATGGGTTGGGTCAGTTCGGGTTCGGGTCGGGGAGCTGCGCGTAGAGAGAGAGAGAGAGAGAGGAGGCGCGGGTCACGGGTCGGAGCGGGTCCGGGTGCGCGGGTCAGCTGGTTCGCGGGTAGGGTTTGGTCAGAGTTTTTTTTGAAATTTGAAATTCAAATAAAATAATATTTTATTTTATTTTATTTTTTTGGGAGCAGCCCTAAAGAGGGAGCCTCCAAGAAGATTTTCACAATTTGCAAAATGGGAGTGAAAGAAAAAGGGATGGGAGAAGAATGAAGCTTTTCCATGAGAAAGAGATAAGTTGTTTATGAAGTGGGGAAAGGGTGATGGGGTGTTGGATGGTGAGGGAGGAGAGGAAAGTGTGAGAGGGAGAGTGATGAGAGCATGAATGTGGGGAGCATGTGGGAAGATGAAAAACTTGAAATTTTTTCTAAGTGTTGAAAAAAAAAAATTTGAGCTCGGGCAAGGATGCTAAGGGAGGCCGCTGAGGATGATCATTGATGATCGGTTGCGAAAAAAATGAAATTTTTTCTAAGTGTCAAGAAAAGTGAATGCAGGATGATAATGCGACCGTAGCAGCGCGGCTCGAGCCACCCCGCGCACCACGTACCAAGTCATTGCAATGTGAGGCCGAAGGGATTGGGAAGGGGTGAAGCCCCCAAGGGAGTGGGTGATGGCATGAAGGGTGATATCAAGAGACTTGTGCAAGAGGAATATAACTTGAAAATTTTAAGTCTGGAAAATGGAACTTCATTGATAACGAATGATAGGCAGCATGCCTTGATACATCGGTATGACGTACATGGAAACTTGCAAAAATGAACGAAAAATTTACAAGTGTGGAAAATGCACTAAGGCATGCCCTTATGTCCCGTACTTAGAGTTTGAGCTCTCCGGACGCAATCTTGTCAGCGAAGACAAACTTGAGGCCCCTGCACCACTTGAGGCCATGACCGACCTTCCGATGATAGGGGCAGTAGTTGGGATGGGCTAAGTCTTCCGGGGTAGGTTCAGTGTCGACATTGGGCAGGGTTATGGCATTGTCGTCGATCCATGTCTCGAGGAGAGTTTTAACAATCTTCAAGTCACACGGGTATTCCGGGGCAGGCATTGGCTGCCCTCTCTTGTCAGGGCGCCTGTCCCTTCCCTGGGACTGACGCTTGCGGTTGTTGTCGTCGTTACTAGCTGCTTCCATCGTCGCAGCCACGACAATATGAGATTGGGGCTTTGGGGTCTTTGACGGACCGACCGAGTCATAGGTGCGTCGTGCAGCTTCCTTGAGATGTCCCCAAGACCGAAGCTGGAGGTTTTCAAGGTAGACTCTGTAGGTGTCCTTCATGTTCTTGATGCAAATGGGCACAAGGGTTTCATCCTTGCTGAAGTCAGTGCACTCCAAGCACTTGTGATGAAATCGCGTAACATAGGTGTTGAGGTCTTCGCCGGGGTTCTGGCGGATTCCGGCGATGTCAACGATGGTCACACGTTCCGTCTCATAGTGAAATTTATCAAGGAAGAGTTGGACCATGTCGGACCATGAGTGGATAGTACTGTCGGGAATCTGATGATACCAAGAGTAGGCGAGGCCAGTCAGGGACTTGTGAAATTCCCGAAGCTTCAAAGTGTCGTCTTCCCCGTAGTGCTCGAGGGAGCCAGCAAAACGGGTGAGATGCTCGCGGGCATTGCCTTCTTTTCCGTTGAACAATGTGAAGGATGGTTGCTTGTACTTGACAGGGTAGGGCTTAGTAGCGAGGCTGCCAAAGTAGGGAGCATGACCTGACAGCTTAGAGGCGGAGTGGGGTAAGGATGACTGATTGAGACGGTGAAGGAGGGCATCTAAGTCATGCTTGGTGACGTACGACGCATGTGAGGGTTTGTGCCCTGTCGTGATGATCCGAGCACTAGAGCCCCCAGACGGTACAACCTGAGGCATTGAGGGGATGACGATGGTAGAGAGGGGTTGGTGGTGGTGAGCAACTTGTTGGGGCATGGTTTGTACATGGGTAGTGTCAGCTGCTGGAGGCCGGTCGTCAGGAAAGGTCGACTGGAGTAAACCGGGGGAATGACTTGTGTTTAGGTTTCGGCTAGTTATGTTCGGGTTAGGCTCCATCTCAATTGATTCGTGAGTCTCCGAAGTGCTTCGAGCAAGGGCAATGCGTGGCACCGGGGGCTGAGGTGCCGCGAGTCCTACTGTCGAGGGCCCGGAGGACCAAGGCAGCGGTGGTCGCGACACTGGGGCCTGAGCAGTGTCCAAAACTAGCCCAGGCCTTGAAGGTTGGATATGAGCAGGAGGGGCCAAACCTGGATCTTGGGATAACACGGGGTGAGTAATGGGCACAGGGTGCAAAGCTCTAAGGCTTTGGGAAATCGGTGATTGTGAAGTCAAGACTTGGATTGATTTTTGCATTTCCACCATGGCTGTCATAAGAGTGGCTATAGTGGGCGAAAACTGCTGGATGGCCGCGTTGACTGCAACTTGTATGTCAGGTGCGGTAGTTTGTGGCTCGTCTTGGGGACGCACAGCACTAGTCCCCTCTTGTTCACCCGAGTGGTCATCTTCTTGCACGGCATGGATAAGGCCCTGGCTGGCAGCCCTCGTAACTTTTCGTTGTCTAGGCATGGAGACTGAGTGCGGAAGATAGACAGACTACAGTACGATGCTCACCTCCCCAGCGGAGTCGCCAAAATGATGCCAAGGAAAGTGGGTTCGTACTTACGTGGAGGTGCCACAAAGGCTGCAGTCCGAGTCAGCTTCCAAGTATGTTGATGTGAGACACAGCAAGGGTGGAACAAGGGCAGAGACCAAGGGCTTCCCAGACAGAGCTCGAGGGTGGCAGTGCTGCGAGGGCGATGGCGCGGGATGAATACACGATGACAGTCACAGTCCGATGCTTAGGTCCAGAGTCAGGGTACTGTATGTTTCTCTCTCTAGAATTCTAGAGTGAGAAAGTGAAATATGTTCTGAAAATGTCCAACCTCTATGTCCTTGTCCAAACGAATTCTCAAGACCTCTATTTATATAGATTGAGATGATGATGTCATTAACCGACACGTGGCGTTTCCCGGGAGTGACACGTCACCGGAGAGTCCACAGGTGCCGGTGCTCCATGGACTGTCAGATCGTATATTCATCCGGCCTGTCCCACACAGCGTCGCTCTGTCTGTCTGGAAAGACTGGCTCCCACCGCATCGGTGTGGCCAGAGAACCCCCTTGATCTAGCCTCCAATCCAAGCCCTTGCGGAGTCCCACAGGCCTGGCAGCGGTGGGGAAGACCCGACGCCCAACTGCCAGGTGAACTAGGCGCGATGCCCTCCGAAGACCTGCTCCCGTCTCGGAGTGACCCGGGGGTCATAGTCCCTAAAGGTGCCGACGCAAGCCCCCAGTGCCGGAGCACGTAGGCCAGTCACGCAGGCACCCTGACGGAGATAGTGTCCCGGAGGAGTCGCCTATTCCGCAGGCCGAGGTAGCATCCCGGAGGAGCCGTCTACCCGGCCGGCCAAGGTAGCATCCCGGAGGAGCCGTCTACCTGGCAGAAGGGGAGTCTTCGTGCCGGAGCACTTGGAGCTCCCTGGCAGAGATAGTGTCCCGGAGGAGTCGTCTATCCCCGCAGGTGAGTCCTTGTGCCGGAGCACTCGGAGCATGTCAAGGTAGCATCCCGGAGGAGCCGTCTACCCGACTGGTCGAGGTAGCATCCCGGAGGAGCCGTCTACCTGGCGGAAGGGGAGTTGAAGAGCTTCCTGGCAGAGATAGTGTCCCGGAGGAGTCGCCTATCCCCGCGGGTGAGTCCTTATGCCGGAGCACTCGGAGCATGTCAAGGTAGCATCCCGGAGGAGCCGTCTACCCGACTGGCCGAGGTAGCATCCCGGAGGAGCCGTCTACCTGGCGGAAGGGGAGTTGAAGAGCTCCCTGGCAGAGATAGTGTCCCGGAGGAGTCGCCTATCCCCGCGGGTGAGTCCTTATGCCGGAGCACTCGGAGCATGTCAAGGTAGCATCCCGGAGGAGCCGACTGGCCGAGGTAGCATCCCGGAGGAGCCGTCTACCTGGCGGAAGGGGAGTTGAAGAGCTCCCTGGCAGAGATAGTGTCCCGGAGGAGTCGCCTATCCCTACGGGTGATGTACACTCCGGAGAGTGGGTTGAAGCATGTTCCATGACCAAGGCAAGGTGCGCATGGTGTGATGAATGAGTGTGGTGCCCGGGGGCATGATGACATGATTGTGGCGCATGGGCGCGATGAAGTGAGTAAAGTGCCGGGAGCACGTCTATGTCAATGGCGCGGCGCATGGGCGCGACATAGTGCGTATAGTGCCGGGGGCACGGTAGTGTGACAGAGAGCCTAGGGGCACGGCTGTATCAGCGACGCGGCGCATGGGCGAGGAGGAGTGTTGGAGTGTGACGCCCGGACGTCGGTGACGGGGGTCACGGAGACGATGTCCGGGCGACGGATGATGAGCGTCGTGGAGTTGTGTCCGGGCGACGGGGTCGCGGAGTTGTGTCCGGGCGACGGGGGTCGCGGAGTTGTGTCCGGGCGACGGGGTCGCGGAGTTATGTCCGGGCAACAGGGGTCGCGGAGTTGTGGCCGGGCGACGGGGGTCGCAGAGTTGACGTCCAGACGACGGGCGACGGGGGTCGCGGAGTTGACGTCCGGGCGACGGGCGACGGGGGTCGCGGAGTTGACGTCCGGACGACGGACGACGGGCGTCGCAGAGTTAACGTCCGGATGACGGGCGACTGGGGTCGCGGAGTTGACGTCCGGACGACGGGCGACGGGGGTCGCGGAGTTGACGTCCGGGCGACGGGCGTCGCGGAGTTGACGTCCGGACGACCGGCGACGGGGGTCGCGGAGTTGACGTCCGGACGACGGGCGACGGGGATCGCGGAGTTGACGTCCGGACGACGGGCGACGGGGGTCGCGGAGTTGACGTCCGGACGACGGGCGAAGGGCGTCGCGGAGGATGCAAGGCCTCTTGAAGAGAAGTGAAGGTGCTAAGGATGGAAGCCAAAGGCCAACCCTTGGGGGAAGGCCAAGGCCAACCCATAGGGGCAGGCCAAGGCCAACCCCAAGGGAAGGCCGAGGCCGACCCCAAGGGGAAGGCCAAGGCCGAGGCCGACCCCAAGGGGGAGGCCAAGGCCAACCTCCTTGGGCAAGTGCCATGGCGCATCGACGGACAACGTGCGAAGTGCGACGGTCGAAGCGTGATGCGGCGTCGCACGATGATGAGTTTCTTGGCGACGAAGTCGCGTAGAAGAAGTAAGAAGTGCACGTGACTTAAGCGTGCACGCTTTGACCGGTTGTGAGCGTTGAAAAAGTCTGTTGCTTGTGCGGACGTGTCATGCAAAATGGGACCGTAGTGGGCCTTTGGGTACGACCAGAATGGGTTGGGAACACATAGTTACACTAGATTTTGCTAATTTAGAAAATATTCTATGTATAGTAACCACTCGATCACTCAAAAGGTTCTTGATCTCAAAGTACAATTAATATTAGTGGCTTAAAATTAGAGGAGCCAAGGACTCTTTTCAATCAACACATCTATAACAATTTAAATTTGGACCAATAAAGGAGAACAACATGAAAAGCACATCTAACTACTTGTACTGCAAACATCACTTCACTTCAATTTTTTCCTCCATTTAATATCAATGATGATGGCTAGATATTCATGATATTTGCAATCACTTCATTTGGACCAATATTAAAGATGTTGTAATTGTGAAATTATTAGGTCATTCGTATACCAACCCTTTGCAAGTGCAACAAAATTCCAACAATTGATCTTTGTTACTAGAAAGCACTTTTTTTTTTATGAATAGTGATAGTATTCAAAAAAAGAAGTTTGTCCGGGGATTAATAATTTCCCTGTGAAATGGTGCAAATGGGTCGGCGGTTAATTCTCGACGCTGTGTGAGTGATTTGGATCATGTGAATGATAATTTGGTCGCTTTGCATCGTATTGGTAATTTAAAGGAACGCTATACTGAGCATCAATTGTCGCTTTATAAGAGGCTGTAGCTACTTTTTTACAACTCAGCTTGCAACCAAGTTTTATCTTTGTTCTAATACTTTAGCTTGCTTTTTTGTAATTACTATGTTACCTCCCTTCCAATTTAATTTACAAAATTGTTTCTTCTGTTTTTTCTTTTTACAAAAGTGACCATTAGAGGTTGCTTGGCTTTAGGCAACATAATAGTGACGAATATATCTCCTTAATCTCCTAATTAAATCCCTAGTTTAGGTAGGAGTCGTTTCTTGATGCAAGGCAAGAGACTTTGCAAGTGTCTAACACCCACGTTCTAAACATCTTTTTAAAATGGAGAAATCATTTGCTTTAATTATGACGTTGAAGAATCTGCTATAGTGTGACGCTAATTGACGTAGTTTTGATCTAAGTCATAATTAACAGTATTATTGTAATATGAATAAAATATCATTGGCACTTTTTCAATCTTATAATAATTCAGAATACGTTATTTTGGAGTCACGACAAGTTATCTTCTCATATCTCCCGCATTTTTCAGTTTTAAAATTGAAAATTGGAGGGGATTTGGATCAATCCATCAAAATTGGATCAATGAAGTAGAGAGCAATTCAATCCATTAGCAGCCCAAGGAAATGGATTGAGTTGCCCAACTGGACTAGGTCGCAATATGGTATCTGGTTCTTTTTGTAAACGTATTGTATCTGTTGTAACAGTTTTATTGATAATATTTGTTATTAAAAGTTACAGTGATAATATTTTATCGCCAAAATATATTAACCGACACTTCTCAATTAGCAAAGGTGTTTTTACGGTAAAGGATCCTAACCCTACAGTGTCAGTCTTGTGCACAAGACGGGTAGAGATAGGTATGTTGAGCATCAAGTGTCGATGTATGGGAGGCTGTAGTTTTATTTTTACAACTCGGCTTGCAGCCAAGATTTGTCTTTTCTTGTAATAGTTTAATTTGCTCATTTGCTTTTAACATGTAACAATATTTTATCGCCAAAATATATTAAGCGATACTTCTCAATTAGCAGAGGTGTTGTTACAGTGAAGGATCCTAATCTAGAGTTGTCAAACGGGCCGGGCGGCCCGCGGGCTGGCCCGACCCGGCCCGGTTTTGGCCCGGGCTGGCCCGGCCCCGTGGAGGAACAGTAGCGGCCCGCACACATAGGGCCTGGGGCCTGGGCCTGGACCAGGCCTGAAGAATCTGGAAAACGGCCCGGCCCGGCACGGCCCGGGTTTGGCCCGGCCCGGTTTCGGCCCGGGCTTGGCCCGGTTACCTGGCCCGGTCTGCGGCCCGGATTTTGGCCCGGTTTTGGCCCCACCATTTTTTGAATCTTTTGCTTTTCCCCCCCTTTCTTCTCCCCCTTTTCCAAACTTCCACTTTTACCCCCCCAACAGCTATATAACGGCTAGTTTGGGGGGTATTTTAGTCTAACCTATATTTTTCAACTCCTTTACACTCTTACCCTCTCCAACAACTATAAACGGATAGTTTGTAGGGGTATTTTGGTCTTTTGTGAAGTTTCTAAAATCTATAAATTCACACCATTTCTCTCCAATTTTTCACACCAATCTTCTTACTCTCTTCTTACTCTCACAACAAGCTTTGCTACTAGTTTCCTCTCCAATTACTAGTCTTGCTAATTACTACTAGTATTTAGTAATTAGTACTCTTGTTTATTAATTACTAGTCTTGCTAAATTCTTTTTAATTACTCTTACTCTCTAATATTTGTTACTCGTTCATTCTTTTAATTACTACTAGTATTTACTAATTAGTACTCTTGTTTATTAATTACTAGTCTTGCTAAATTCTTTTTAATTACTAACTCTCTAATATTTGTTACTCGTTCATTCTTTTAATTGTTATTTCTTATTACTACTCTTATACTTGTGTATTTAGTTACTCTTACAAAGTTTAGCGTGAAATATGTCTGGATTATTGAACAAAATGAGGCGTGCAACGTCATCACGAAAGAAATCATCATCATCGCAAGCACCACCACCAGCACAAGCGCCAGCGCCACGGCCATCAGAAACACCAATCCAAGCACCAACACAACCATTCGTTCGTGGACGAATGAGTACAGGCTCTATGATAGATACCCAAGCCAATTGGGAGTTCAATCAAAACATTCCAGATTTTGAATACACGCCTGATGAAGACCCCCCGCATTATAGTCAAGGACGCAGCTCGGTTGGCGAAGCTACTACTCAGTGGCATAATCTCAACCCTATGCCTGGTCATGATGAAGAAGGGCCGAGCAATGCCTCCGATAACGTGCCAGAAGTCCAAAGGGGGAAAAAGAAGAAAGCCGAGTGTTGGAATCATTTCGACTTAATTACGGTGGACGACATCCGAAAAGCTCAATGTAAGTACTGTCTTAAATTATTTTCGACTGGTAGTGGTAATGGACATCTTAACAGGCATTACCCTCAGTGTGCACCTCGACAAGGCCACGTCGAACCTACCCAAACGCAATTATCTTTTGACGGTAAGTTATTTGTTTATAATCAGCGAGAGCAAAGAGACGGTCTCGCTGAATTTGTTATTCACGATGAACAAGCCTTTTCTTTTGCCGATAATCCTAAGCACTCTAGATATATGAACACCTACGTTCAACCTTTGTACAAAAAGGTTCATAGAAACACAACGAGGTCCGATGCACTCCGACAGTACAAGGCTGCCAAAGCACGCCTTATCGATTATTTCGATAAATTTGACGGTAAAGTTAGTCTTACTTCTGATATTTGGCAATCTCCTTATACTTTTGTTAGTTATTCTTGTGTGACCGCTCATTGGATTGATGCAGATTGGGTTATGCACAAGAGAATCATCACTTTCGAGCACTTCCCTTATCCGCACGATGGAATGAACATTGCTACTCTTATATTAAAAGCATGCAACACATTTAAAATTAAGGATAAGATTATGAGTGTTAGTTTTGATAATGCTTCTAATAATAAAGCTGCTGTTGCAGCTTTAAAGGAGACGCTTCAACCTGTACTTGATGGTGAATTATTTCATGTTCGTTGTGTTTGTCACATTATTAACTTAATTGTTCAAGATGGTTTAGGTGCTGCAGGAGATATTCTGCTCAAAATGAGGGGTATAACAGCGTATGTTAATGGCTCGAGTTTGAGAACACAACAATTTAAAACGTTGTGTGTTCAATATAATATGCCTCGCAGGAGAGCAGTTACAGATGTGGTCCACAGGTGGAACTCTACATACCACATGCTTTTACACATTCTGGCATACCGAGAAGTCTACACGCATTTTCTACTAACCCAGTTCCCAGCCGGCTTGCCAACTCAAGAGGAATGGCAGATGGCCACATACCTAGCTGAATTTTTGGAGGTATTCTACACGTCTACCAATTTATTGTCTGGTACGTACTATCCCACCTCTCCTCTCGCTGTAATAGAAATTCTGAAGATGGCTACAATGTTAACAAAATGGAGATATATAGGACCCTTTAGGGAAATAGTACAAGTGATGGATCAAAAATTTAATAAATATTGGAGGAAACTGCCTGCTATTTTTACTGTGGCTACTTGTTTAGATCCTAGGTTAAAGTTGCATGGCGTGAACGCCTCGATACAAGAGATATCGAAATTAATGCGCTACACAGCAGATGACACAACCTTGCTCACAGCAAAAGTGAGCAAGAGGTTTGAGGACTTGTTCAACCTCTATCGTAATTCTGCTGACGTGCGCGGGCGAGCTACATCATCATCCACTGCTGAGAGGTATTATGCGCCATACCTTCAAGGCTTTGAACATCTAGTAGCAAGACAACTACCAGGTGAAGGTACTTCTAATTCGGGAGGTTCGTATAATTTTTCCTCTTTTAATGAGATTGGTGTATATGCAAATACTGATCATTATTCTGATTTATCAAGGCAAGAACAGATTAATTTTAATTTGTTAAATTTTTGGAAACAAAATCAAAACATGTATAAAACTTTATCCCAAATTGCACGGGATGTACTGCCAGTGCAAGCCTCCACGGTTGCTTCAGAGTCGGCATTTTCAGCAAGCGGGAGGGTTTTGGATGACAGGAGGAGTCGTCTTAACCCCGAGTCGCTCGAGCTATGTGTATGTTGGAAGGATTATCTTGATGCGAAATACCGCGAGCAAGATAAACCGATTGATGATAGGAAGAGCAGTGACTCGGATATTGAAGTACTTCCGGATGATTAGGTAATTTGTTTTTATTTTCCTCTTTTGATCCTTTTGGTTGACGTTGCAGATTTCTTGATCTTTGATTGCTGATATTTTGGATAGACATGCATTATTATTTTGATTGTTAGAGTTTTAAGAATAAATTTTTTCACAAAATATACTTTTTTCCATATATATAAAATAATTTTTTACACGCAAGATATATATTTTTTTGTATATATAAAAAAATAGGTAACTTCGCCTGTTTGTTTACAAGCAGCCGGTCCCAAGCCCGGATAAAAGGAGGAGGGCCTATGAACACATTTATTATAATGAACACCTTTAGCCAGAGACTTCTAAGATTTAATGGTGGCAATCTCAAATGTTGTTGAAATAACTTTTAGAAAATCTGTGTTTAGAGATAACAAATCTGCGAAATATACATGTTCACGATGAGAGATCATCATCAACGATATTCTCGCAAACATTCTTACATTAGCCCTTGGGCTCATAAACTGTACATTTGGAATAAAGAAATTGCAGGGTTATTAGGCTTTATCAAGAAGTTTGTTAGGTAAGATATTCCTAACTTGCTGATCTTGGCCATTCCATTGTGCCTTTGCAAGTTTCTTCCACTTAAAGAACCCTAGAAACTGAGTATTTGCTAACAAGAAACATCAGCAAAGCTTGCCCTCATCACTTTCTCATTTTTGAGAACATTAGGTTGATTAATTTGAAGTTGGTTTACTATTAAAACATTTTGTGAAAGTTGCGCATGTTAAATAAGATTTAATCAAAGTTTCAACAGTTCAGACCGGTCATTTAAGTAATATGCATCTAAAACTCCCTATCTTTAAAATTGAATAACATGAAGAAAAAAAAAAAGGGCCGGGGCCCGGCCCAAGCCCGGCCCTAAATATTGGGCTTAGGGCCTGGGCCTGGACCAGGCCTAGGATTCCCTTCGCCAGGCCCGGCCCGGCCCGGCCCGTTTTCCCCTCTCTTGGCCCTGCCCCGGCCCGGCCCGTTAGCAGGCCCGATGGGCTTGGGCTGGGCCGGCCCAAGCCCGGCCCTTTGACATCTCTATCCTAATCCTACAGTGTTCGTCTTGTGCACAGGACGGGTAGAGAAAGGTATGCTGAGCATCAAGTGTTGATGTATGGGAGACTGTACTTTTTTTTTTTTTTACAACTCGGCTTGTAGCCAAGATTTATCTTTTCTTTTAATAGTTTAATTTGCTCCTTTGCTTTTAATATGTTGCTCCCTTTAAATTTTTTGACTTACAAAACTATTTCTTTTCTCTTTTCGTTTTACAAACTGACCAGTAGAGGTCCCTTGGATTTAGACTACACAATAACAAGTAACATATCTCCTTAATTTCCTAAATCCCTAGTCTAGGTAGGAGTCGTTTCTTGATGCGAGGCACGAAACTTTACATGCATCATACCATGTTCTTACATATTATTAATTTGGAGAAATCATTTAATTTTCACCCAATTTATAAATTTTCTACAGTGCCTCTTAACGACGTCGACTTGATCAAATTGTTAACAATATTTTTGTAGTATCAATAAATTTTTTATGATACTTTTGTGATTTTACAATAATTTAAAGTACGCTACTTTGGGGTCACGCCGTAAAAAAACTTTTCTACTGTATAACATAACAGCACAAATAATTTTGCCATTCAATCCGTTAGCAGCCCAACCAAAATTGGATTGAGTTGCCAACTGGTTTCAAGGATAAGCCCATAACCTCGTTATATTATTATTATTATTATCATATCAATGGCCAGTTTGACTCTTTTTTTTTCTTGAAATGGCACATTGTACGGTAACATTGCAGTTAAAAGTAATTTGTCGTCATTGCTAAAATTTGTAGATTAAATATATTTAGCGATATTCTTTTATAAGCAGAGATATTGTACAGCAACGAATCATAATTCTCCAAATGTCAGTCTTGTGCGCAAGATAGATAGAGTTCGTTTATATATTGGGTGCAACAAAATTCAGACGAGATGTTTGTTACAAAATCTTTTAAATCTGTGCGACGCTTAGGGTTTGTTAAGTCCTTGTGTGTTTTGAGTTATGCCGCTAACAACTACAAAAACACGATTTTTTTTGTGGGAATAGCTAATAATTTTTCAAAAAAGAAGTTTGTCCAGGGATTTATCATTTCTCAGTGAAATGTTACAGAATAGGTCCGCCATGAATACTCGATGGTGTGTGAGTTACTTGGATCATGTCAATGATTATTTGACCGCTTTGCGTTGTGTTAACTCATTGCTTTAACTCGGTAAATCTCCATGTTTTGGAATATGATGAGCATCAATTTTCGCTCAACAAGGGACTGTACTTATTTTTCTACAATTCGGCTTGCAACTGAGATTTATCTTTGTTTTAATAGCTTATTGCTCATTTGTTTTTAATATGTTACTTCTGCTTAAATTGTTTAATTTGCGAAATTGTTTCTTTTTGTTTTTTTTTTCTTTTTAATTACGAAATGACCATTAGAGGTTGCTTGGCTTTAGGCCACACGATAGAATATCCCCTTAATCTCCTAAATCCCTAGTCCAGAGAGTCATTTCTAGGTGTGACCCCAAAAAAAACTTTACAAATATGCGACGACACCCTCTCCCGCGAATGATATTTCAAATATTTCTATTTAAAAAATCGAGAAATTATTTGTGTTTGTATGCCATTTAAGATTTTTCTATGACGCGTAATTTTGATCAAGTCATTTAAAGTATTTTCATAATACTATTAAATCAACATTGGTACTTTTTGTGAGTTTACAATTATCCAAACTACGCTATGTTGGAGTCATGCCCAGTGTCGGTCAGATAGTTGGATGGACTCGGATCAATCCTGTCGAGCGATTCAATCTATTAGCAGCCCAACCAAAATGGATTGAGTTGCCCAACTGGATTAGGTAGCAATCGAGTTTCAAGGACAAGCCCAACGAAGATGGTCAATCTACATGTAACATTGTAGGATATCAGTTTCTTGGCCCAAAGTACAAATCCTTAACCTATGCAAACAACACGTCCATCATACATAACATAACATAGTTCCCTCTCTTCCTCACCGAGGTAACACGCTGTAAAAAGTTGCTAATTTGAAGAGGGTTGATGAACTGATCCATGGGGTTCACTAAACCTGTGAGAGCAGGTGAGGATAGATGTCAATTTAATTTGGCTACGGCGTACCAACTCGAAAGAAGGGTTCGTCTCGTGTTGCTGGTCGAGGTGTTTTATCTTTGGGACTATAGCGATGCATTTGTCACGAAAACAAAATTTTGACGCCAAGCGTTGCAATCCTTGGTTTGCAACCGATGTCCCGTATGGTGGCAAATTGCACCGGAATTTCGCTTCAAAACTGGGGAAAACTTTCAAATCCATACAATCACGTTTTGCCCATGCAACGATTGCCGACCAACGGGAATATATAAGCTTTCGAGTAACTGCAAAGGTTATTGACATGAAATTTCTTAGGCTAGCCTTACATGAACTTACTTTGGCAAAAGTAAAAACAATTTTAAAAATAAAGTTCTTCATCGTTTATTAAAAAAATATATATATATTTAAAAAAAAAAATAGTTCCTTATAATAATCACTATTCCTGTTTTACACCGAATTTTGATGTCATGTTAATTTCCGTTGTGAAACAAGTGTAATAAAAGGACAAAGTACACTTCTCCCCTTTACAACACAAGACGTGCTAATTACACCCATCAACTACAATAGTGTACTAAACTTCCCTCACTCGTTGAAATTGAGCACATTAATCGAAACCGTCCAACTCAATGATGCGTCCGTGTAACACGTAAAATTGATTATGAAACACCATTGTAACACTTCAGCATTTCTTATTCCTAGGAATCAAATCATAACAATGACATTTAGAATCGTAAACTTGTGCATTTCAAGGAACTAGCCAACATTCAGACAAAGAATCTAACCTTCAAAGGGATATAATCAACTGAAAATTCTATAAAGTATAGTTAAACACAAGCATTCAATGTTTGTCCTAACTTGTGAAATTTTGTTATCTTGACATAAAGTTTGCCAAACTCTATAGCAGTCTTCGTACTTAGCCCAAGCGATCATCCTAGCAAGTATAGACAAGTACTTTGTCAAAAAGGTCCTCCTCTCCGTCAATGGTTCGGAAGGTCGATTTCTCCTACCTGCCCTACAGATACGAAGCATAACATGCTTGCTTGCACGGTTGGCACATTGTTTAATTGCTCCTCAAGAAATGGTTTTGAAAGAAACAGATCAAAAAAAAAAAAAATTGATAGCAAGAATTATCATTTTGTAACTTCGTAAGGACCGTAGAACGAATAAAGCAACTCGACTGGACTCGTGTTGAGTCATTCTCAAACATGTTCTAGATTTGTTGACGAGATAGAACTGCCAAGCTTGAATACTTTGTTATTATATCATCCTGGTTATGCACTTTTGACTGCTCATGTGACTCATTTTCACCACACATCAACAAATGTTCAGCGGTCAAAGTTCAACGCTACTAAGCGCACGCTCAAGTCACGTGCCACGCTTCTAACACAAAAATATTCTAAAGTGTCTGAATTAACATCACGTGCCACGCGTAAAAAAAATAGTCCAAGTGTGGGAATCGACATCACGTGCCACGCCTCAAAAATATTCTAAGAGTTGAAGTCGACGATGCGCCACTCGACTAAGAGGTCGCCCTCCTATCCATTTTTGGGGGTCGGCTTCCTTATCTCTTTGGGGGTCTTGCCCCTTTGCTCCTTGAGGGACTCATTCTCTTTGCCCCTTAGGGACTCACCATCCGTGGTTTCTTGGCTTTGGGGACTCCTCTCTTCAACCCTTGGGTGCTCCCTTGCTTCATCCCTTAGGGACATTTTCCTCACCGTTTGACGGCTCCCTTGCTTCACCCAATGGGGATTCCATTCTTCACCCCTCGGGGGCTCCCTTGCCTCACCCCTCGTTCTCTCCTCCCCTTGGGAGCTCCATACCTCGCGACTCTCGTCGCTACGTCTGAGAGTCGTCTCAGAGTCATAAGCCCCTGGTGCAAAGCCATCTCCACGACACTCGTTGTTGCACCCTAGCGCCATCTCCACGTCATGTACCCCGACAGGACGTCTATCTCTAGGATACATGTTGCCGCGGCCAAGCGCTGTCTCCTTATCATGTGTACAACGGCCATGTCAGCGTCATTCGTCGCCACGCCCAAGCACCGTTTTCGTCTCATGTGCCCCTAGCACGACCACTATTGCCCCGCCCAGTCGCGACGCCCAACCCCGCTCAAGCACCTCCCTTTTCATACTCCCTACACCCGCACCCATACGTTATCGCCATGTCATGTGCTCCTACACAACACAGTGATGACGCACCCAGGCCATCCTCATTGAGTGTGCCCCCAGCACCACACACCTTGCACTTCGCCCATGCGCCACTGCACTTATACAGTCACGGCCCCCGGCACCAAGCATTGGTCCATCGATTTACCACACCATGTGCACCTTGCCTTGGTCTGGAACATGCTTTGGCCCATTCCATGGGAGATAGCATCCCTCAAGGTAGGCGAATCCATTGGGGGACTATCTCAGGGAGCTCTAAGTGCTCTGGTATGAGGACTTCCCTCTCGTTAAATAGGAGACTCCTCCAGGACACTACCTCGACCAACGAGGTAGGCAATTCCTCCAAGAAACTAGTTAGCGCACTCTAACTGCTCCGGGATCTTCATCAACACCCTTGGGGATTTTGACTTCTAGGTCACTCCGAGATAGAAGCAAATACCCGCAAGGCATCGCACCAAGTCTCTTGGTAGTTAGGCGTCAGACCTTCGTTACATGTGTCAGGTCTTCTGCGTCTCTCAACGCCCCTATAGGACTCAGCAATGGCTTTGGGCTGGTGGCTGGATCAAAGGGCTCTCTAGCCAGATGGTCGTTGTATAAGTAAGTCTTTGCAGATAGACAGAGGGAAGCTACATGGGGTAGGCGAGGTGAATATGCAACTTAACAATCTGTTAAGCATGGCCATTTATGGTCCCCCAGGTAAGGTGTCACTTTAGGGTGCCACGTGTGTGTTGCCTGATGACACATGCATATCTTTGCCTATAAATAGTAGACTTTGAACTTCATTTCAAAGGATTAGAGTTTAATTTTACCTTCTCACTATAGAAATCTACTGCTAGAGAATTCTAGAGAGATAAAACATACAGGACTTTGACGGGACATTGACTCTGGACCTAAGCATGTACTGAGACTTTTGTCGTGTATTCACTCTGTGCCTTCGCCCTCGAAGCACTGCCAATCCTTAGGCTTTGTCTAAGAAGTCTTCGTATCTGCCCTTATTCCATCCTTACTATGTCCCACATCAACATACTTGACATCTAACTCGAACTGCATTCTTTATGCCACCTCCATTAATACTGTGAACTCCAGGCTCATGGATTGTTTAAGGCTCACTCGAGAGAGAAACAAATCGAACTTGGATATACTTTGAAGCTTAAGATGTTAAATGACTACACTTGAGTAGCTCTCGACTCGGCTTATCTGCAACCCCTCTGCTGCACAAATGTACTCAACAGAGTAGAAGAAGAAACTACGGCCCCGTACGCTTACCATATTCGTTTTCTGTTTTTAGCAATGATGATGAAAAAGATTCTTTTTTTGCGTACTTTTACCATTTTCTGTTTTCGTTTTGGATAAAATTACTCAAATAGTAACAAAAAACTGAAAACACCTGTTTTCAGCTTTTTTCACTCAAAACTTAACCCAATATAAGAAAAAATAGCTAAATTTTTTTTATGAAAATGATAAAAGTACAAGAACGGATTTTCAAACTGAATATGAAAATCATGAAAATGAAAACAGAAAACAAATATCGTAAGCGTACGGGGCCTACAGTATCATGTTTCACATGCCTCTCCTCATATAGCATCCGCGCCAAATTTCTAAATCGCAAATTACTATGCGCGAAGATGGAAAGATGTATATTTATTTGCACTCTCATTTTGGCTATTGACATTCAAATGTGCCATTCTGATTTTGCACCTTGTGCATAAATCAAGTACGTAGAAAGTTTCATCATCCATCTATGATTAGACTTCATAGTAGTATTTATAATACTCCCTCCGCCCCACAACAGTTGATCATATTTCCTTTTTGGGCTATTCCACAAAAATTGATTACTTTCTAAATTAAGAAAGATTATGTAGGTATTTTTACATAGGATTAAATGCACATAAAACCTCATACTTTGGGGTCTTTTACACGGAACACCCCAAGGTTTAATTTTTGGTTCCCACCACCCCACGCTTCCAGTAACATGCTCTATGTACCATTTTGACGGTCAAAGTCGGCTTTGACCAAACGTCGGTTAGTTTTCGAAGGACAAAATACTCACTTTACTTATTGCATCCAAAATGGCATCTAAGTGGCATCCATTTGGCACCTACGTGGCGTCCACGTCACTTTTTCCATTAGATTTGCAACATAATTAAAAGAAACAATACTAAAAACCCATTTTTCCTCTCACTGACTTGTTTTCTCCGCCCCTTCCACCCACCGCCGCAATTGCCACCCATCTCCTCATCTACATGGATTCCAGATCTAAGATGGCACCGGATATGAAGCCCAGATCCGCGAACAAGCGATATGATTCTACTAAAAACCCCACAACAACAAACCCTTACAGAAATACCAAACCAGCAGAGGTTATTCCATGCGCACACATTCTGAGATTAACGTTGATGTAGTCGCTGGAGATGAAATGTTATTGCTTTAATTGTTAGGGTTTCTCCTAAACAAGTCCAACCAAAAGATAACGACCACTGCAGCTGAGATTTCAAGGGGTTTGCACGCTGGGGTGGTGCGCGATCGATGTGGGTAACGGTAGTGGTAACCATCGGGGGGAGGATGAGAGATAAAGGGTGGAATGGAGGTCGATGATGATGGGATCTGGTGTGGGGTGGCAGCTACGTAGAGGATTGTGGCGGTCGGTGTGGACTGGGGGTGTGGCAACCAGTGTGGGTTGTGTGGTAACTAGGCTGCAATGGCGATGACAATTGGGAGAGAGGGGGTGGTGCAATGGTCACCAGTGATGAGATCGGTGTGGCGGCGACGGCGCAGAGGGTGGAGGCGACAGTAATAAGATTTGGTGGTGGTGGAAGTTCCTTGATTCAGGTTTAGGTTTGATGCCAAGGAAAGTGGGTTCGCAGTCAACGTGGAGGTGCCACAAGGAATGTAGTCCAAGTCAGATGTCAAGTATGTTGATGTAGGACACAGCAAGGGTGGAACAAGGGCAGAGGCCAAGGGATTCCCTAACAGAGCCTGAGGGTGGCAGTGCTGCGAGGGCAATGGCACAGGGTGAATACACGACAACAGTCACAATCCGACGCTTAGGTCCAGAGTCAGGGTCATGTATGTTTCTCTCTCTAGGATTCTAGAGTGAGAAAGTGAAAATGTTCTGAAAATGTCCAACCGTCCAAATGAATTCTCAAGACCCCTATTTATAGAGGTTAAGATGATGATGTCATTAACTGACACGTGGCGCTCCCCGAGAGTGACACATCACCGGGGGGTCCACGGCTGCCGATGCTCCACAGACTATCGGATCGCATATTCACCCGGCCTGCCCCGCACAGCGTCGCTCTGTCTGTCTGGAAAGACTGGCTCCCACAGCGTCGGTGTGGCCAAAGAACCCCTTGATCTAGCCTCCAATCCAAGCCCTTACAAAGTCCCATAGGCCTGGCAGCGGTGGGGAAGACTCGACGCCCAACTGCCAAGCGAACTAGGCGCGATGCCCTCCAAAGACATGATCCCGTCTCGGAGTGACCCGGGGGTCATAGTCCCTAGGGGTGCCGACGCAAGCCCCTAGTGCCAGAGCATGTAGGCCAGTCACGCAGACACCCTGGCGGAGATAGTGTCCCGGAGGATTCGCATATTCTGCAGGCCGATGTAGCATTCCGGAGGAGCTGTCTACCTAGCCGGCCGAGGTAGCATCCCGGAGGCGCCGTCTACCTGGCAGAAGGGGAGTCTTCGTGCCGGAGCACTTGGAGCTCTCTGGCAGAGATAGTGTCCCGGAGGAGTCGCATATCCCCGCGGGTGAGTTCTTATGCCGGAGCACTTGGAGCACGTCAAGGTAGCATCCCGGAGGATCCGTCTACCCGACTGGCCAAGGTAGCATCCCGGAGGAGCCGTCTACCTGGCGGAAGGGGAGTTGAAGAGCTCCCTAGCGGAGATAGTGTCCCGGAGGAGTCGCCTATCCCCGCGAGTGAGTCCTTGTGCCAAAGCACTCGGAGCGCGTCAAGGTGGCATCCCGGAGGAGCCGTCTACCTGACTGGCCGAGGTAGCATCCTGGAGAAGCCGTCTACCTGGCAGAATGGGAGTTGAAGAGCTCACTACTGGCGGAGATAGTGTCCTGGAGGAGTCGCCTATCCCCGCGGGTGAGTCCTTGTGCCGGAGCACTCGGAGCGCGTCAAGGTAGCATCCCAGAGGAGCCGTCTACCTGACGGGCCGAGGTAGCATCCCGGAGGAGTCGCCTACCTGGCGGAAGGGGAGTTGAAAAGCTCCCTGACAGAGATAGTGTCCCGGAGGAGTCGTCAATCCCCGCGGGTGAGTCCTTGTGCCGGAGCACTCAGAGAGCGTCAAGGTAGCATCCCAGAGGAGTCATCTACCTTACGGGCCGAGGTAACATCACGGAGGAGCCGTCTACTTGACGGAATGGGAGTTGAAAAGCTCTATGGCAGAGATAGTGTCCTAGAGGATTCGTTTATCCCCGCGGGTGCTGCGCACTCCGGAGAGTGGGTCGAAGCATGTTCCACAACCAAGGCAAGGTGCGCATGGTGTGGTGAATGAGTGTAGTGCCCGGGGGGCATGTAACATGATTGTGGCGCATGGGCGCGATGGAGTGAGTAAGGTGTCAGGGGCACGGTAATGTGACAAAGAGCCTGGGGCACGGCGCAGTGCACCGACGCGGCAGAGTGTTAGAGTGCGACGCCCTGACGCCGGCGACGGGGGTTTTCGGAGACGACGTCCGGATGACGACCGTCGCGACGTTGGCGCACAGGCGCGAGTGACATCCAGACGACGTGCGACGGGGGTTGCGAAGATGACGTCCGAGCCACGGGGTCGCGGAGTGACGTACGGGCGACGGGGTGGTCGCGGAGTGACGTCCGGGCGACGGGGTCGCGGAGTGACGTCCGGGCGACGGGGTCGCGGAGTGACGTCCGGGCGACGGGGTCGCGGAGTGATGTACATGCGACGGGGTCGCGGAATGATGTCCAGGCGACGGGGTCGCGGAGTGACGTCTGGGCGACGAGGTCGCGGAGTGATGTCTGGGCGACGTGGTCGCGGAGTGATGTAAGGCCCCTTGAAGAGAAATTAAGGTGTTAAGTATGAAGGCCAAGGCCAACCCTTAGGGGGAGGCCGAGGCCAACCCTTAGGGGGAGGCCGAGGCCGACCCCCAAGGGGAGGCTGAGGTCGAGGCCGACCCCATGGGGAAGGCCAAGGCCGAGGCCGACCCCATGGGGAAGGCCAAGGCCGACTTCCTTGGTCAAGTGCCATGGCGCGCCGACGGACGATGCGCGATGTGCGACGGTCGAAGCGTGATGAGGCGTCGGGCGAAAATGAATTTCTTAGTGACGAAGTAACGTAACGAAAGTGAGAAGTGCACGTGACTTGAGCGTGCATGCTTTGACCTGTTGTGAGCGTTGAATATTGATTGTTGCTTGTGCGGACGTGTCATGAAAATTGGGACCCCAGTGGGCCTTTAAGTGCGACCAGAATTGGTTGGGAACAAGGTTTAAGAGAGGACAATAACCAAAGTGACTATTTTGCCCCTCAAAAACTAACCAACGTTTAGTCAAAGGCGACTTTGACCGTCAAAATGGTGCGTAAAGCACGTTACTGAAAGTGTGGAGTGGTGAGAACCAAAAATTAAACCTTGGGGTGTTTCGTGTAAAAGGCCCCAAAGTATGAGGTTTTATGTGCATTTAATCATTTTACATATTTACCCTTTTTACGCTTTTTTCTTATTCAATTTCTCTATCCACATTTAACTATCTAGCAACTCATGTTCTTTCTCCTGACTCACTTTTTTATTCTATTTTTCTCTTTACATTTAACACTCCACTAATTCATTTTCTCTATCCTGACTCACTTTCTTCCCTTCCTCTCTGTAAAGGTTGGAATGAAAAAATACAATTATGATTTAAACGTGTAAAAAAAATATATATGATCAATTTATATGAGAACGGATGGAGTAGTTCACAATCCAGACACAAAGTGAATAGAACTGCTGCTTCACTAGTCACATATACTAGGTCAGCAGATTGCCATAAACATAATCATGAAAGATGTTAACTGTTAGCTCCCCACTGAACCATCATAAATTGGGTAGTTGATCGATTAAATTGATCCAAAAAGTCCAACTTAATTAAAAGTCTCATTCCTTCTCTCACTCAGTACACTGGCCTAACCAACCAAAGTGGTTCCGGGTTGGGCTCTCAAACGTGTCATAGAAATTGGGACCCCAGTGAGCCTTTTTGCGACCAGAATTGGTTGGGAACAAGGTTTAAGAGAGGACAATAACCAAAGTGACTATTTTGCCCCTCAAAAACTAACCAACGTTTATTCAAAGGCGACTTTGACCGTCAAAATGGTGCGTAAAGCACGTTACTGAAAGTGTGGAGTGGTGAGAACCAAAAATTAAACCTTGGGGTGTTTCGTGTAAAAGGCCCCAAAGTATGAGGTTTTATGTGCATTTAATCATTTTACATATTTACCCTTTTTACGCTTTTTTCTTATTCAATTTCTCTATCCACATTTAACTATCTACCAACTCATGTTCTCTCTCTCTCTCTCTCCTGACTCACTTTCTTACACGTTTTCATTATATTTCTTTCTTTACATTTAACACTCTACTAACTCATTTTTGTATCATGACTCACTTTTTTTCCCCTCCTCTCTCTAAGGTAAAATGACAAAAATACAATTATGACTTAAACGTGCAAAAAAAAATATGATCAATTTATATGAGAACGGAGTAGTTCACAATCCAGATACAAAGTGAATAGAACTGCTGCTTCACTAGTCACATATACTAGGTCAGAAAATTGCCATAAACATAATCATGAAAGATGTTAACTGTTAGCTCCCCACTGAACCATCATAAATTGGGTAGTTGATCGATTAAATTGATCCAAAAAGTCCAATTTAATTAAGTCTCATTCCTTCTCTCACTCAGTACACTGGCCTAGCCAGCCAAAGTGGTTCCGGGTTGGGCTCTCAAACTTGTACCCTACTCCACATTTGCATTGAATTTTGGCTCAGCTAGCAGCCAGGGGCAGTTGGATGCCCATTAAAACAAGTTGTAAATGTTGGTGATGTGTTGCTATTCCAGGACATCTACCCTTAACCAGATTCGTTTATAAAACAAAGCAAATCTCACTTCTCTTCCTTCCATGCAAGCTTTGCTTTCAGTTCCTACTCCACTCCTTTCCATATCAAAATAGGCTCTTCGTGTCCAATGGAGTTCCACCTATTGCCCATCTTCACTGTTCTTTCTGTAAGTTCAAAAAACTTCACCAAATTCAAGAGAAACAAAAGAGATTCATCTTTGAAATATGTGAATTTATCTTCTCATTGCTGGTGCATGATCTATTTGATTAGTACGACCGCAATTGTGCATATAATTTTTAACAAAACTAAGTACAGTTGTACCCGTTGTGACTAACATACTTTGTATTATCGAGTAACTGATGACTGTTCATTGCGCCTTTTTTCAGCTGGCATTTGTGGCAAGTCATGCAGCTCTACCTGAGGATTACTGGAAATCTGTTTTGCCAAACACTGCCATGCCCAAAGCTGTCAAGGATCTTCTACATCCTGGTTGGCCTTACCATCTAACATTCCCTATCAAAATCTTGATATTCTCTTCCTTGAAAGTAGCAAAATCTTACATGATTCAGTATCGTTCTATTGGCACTTTCCTTTATGGCTATATCGACTATTGTATTACCGATCTCTAGACTAAAGCATAGCTTTAAATGGAGTCCATTAGCAAAAGCCAATAGAAGTCACCCATGACTAATAAATGACCATTCATCCTAGTCTTCATTATTCATGTTTTGCTGGTTTGCAGAATGGATGGAAGAAAAGAGCACATCAGTTGGGGTCTCAAAAGGCGGTGTCAACGTCAATACAGGCAAGGGAAAGCAGGATGGAGGCACCCGCGTGGCCGTGGGCGGCAAAGGCGTCGGAGTTAACACCGGAAAGCCAGGAAAAAGAACGAACGTCGGTGTTGGCAAAGGAGGCGTTGTAGTGGGCACTGGCCACAAGGGAAAGCCAGTATATGTTGGAGTAAAACCAGGACCAGACCCATTCAAGTACATATATGCCGCATCCGAAGATCAACTCCACGATAACCCCAATGTAGCAGTTTTCTTCTTGGAAAAAGACCTGCATCAAGGCACAAAGATGAACTTGCACTTCATTAAAAGCACCACTGCAGCCACCTTTTTACCTCGCAAGGTTGCTGAGAAAATGCCCTTTTCGTCTAACAAGCTGCCAGAAATCCTGAACCGGTTTTCCGTGAAGCCCAACTCAATGGAAGCTGAACTAATGAAGAAAACAATCAAAGAGTGTGAGGAGACTGGCATCGAAGGAGAAGAGAAGTATTGCGCGACTTCTCTAGAGTCCATGGTAGATTTCAGCACCTCCAAGCTGGGGAAGAAAGTTCACGCAATCTCCACAGAGGTGGGAAAAGAAACAGAACTGCAGCAGTACACAATTGCAGGAGTTAAGAAGATGGCCGCAGACAAGTCTGTCGTCTGCCACAAGCAAAACTATGCATATGCTGTATTTTACTGCCACAAAACGCAGAGCACAAAGGCATACACGGTTGCCTTGGTGGGTGCCGATGGGACGAAAGCTAAAGCAGTAGCGGTTTGCCACACAGATACATCAGCATGGAACCCAAAGCATTTGGCCTTCCAAGTGCTCAAGGTTAAACCAGGAACTGTTCCAATCTGCCATTTCCTTCCAGAGGATCACATTGTTTGGGTCCCCTACTAAATATCTGCAGGAAAGGCCTGAGAGTCTTTACTTTCATCTGTTCGTTTGCTGCAGTTCGTGTGTAAGTTTGAAAATCTACCCGCCTAGACACCACTAGTAATTCATACTCTGTATTTCTAGCTATGTATGCATGAAGTATAATCCCGTTTACATTTTGATATGCTTGTATCAGTATCTTGAATAATACATAGAGGATGCTTGATTAAAAGTTAGTTTCTTATTAAGGTTGAGCAACAATTGAGCTTTGGCACTCTTGTGGCAAATTGCTAAATCTAGGGCCTTCGCCATTCCACGCTCCCATCGAAAATCTTAATGGATCCAGAAATGGTAGAAAGTAAATCCAAGTATTCTCATCGATCTAGCCACTAAAGTGCTCGGACATGGACAGAAACGTTTGACCAATACAAAAATAGAATGGTTGGACAATAAAATGCGACGAGATGTCGAAGGCATCCTTAATTCCATTGTCATTTTTTGGTTAAAAAGTATTTTAGAAATTTTTCGTCCAAAAATCCTAAACTGGTGTCCGGACCGAACGTTCATAAGCCGGTTCAGCTAAAAAATAGCTATTGACTTCGGAATAGCGAGAAATTTTTTGATAATGAAACATTTCAATGAAATAGCCAAATTAGCACAACAACTTCCAGTATCATGACCAGATCACAGTTCTATGATTACGTAAACCGTGGTGCATTTGACTAAGAGAACGAATCAAAATCAGAAGTCTTGACTATCTGCTAAAAAGTAAAGGAAAGGTAAACAACAGATACACAGCCTATGCATGTACTTGGTTATTCTTGTCAAAAAGCCAAGACCAACAATCACTGGGTTTTAAAATGTATTAGTGAAGTGAAAGTTTCAACTTGGAAAGCAAACATTTTTGTCACCAGACCATGCTAAAAGAAGTCTCCATAACCATGGCGAACACATCTCTATATAAAACAAAGCAGATGAACCATCAAACTCTTCATTTTAGAAGTGATACCCTGGTCCCAAAGACTGGTTAGAATTGGAAAGTCTTATTGGCTCCCATGCAAGGTTCCTTTAGTAGCACATTTTTGTTCATTCTACGTTGATTCTTCAATATTCCAAGCAACACTTGCTAGAAGTTACCCTGACTAGTTTGTCCCAGGGCTGACTTCTGTTTGTCAAAACGAAGATAACCTCATCAGCGGTAAAAGCAGTTCCAGTGAACCAGCTAGATGTCTTTAAGAACCAAGCAACAGTTTTAGAGAAACGCAAGCACTGTCAATTGCAAACGTGAAGGGGCTAAATCTGCTTCTTGGTGCAAATTTCCCCTCAGATGCCATTAACTAATTTTAACGTTTTAACGCAGGCAAAACACACTTGCCTGCAAAGAAGAAACTTGCAAGAATTGATTCTATGCATTCACCATCATCAGAAGAAACTTCAAGTTAATATTGTTACTGGCCGATCCTCCAAAATAAAAGAAGCGCCTTCAAGCACATGAACCTTTCGCTTTGGAAAAAATAATTTTTACACGCCTCTGTCAGTTTTTTTCTCCGCGCCTCTCGTCCGTCCAAGTACATGAGAACCGAAGACGGGAAAAAGCAACAAAACTGGTACTCTTGAAGCGTCGAATGTAGTGTTTGGTAACACTTCCAGTTTTGGTTTTCTGTTTTCAAAAAAATCAAAACCTGTTTATTTTTATTTTTTTTACAAAAACACATGGGTGTTTGATTACCCAGTTTTTATTTTGAGTTTTTTCTTTGGTGGTAGTTTGAGGTGGTGGGGCGTGGCGGTGGCCAACAGTAGTGGTGGCCGGCCGCCGGAGGAGGCTGCCGGTCGCTGGCAGTGGTCACCGACGACCGGTGGTGGGCGGTGGCTGCCGGCGGTGGGAGGGTGATGGTGGTGGTCTCAAAATAAAAATCGAAAACTCTTTTTTAGAGTTTTCAAAAACAGTCATGTTTTAAAAATTGGTTTTCAAAATTGAAAAAAAAAATGTGTGTCAAACACGTTTATTTTCTCCAGTTTACAAAACTGAAAAAATAAGTGTTACCAAATAGAGTCGAAGTTGTTCCAAGACCCTTGCCGAAAGGACAAACTGTTGTTCAAGCCAAGAAGTCCTGACACTGCTAGACATTTATCCTAGTACTAGCCTGAATGCCCAAACATGTCATCCTTCAAATGCTAAAAACTTACTTTTCCAGTAGATCTAAAAAGGGGAGAAAAATATACAATGAAAGTTTGATGCAGTTGCCACTGATTTCATTGCATTGCAACCTAAAATTGGTGACAATTCATTCATCCCTATGCTATTTGGTAACAAGAATTGAAAACTTAAGACCTTAACCCCAGGGTTAGCCTCTCTAGCTTTTTTATTGGCTTACATAGAAAGACCATTAGAAAAATACGAGAGAGAGCCCAGAATCCTCAAAGGAAATTAGAATTATCGTGACCACACCTCCATCTTATGCAAAAAAAGTGTTTCCATGATAAAGGACGTGCAAGAAAGCAGAATAGGGTAATGTTCACAAAATTTAGATTACATTATTAATCAGACTAATTGCTTAAAACTGGCAATTATCACACAAGCCCAAATAATGATTTGGCAACTATAAAGGTGCTTGTGTTAAATTTATCTAATCAAATGGGAGGGACATGATACGATGGAATACTGGTTTTTGCAGTTGTTCCAATTATTCATGTTCATATTTACATGCAACTGAGCATTAAAATTGGAAAAGGCAGTAGCATGAGGTGTAAACCCGAATGTTCTATCTTCAAGATTCGCCGAGTGCATTCCACGGCCAGCCGTCAATGGATGTTGTCAATTGTCATGCATGTGATAGGGCAAGGTGCCACTTGCAATGCCTCTTGACAGTCATTTACGAGATGCAGGTAAGGGAACAGACGGGCCTTTCGGTTCCGGACACCTCTGTTGCCTAAAGGAGTTATGTCTGTGCGTCTACTGGGATCAAGTCCATGATAACCCCAATGTGGCGATTTTCTTCTTGGAGAAGGACATGCAAGAACGCATAAACTTGCAGATTACGTGTACCCCTGAAGCTACTTCCTAACCTTGTAAGGTTGCTAAGCAGATAACAATCTCATCAGTCTCATGTAACCAACGGCAATTTATGATGAAGCCCAACTTTCTGGAAGCTGAAATGATGACGATTAGAATTGAAGGGTCGAGGGCACTAGCATTGAAGGAGAAGAGATATACTCCGTAACTTCTTGAGAGTCGATGAGAGATTTCAGCACCTCCAAGCTGTGAAAATGTTTCAGGCAATGCACGTTACTGTCTCCAAAGAACCAGTGCCAGACCATATCAGGTCTCCATGACGGGTGCCAACAGGACTAAATCTAAAAGAGTAGCGGTCTGTCACAACATCAGAACCCTAAGCATTTAGCCTTCCAAGTGCTCAAAGTTAAACCAGGAACTTTTCCCATCTGCTATTTCCTTCCTGAGGATCACATTCACTTGACTCCGTAATAACCTCTGCAGAAAAGGCATAGTAATCATTGGTTCCAGTGATCGACTTGTGCAACTTGGATGTTACAGCCTGAAGGTCTACTCATTGCCATTTTATTATGCACACATGTATGGGTGTACGAAAAATCCACTACATTTGATTGTTGCATATATCAAAAGCTCGACTAACATGCGAAAGATGCATTGCATTAGCCAGTAGCTAATCTCTTTTAGTATTTAACAAGAACTGAACTATTCAGACTGATGGCAAAGCGCAAATTCATGACTCCCCACCAAGGAAAGAGAAACAATAGATGCAGTAATGCTAAAAAGGTAAAAGTAAATCCATAATGAACCCTCAACCATTTGGCAACTAAAGTTCTCATACATACAGAGAGAAGTTTGATCTGCACATAATGATATAGAATGTCAGATCATCGTGACAAGGAGACCTCAAGGCATATGATACCGTTGGCCAATAAATTGAAAATTTTAAACTCCATACCGTGCAGCCAAACTACCTACAGCTTTACAGACTAATTCTAGTTTTGAGCCTAGATACTCTGCAATAGAAATGAGATACCCCATAACTGACCATTCTAATTAAGATTGTAAACATCAACATGAAACATAACTTCCAGTATCATGACCATACAATGGATACCAGGAAATAACTATCTAATAAAATAAAGAAAGAGGTAAGTGCAGAGATACAAACCTATGAATTTATGAGGTAGTAGCTTGAGGTATATCGTCTTAAAATTTCTTCAAAGACTGTCTCTATGTGGTACACTTTCTGCACTTCTGAGCATCAATCTCCACATACCAGATTTGTAATAATGCATAAGCACAAATACTGGTTGAAATTCAAATATCTTGAGGAGATGCAAAAGAGTCCAAATGTCCACTTTTGTTGTCCCCGTGTAAGATTCCTTCAGTACCAATTAGGTTCACCAAATTTCAGCGTACTACAGTTGGTGGTGACCTCACTTTGGGACTTTCTGGATCGCTCCAAGCAACATGATAGAGATAACAGTTCTTCTCTTATGCAACAGAAGAATTGTCCCAAGACCATTTCTCCGAAGTTATTACCACTTGCAAGAACTTCCCTACTAGCACGGTGCTGCACCGATTATCCTCTTATATTTGTCCATTTCTTCAATCCGAACTCGGTAGAAAAGGAATCTGAAAATCACTTCAGAGGGTTATAAGCATTATCTTTGGTCTATTGCACATGTAACGGGACACAATATCTACTTGCAAGTTCTCCTGACGAGATGACGTACATTGTACGAAACGTTTCAGAGAGTTGCACGCATCCATTCCATGTGCCATCCTCTGTCTATTGCAACGCATAAAGGGACATTACTGCTACTTCTTGTAGGTTTTCCTACCAAGAAGCCATCTGCCTTTGACAATAACAGGAAAATACAGCTCATACATCAAAAAATCAAGACTGCACTACCTTACATCACCAGTCCTGTGTTAAAAAGTTACTGAATCCATAATATCATCACAGAGTGCAGATTGTAAAACAGCAGAAGGTCTGAAGCCTCACAGCAGTAGTACACCAACAAAACCATACCATGCACTCTCATATTTGTTCAGAATATCGCTCTTCCTCAAAGATGACAGAAGCACCTATGATTACGTCAACTTGTCTGCTTTTGGCTAACAACTTTTTAACACCTCTAATGATTCTTTCTCCATACCTCAACTCTCCTCCTTCCAGTGAATGACCGAGAGCTGGAAAACTGCGAGTCTTGAGGCAAAGTTGTTCTGAGATCCATTCCGAAGAACAAACAGTTGGGCCTGAATATAAGGAAATACAAACTGTCGTCAGAACGTCCTAACAGTATCATCTGTTAAGACATTTAAACCAGGAAAAAAAGCTTTCAGATAACAATTCATGGAGAGTTCAGTGCAATTACCACTAACATGGATGGTCCAATATGCCATCTTCAAAAGAAAAAACAGCTCTCTGTGACAAGGGAATTGGTGACAGTAACATCATCCCCATGCTATTCGGACTGATAAGGCTCCAAGGATCCCCATGTTTTCCCAACCTTAAGTTTCACATGCAAAGGAACTGAAAAGTTTCATATTAACAAGGATCCTGTTGTTCGTAGCTTCATAATTAGAGTTTAATGTACTTTAAGTAAAAAGGAAGCTAACATGACAAAGAAAAGACAGACAGCGCTCCAGACTACCAAAAGGAGCCCAAATTCCCAGCTGGGTAAATATGACCTGGAGAGGGCAAGGTTAAAATAAGACATTTTGTACTCTTACAGAATTCGTACCAAGAAGCGACGCAGCACTTTCCATGCACATTCTTAGCAACAACCCAGCTTCCTTCACAAAGGAGGGATCAGCTTCCAGAACTAGTTCATCATGTACCTGGCAAGGCATAGGTCACATTCCCGTCAAACATGTTGCTTTACAAAACCAGAACATTGACTTGTTGTAACTTCTCAAGTTTCTCAAATATGTAGGAAGTGTTAATGATTTCAATCCCCAAACATTTAATCACCTGAAAGATGCTACCATTCGTGCATACCAGATATTCACATCAAAAGCACTATCTATGCCAACATGTATTTCCAGGGTAAAATAGAGATTTACAGGTATGCATCATCTGCCTTCCTCATTTAAAAATACTTGGTAGAAAACAGTTAAGGAAACCTTGATAGCCCTCTACCAATATGCTACTTAAAAAGGCATGGACTGGGTTTTCCATTTGTGGTATATAGAAGGATATTTCCATTTATCAAATATAGATCGTCACTAATAAAAAACTATGTTGATCTGTATTGATTAAACTCACTTATATAGTCTTATTATATACAAACTTATCTCATTGAGCAGAAAACCTAATCAACTTTCAGCAACTGCCCACAAATTTAAAAAATATGATTTTGCCAACGTAGGAAATGCTGAGCTGTAAATTATGTCTGCCATCATATGGTGACGGTGTAGCAGGCAGCATACAACAAACATCCAAAGCCATGACTCTATCTCCTGCCAGCATAATGCGCTCAAATAGCATCAAAGCAAATTTTTACAGAATTAGTATAGAATAGGTAAATAAAGTAGGTATAATGGATTTTATTCAACCTACGAGATTACTATTTGGTGCAAGCAATGCCTTCCCCACTGGTATTTTAGTTTCTTTAATGGGAGATGCTATTTTTTCCTTTCAATCAATAAAGCTTTTGCAACTTTAAGCATATGACTAGGTATGAAAAAGATCATATTGGAATTAAGATGATTCAAGCGATGCAAACCATCAACTCCTACCTTCTAATAAAGTACTAAGCTCTAAAATTAGTATTTCTAGATTGAGCCAGCTTTTTGAAATAAATTTAAAGATCTGGAAGAGAAAAAGAAAAAAAGTGGATAGTGTGCTAATGTTACGCTTTCGTCAGCCTTACTCCCATATTTCAAAAGATATTTCTCGGGGATGAGCTTATACAGGGTGGGACAGAGCTGATAGACCAGTACACCTGAGGATTTATGTTATACAAGCTCGGAGAGATGTTTAGCAACACCGACGACTCTGTTCATCCGTGGTTTTTGAGGGCTCTGGCGGATATGAGATGACTCCGTTCATTTGTGGTGTTTGAGGCTCTGAAGGATATGAGAATAAACAGCCTCAACCCCCCAAGGTTCAGAACAAAAGCAAACTATATACAACCACTGGGATCAATTTTCAGAACCATGTATTTGAGACTCCCATACACCCTCATAATATATTTGATCGGTACCAATTTTCAGAACCATGTAGACACTTGTGAGGGAAAGAACATAGAATAGACCTGTTGTCAACCAATAACATGTTTTCCTCATGTCCTTGCTTGTGCGGTCTTGTGTCTGTGTGTGTGAGTGAGTGAGAGAGAGAGAGAGCACTTGAACGGAAGAAAAAAATGACCAGCCTTTTATATTAACCTGCAAAAGGATTCGGCAGCGCCCTTTAAGCATGTGAAAATTTCCAAATGCAGTGCTAGAATGAAAATTCTCAACATCTTCAACAAGCACAGAGTGTATATTTATCATTGCGATTTTGATTATGTCAGCAGCAGAGCCCTACAAAAACAGAACCAATCACCAAATTAATATTTATGTATACGTATGCATGTAAAACATAACAAGATTGAAAAAAAGGTAGCCCAACTACCTGGCAAATGGAATTAACAGCTTGTCGTTGAGCCTTAGATTTTTCTTCGCTATTTCCAAATTTAATTTTTGCCAAGAAACGCTTTCTTCCCTTGAGGGTTTCTATGTGTCTGTACCACAAGGCCACAATAACAAATAAAAAAGAGAACTTGCTATAATAAGCGGAAAGTCAAAGCCAATAAAAGAATATGTAACTACATTGCACAAAACATACAAGAAGAAAATGATAATAGAAGAATGCAAAATAAGGAACTGTGGAGCAATTTAAGAACTAACCCACCATCTATATTGATTAATCTACAATCTGAATTTCCGTGGTGCTTCAGTATTCAATGAAGGACATCAAGTTGGACACCAAAAGGTTATCTTGTTTATGTCTTCTTTGGCAAAGCTTACAAGTTACAACTTAGACATTACTTACACCTATGATTTTGGATATGTATATCATTTCCCATCACGTTTGACACAATCAAACAAACATCAGCAGGAATATTTTCACTTTACCCTTTCTGGCGGCAAGCTGTAACAGCATCCTGAAGCCACAAAGTAACACCAGGGAAAGACCTCTTAAAGCTTTTAATTTTTTCAGTAGCGTTTTCTGAACTGCAGTCCAGTTGTTCTGCGAGAGTATTTGCACCCATTCCATATAGAATGCCGTAGACCAGTCTTTTAGTTTGCTCCCGCTCTTGTGAGCTAACGATGGACTCCTCTTTACCAGTCCATTTTGCTGCTATCATGGTAAAGACGTCACCATGGGGTTTACCGAGGAGTTCAATCAATGAAGAGTCTTTAGAGAAGTGAGCCATCAGTCTCAGTTCTATCTGAGAATAATCTGCTGTTAACAATAACCAGTTGTCCTGCAGAAAAGTGCTATGAATTGAAGTGCACAGATGGGGACTTCTATTCTCAAAGCAAAACTATAATTAAAGCACGCATTTATTGCACCCAGTTGTCATTACCTGAGTAGGGACAAAGAAATCACGAGCATTGATTTTATAATGAACAGCCTCTGTATCACCTCCGTCTTTGTCATTGTCACCCATTTTGAAGTCAACCATATGCTCAACACACTACGTAGCGTGACAAAAAAGTGATATACAAGTTCTACTTATGATAGAAGTATATATGAGACAAGGAAAAGGCATTGGATATGCAGGAAGAACCAGACCTGAAGATTAGGTTCCTCCATTGAAAGCCGCCCGGTTGACGTTGATGTCTGTAACCAATGTCCGTGCAGAGTGTACTTTTGTGTCCTCATAGATAGCCTAGAAAGCGAACAAATTGATCCCAGCGTGCAGTTTAAGAGTTTTGCCAAGGTTCGATGCTCTTTAATGACAGGAACTATAGGATGCTCGTGCCTGAAATGAAATGGAACATCAGAACCTATTACTAACACGGCATAGAAAGTACAATCATGTTTTCCAGTGCACTGGGTATTTTAACGGTCTACAAATTTGATAATAACCATGTTGTAGTTCAGCAGCATCATTCTTAAAAATATCATAGCAAACCACACTAATTCATCAAGATAGCTTTACAAGAATTTATACCTGTTATTAAGTGTAATTAAGCAAAATATTTTCAAACAGCAATATGAGTACATGACTAACTATTTACCACTACAATGAAAAGAGAAGATAATCATCGCGTGGCATGACCACAGCTCACCAAGTAAAACTACAGTTGTAAGGCAGAAAACAAAAGGTGCAATGCCGTATTTCAATACAATAATCCGAGTAATAACAGCGTCAAATTTTGAACATGTATGCTGACGATATGCAAACTCTTAGAAAACTAGGGGAAGACATAGTACAGATTCTTTGGGAGATAACAACATTTTCATAGCCAGCCTAGGGACATAATCTCATGTTTTTTACTTCTTGAAGCCTCTGAACGACAAAAAATAGCATAACACATTGACTTAGGATTTGTAAGTCATTTGGTAAACAGAAACTTCCTTTTATCATTCAATTTGATATCGGGGGGGGGGGGACAATTCTCACTCAATATGCAAGCATTTCTTTGAAAGTTAAGGGGAAAAAGGCATGACTATAAGGACGTGGGAGTAAGGACTAAGGAGAGACAACACAAGAACTGTTCAATATTCCTATAATTCAAAAACAACACATTTTTAGCAGCACCCTTTCGTATTATCTAGCTACCATAAATGAGAAAAAACAAAAGTTGTAGCTAACTCAAAGACATTTTTGTTTAGCACAATGGCAAGGTTGGTCCATTGTGACCTGGAGGGGAACAGATTTAAATCGCTTTTAACAGCCTCTCAACAAAGAGGAAATAAGATTGTATATCTTAACCCTCTCCATTTAATGGCCTCTTAACAAAGAGGAGATAAGATTGTATATCTTAACCCTCTCCAGAACCCCAATGACAGGAACCTCGTGCACGGGGCCCCTTTCTTTCTCATTTTAACAGGACTGAAATCAGATATATCACAAGATAAGAGAGCAGTCTCTTAACCTTAATGATTCCAAGCAATGCTTGTCAGTACTAGGATGTAATTTGCCTTTGTCATGTGTTTCTGGTATAGGCAGCTGCAAGTGTTTATAGAGAACATTTGCGATATCGGCCGGCGTATACATTGAAAATGTCATGCCAGCCAGCTTATAAGCTTCCTTCTCAAGACACCTTAGTTTTCTTCCAAGCAAATGTCGAGCCCGAAGGCATCCCTCCATGTCAACGCCAATTCCCCAGAGCTCCATGTCTGCAAGAACATTAACCTACAACACAAGAAAAAGCTCTTTTACTCATAGATCTCAGTCATCTGAGTATCTATCTGTGCCTGAAAAAGCTACAACAACGCATTTTAGAAAGAATGACTTGAAGTTTGAGCAAAACTTTACTAGCATCCAAAGCAAATTTAAATTCTTAAGTGAAACAAAGATGTTTTTTCACAGGAATTAGTGATGGGCTACGATCAACTTCTCCCACAAAAACGTCAACCCTTCCAACTTAAAGTTTCACTAAAGACAGCAAAAGCATTCATCATAAATTTATGATGCGCATGACAATCCAGTTGTTTTATTAGCATACCCATGCCCTTTAGATGTCTACAATGATATTATCAATACTTGACTAATTTTCACATCTGAGAGGAAAACAATTTCTCATAAGTAGGTCTACAAGCATCCTTACCAGCGGTGTTTCAATAGTCATGAGTGCCTCAATGAGTTCCTCAGAAGTTAGTAATTTCCAGAGAACAGAACACAAGACTCGTGTTTGTGCAACACGACGGCAGCAACCATTATGTGCAGCTCTTCGCATCTGATTTTTCCACCTGCCACTTCGATTAGCAGCTGCTGCAGCCTCAATAGATAATCTTCTCTTAGCTTCCTGCTAGCACTAAACTGTTTTAAAATCTAATTCAACTATGACGAACACTAAAGCAATACTTGAAGGTAAAGTATCTCTCTAATATCTAATTGTCCCTCGGTCGAGGTATCTCTTCATATAGACCTAAACAGCAGTGCAGCACAGCAGCATAGAACAACCAACAGATATTGTCTTTACCACTATCAACATTCATATGCTAAATTCAACTTTTTTTTTTTTTTTACCATTGATAGCATTACCTTTTCCAGATTTGGATTGGAGTTTCTTTCTTCATCGGGCCAAAGGATCCACGCAACAATGGATATATCAACTGCATTTTTAACATGAATTGGGGACAATATATAGTACGAGCTGTCAATAAGTTCCAAACCCATAGTTTTCACCGCAACGTTCAGACTACCAAATCTCTGAATGGATATGGCAGGACCTTTTAGCACCTGGAGCTGAATTTTGACATTCCAGCTACACTTCCTGACATCTCTTTTCCCCATTATCGAGCCAATCCTATCCCATCTTTGGGTGGCCACATCATATTGTTGTTTTGCTGCCGAATCATTTCTGTTATTCCCAGAAACATTCTCAAGCAAGTACCTGTTTCTTTGGCTATCATGCCAGAATAAATCCTTAGGAAGATTGACATAGTACACAGGAGAATCCTCCCAACAGATTGCAATTCCATGTATCTCATAAGGAACAATGGAGTTCAATTCAGATCGTTTGTTAAAGTGAATATCGAAGAAGAATTCTTGGACTGCGTCCCATTGATCCAAGAAAGAATCAAATCCACCAGGAACACAAACTGCATTTACAGGACCCTTCTCAGAAGCATTTTGCTTATTGCCAAGGCATGCATTTGGTCGCTCGTCTCCTTCCTGACCATCATATATTCTTTGACCATTATCAAGAGTACCAGACCCTTCAACCACACCTACAGGATTTCCAGCACCAAAGTTACTTTGTGTGGCGCTGCCTGAAGTCCCTAAGCTAGTACCTAATGTTTTTGAAACTTTCTCTCCTTCAACCTCTGACGTACTTTTGTCCAGATACTCACTTCCTTCAACAAATGGCTTGGCTGGAATATCCTTTATATGCTCCAAAGCAATAATACTACTAGTAATGTGTTCTTCAGAAGAGGTGCTTCCTTCTTTGCCAGTGGTATTGCCAGCGGCAGGTGATAATAAAGGTCGATCAAACTGGGGAACATCAAATCCAAGTGATTTAAAAGCTGAGAAGGCAGCAATCCTTGCCTCTTCAGCTTTATCAAGAACAATTCTGCGCGCGCCATTCTTTATCTTCTTCGCCACGCCCATTTGTATCCGCCGTTGTGCTGAACCTTCTATATTTAGATAGGTGATCCAAGTTAGTGAGTAAAGAAAAACAGCAAAAATAGAAGAACCATAATCTAAAAGAAAACCATAACTAACAAATATGAGCACAATTACACCTAAAATCAAGGACATGAACATAAACAAGATACTATGATCAATGCTTAGATCCACTGCTACTAATTACCTACAACAAACAAAAAACTATTCAGACGTAGGACCAACTAAAAAAGTAACATTGTAAAACATTTGCATGTCAAATGAGGCATTACGAGAAAACACACAAGTACTAAACCTGTTTTAATGCCTTAAAGGCCAAAAAGACCTAGAGCCTCAGTCCCATGCATCTACAACAACATATGCAACAATTCTTATCCTAGGCATATGTGCCATAATACCTTTCTTTCTTTTGCTGTAAATGTAACTATCATTCAGAAATATCTCCAAGTAACAAACGACAACGTCCAAAAAAGGTCTTAGTCTCAAAAGAGAGAAAGGACTCAAAAAAAATTACATATATGAATCAAATCAATTTGTTGAAAGTCCTAGAGAAACAGCTAAAGACAGGGGGCATCTGCTATATAAACTTAGTTAATAAACAATGTCCAGAGAGAACGAAATAGAGTATTAGAGTTTACGATTGCTGACCACAGATGAAGTAATGGAAGAAAAGCTCAAAGACCATCAGTTATCTTATTTCACCTTTACAGACTGACGGCTATGTCTCATACAGTGGTATATAGTTGATGCTGGGTCCGTGTAATTGATAAAACTCATAGAGAAGAATCAGATTAATGATACGTAGAAAGATATTACTTGACCACCTTAATTTAAGCATTCTAATACTTTGTTGAATATAGCCAGTTCTAATATTCTTTCCTCAAGTTAAAGGTGGTCAGTTGGCAACCTCCATAGAACCTAAATTTTCTATGATCCAAACGTTGATAACAAAATATTTACTATTTCAAAAGGAAATTATCCAAAGGAAATGAAATAAAATCATGAAAAGACACGTTAGTAAAAGATGAACAGAAGGCATGCCAGAATAACCATCTGATACTGCAAATCTACAAGAAAGAATCCGTGTACTAATGTCTTGAAGACCAAAGCTTCACCTTGTGTAGCCCATGACGAAGATTCAAAAAGTGCTTTCACAATCTCAAGGATTGATGCTTCTGCAATCGCTTGAGGAGTGCGCAAGCCAGCTTTATAAAGTGCTCTAGCTCTCGAGCCCTAAAAAGGCAATGGTGGAATAATTATAACTATAAGAGAAATTGAACCAAACATCGAAGGTAGATCAATTAGATCTTAGACTATTACAGAATGACATAATATCACACCAAGCACGGAAGCACACACCTTCACAAAGGGAATAGTAGTGAGCTCCACAATTTCTGCTCTGACTCCAAATGAAACGCGATTTTGAAACTTAGCTACCAGGCCTTCCAGATCATGCCAACTAAGCCTCTCGCAGAACACAGACACCATAGAAGCAAACCTTCCAGCATTTTCTTGTAAGGCTTGAACCATGCCTCTTGCCACTTTGAAGGCTTCACAAACCTCAGTCACCGGTATTTCCTGCATTCCAGTTGTAAAGATTGTCATTAAGGTACAGAAAAAGTGAATGAACATTATTATGCAATCAAGTTATATTGAGACGAGATACATGAAGCAATCAATTACAGGAAACCAAACATAATCAATTAGCTGCCATACTTATAAGCAGAATGGAAGGATTAAAGGCAATACAACTACCAAAGACACATGAACATAATCAATTAGCTACCATACTTATATATAAAAGGAGAATACATATCGGGTGAAGAAAAAAGGGGGATAGATATGAAGTACAAGTTTATGTAATACGTATAAAAGAGGCAGCTACTTTTCATATGACAAGGAGGTCACCTGCACAAGTCTTGACAAGATGAGTGCAACATAGAATCGCTTACACACTCGAAGCATTTGCTCATCTGAATGTAGACCAGGGTTTGACATCCCAACTCTGTGGTCAACTCTTCCTTGCAGCCCTTTTGCACTATCTCTTGATCTGTTTGAGGTGCGCATTGGAGCACCATGCGCCAAGCGCATTAGGAAGGGTTCTTGTACTCCAACTCGATTTCCAACAGACTGCACCATAATAGGAAATTGGATGGAGCCTAAGAGTGTTTGACATGCAATCAAGTAACTAAGAGTATAAAGTAACTTTTGGGAAATTAACAAACGGCGAGAGCAAATTCTCAAGACTAACAAAAGTTCATGCATGCAAAAAAGTTAAAGATTTGTACATGGCTAGATACAACTAGAGGGAAATCTTGATGTAAATATACATGTAAGCTAAATTATGCAAGACACGTAACCATAATTCGAGCTGCTACCTCAAGAAGCAATATACAAGGAAAATCATGTCGAACGACAAAAAAAACCTTCAATCAGTCCAGTCATTAGTATCAATACCTAATTTAGAATATTTACTCTTTGAAACATCATACACTCACAAGATGTCTATGCAAGGCAGCCAACATTCTTGAATTAATTATTCCTTCACGAAAATACTTATAAATATTGGTAGAAGTGTAAAAGATATCCTCATTCATTTGCGTTTAAATCTTAAAAAGAGCATGAGCAAAGGCTGGTTAATTGCTAAATTGGCAACTCAATGTAAGAACTTTTCCCCCATTTTGTGACTACTCTTACTTTTTTGCATTTCTTTCGTACATGCATAGCTTGTCTCTCACTAAAAGTCTTGTAAGTTATTAGGATGCAAAAGTTGGTGCTCTAGGTCTAGTGCTGGAAATGTCCCTTCCCACCTTATTGCAAAATTCGGGAAGGGTTCAATGTACACAGCCTAATCCCCATACTGCCGAGAGGTTTTCCCTCATTATGAATCAATGGCCACCAGGCCCCAGATAAGACCCATATCTAGAGCTGTGGAGCCGAACTAAAGAGTATGTCAAGCACTTCCTGAAAAGATCAATTATTCCTGAACTATAAGACCAAAAATGCTCCATGTGAAACTCTTAGATTCTCCCTTTCCCGCTGTGGTTCCACATCAATACTCCATCTTAAACAGGTAGCATAGAAAGTGGTAATTATATGCCTAAACATAATCACTTGAAGCTCAGGCATTATTTTCTGCAAGTAGCAAAAAAAAAAATGGCATTGTTTATACAAAGACAGTGAACCCCAACAGTGAATGAGAAGCAGATACCTGGTCAAGAGCTGATAATTCCATAAATCTTTCATAATACAGCTCCCAATCAGGCTCAACATCAACATTAATGGGTGTTACTAAGTACACTAGATGCAGATCAGATGCAAGCACAAATCCTTCTCTTGCCCTCGATAGATCATCCAGCACTATCTGGAAACGATCAAAAAAGTGTAGTTAAAGTTACAATACATATCATCATCCTATCAGTGACAACAATTATAAAACAAATGAGCAAGCTGGCATCTTCAAGAATGCATCAATATCACATTACAACCCAAAGCACCCGCTATTGTGGGGTCCGAGAAGTTCCCATATACACAGCCTCACCCAAAACAGACTATTTTCGCACGTCGAACTTGAAGCATGTGTCACTAAAAATAGAGGCAATAACATAACTAAAACTACAAAGCTAAGAAACTGTACCAACGATTCCTCCGGGCATAGAGAACTGCCAAAAGATGCACGGCCAAGAGGTGTCGTACTATATAACTTGGTATCTTCACTCCATTCAAGAAATTTCCAATGGCATAACCACCTAAGAGAATCTTGCGCTGATTTTACCACGTCTTCAAATGGTTTTGTAGAGTTGAGTAGAGTACACCTAACATAGCGATTAATATCACTAGCAGTTTGAACAATCCCACCAGCAACAACTTCTAAGATTGCATGGATCATCCCATTCTTATCCTCAGACAAACAAGAACACAATGGCGGACAGCTGTCGTTAAGGAGTCCCGTAATTCTTTTGACCTCTTCGGGTTTGCAGATTAGTACCTGATTGTGAAGAAATCATTGAGAGAATTTGTAGACTGATATTGAGAAAATTTGATAGCAACCCAATCCAAGTGCAAGCAACAAGAATGTAAGCGTAACCTAAAACGGATAAACATAGTAGCTCATGAAACACTTAATCATTGAAAAAAATTGTCCATGTTTGAAGTACACATACACTCTCCCCTTTTGTATCAATTCCAGTCCGACCAGCCCGACCGGCCATCTGTCTGTACCGTGTCCCATCAAGAAAGTCACGACCAATCCTGGGTTGTCGAAATATGACCCGCCTAGCAGGCAGGTTAACCCCAGCAGCTAAGGTAGATGTAGCAGTTAAGATACGTAAAAGTCCTTTACGGTAGCAGCTTTCAACCACCTCTCGTTCCTCAACCTGTATTGATATCAACAAACAGCATTAACATTCAAAACCAATAAAAATTAACCCAGAGGTCCATGTCAAATGGTCATAGAAACTTTGAGAAAGCAACTATCATTTTATAAAAAATAAAAACAGGAAGCATATATAAAAGAATCGCCAGTTAACTCGTTGTTGGTTAATATGTAAGATACATACTGTGAGACCAGCATGGTGGTAGGCAACACCAGAAGGAAGAGTCACTTCTAATACAGGATCCAATCCTGCAGGAGACCTTCGCAAAGTGTCGATAGCAGAAGTGATATCATTGAACTCACTTTCATTGTTACGGGAGCTGACAGAAAATTTCTTAAGGTACTTGGCAACATGCCTAGCAGTTGATTCACAACCTTTTCGACTAGAGCAAAATATTAGCACTGAATGACCCTCTTGCACAACCTGGTATCACTCAACCAGTCAAAAATGTTCAGCTCTTCACCATATAAACCCTCACAGAAAAAAGAAAAGAGAAAAAAAGGTCAGAGATTCCAAACCTCATTGCACAATTCTACAATATGATCTGGATCTTTACCACCAAGGTCAGCTCCCTTTGAGGTAGTCCTAACAATGTCCATCTTTTTGTCATAAATTGTGTTACCAACTTTAATGTATTCCTCCAATGGAACAGGTCGAAATTCCGTCTGGTATAATGCTGCCTGCAAACAGTAGAGTGACTTAGCAAACCATGAGATGGAACTTCTACCACGTTTTGCGTATCAGATATGCATACCCACACATAAAACTAGGGGAACTAATGTACTTGTACCCATGTATCCATATACATCGTCTGAAACCTAATGTTCAAATCATTTTAGTAAGCTGTTTTCTAGATCAAAAAAGATGCTTAGATGAAACATAGTGCGAGGAAATAGAGATGGTAACTAGTTTCATCAAAATGGGAATAAGATAAATCTACCTCGCAGCAAACTTTATCAACCATTCTCCATGGATTCTGCGATTTAAGAAACTTAGCAGGTTTCAAATTTTCAAAACAAAGTATCTTACTGACACTTAATCACTTTCCTGACTAATAATGCAACAAAATATGCTAGCTAACCAATTGAAACACAAATAGAGGAATACTTTCTAAACCCCAATAGGAAACTGCCTGGCCTAGAGCCTTCACAAGTTTTTGTCATCTCTGTAGCTTCCCTCACCTTTAAAATGATTTAAAGCAAAGAACAAACCTAAGCAGGTATCATCTCAGGGATTACCAAATTTTCCATACCTTCAGTTTCCCTACAGAACAACTTCTCATAGTAACTATCCAACTCCATTAACCTCATTCATTTAGCTGTGTCTTGATTTCGTCCTTGAAGCATAATTAAATTAGCCACCAATAGGTTATAAGCCATTAGTTGCACTGTATTATATGGTTTATAGTTGGATTATGTAAGCCATTTTAGCTCGATAATAAGAAGTCAAAGTCCGATGACAGGCAGCCTTGCCTAGAAAGACTATTCAGCTCAGTAGAGAAAATCAACAGATTCCAACCAATTATGATCTTCAAGGATTATTAGTGGTCAATTTCAACCAAAATTGTGAAGCCGGTGGGCTTTAGGCATGTTTCCTACAACTTCTTTTCATTCTTAGTTTCATAAGTTGTAAAATTACCTCAGCCTTCCAAAGCACGCAATTGGAACTCTAAAACAATACTACACTCTTTAAACATTTCTACTTCTAGCTAATCAACCATGACAATCTAAGAGGAAAACAAAAAACCAAGAATGCTAAACTCCAATTCCTGAGTAAATTTCAAAGCACCCTGGATTGACCGTTCTATGCCCTTTTAACATTTTAATAACAAACCCGAAACTATTTTTCTTAAGTAAAGCAAAACCCTTATTGTTTGCGCTGCTGGGCAAATTCACTATCGATCGGTGCGCCGACGGCACGACCGATTAAAAGTGCGGGATCTTTTTTGCCCCTAGGGCCTGGGGACTTCCCTGAAAGCGAGAAACTTCGGCGAAGAGATGAAAATCAGATGTAAAATACTGCGCGCCCATAAATGACGAAGAGAGCTTCGATTGATTGTGAATGTTTACACAGCAAAGTTTCCAAGTCTAGAAACTGAACTTCCTATCAATGGCAGCAAAAGCCTCTAAACTAAAGAAAGAAAAAAACTAATTTGTCTAGTTGATGATTGATTGTGTGTGATTGTGTGTCTTTTCTTCTTTGACCCAATATTTATACTGGAGGCTTTGTAGAAAATAACTACCATTACAAGAAACTACCCACTTAAGAAATAACCACCCACTAATAAATAACCAACCACACTTATCCCTTATCAATAGGACACATTTCAGAAGTTGGTTTCTTTCACTTCTTGAATCTTCCATTATCTCTTCAGAAATAATAAAAATTAAATGCCATTTAGTGGCATTTAATCAAAGTGAATTTATTAGTGAAAAAATATACTTTGTGGTGCAAACACTTATCCTATCTCTAGGCCTTTAATAAACCTTAGAACCCCCTTTAAGCTGCAAAGACCCATTAATCAGCCCCAGAAGACCCTAAAAACTGCTAATGACTAGCAAATTATCTTGGACTGACTCATTAGCCAGCCTTCCACACCCTAGCGACCAAATAAAATTAAAAGAAAGTCAAAGTTCTTGCCTCTTAGCCAAAATAGAAGCCCATTTCAACCAGGTTACTCTTAAGCGTGACTGGGGAGTTTAGGTATGATTTACTAATTAATGCCAGTAAAAGTGTCATTAGAAGTTATTGGGCTAAGGCTTTTCAGGACAAGAAATGGGGGGTAAATGGTTTGCAAATGGAAAGCTTTAACATTGCCTAGATTTGAGAGCGGTACAAGGAAATGCAGAAAAGGCTGGCCGGCATTTAGACAGCAAGTAATTCAAGGTTTCTAGGCTGTTTGGATAGCCTTTTCATTGTTTTTTCTTTTCACTATTATCGAAAAACAAGAAAATGCCTTCTCAGAAAAGATGAAAATGGGTGTTAACCTTCGTTTGATACCACATTTCAAAATAATGAAGTTTACTTTTGATATTAACACCCTTCTTTTGTTTGGGTACCATTTTCCAACACATTTGTTATGTCAAAACAAGTGGGGTGAATTCCCAGAACGGTTGGTCAAGTATTTAATGAACTGGTGAATCTGTTTTCAAAAACAGAAATTTTAAAAATGTTGAATAAATGGAAATGAGAAAATGAAAACAATGAGAAGGCTATCCAAAGATTGCTGGAAGTATTAATGGTAGGGAGATGCTTTTCGGGGTCAGGTTTAAAGATGACCACGGAGTTGGCTGTGAGATTCAAAACAGGAGAAGGGCAAGAAGAAAGAGATAAATCTTGAAAACGCCATGCTACACCCTTCCAAAGGTTCAGCAAAAAACCTCATAACACAATCTCAAGTTTTCCTTAATATCCCCAGTGACTCCAACGGTTTTACAGGCAGCGGACTTATAGACCCCAAGAACCAATCTTATATCACCCTTCAATTCGAATTAGCAAAATTGAAATGAAAAAATTGGACTCAAGGAATAAGTGCAATTCTGGATAAACTTAATGGTAAGATATTCTTGTAGTAACAACGGCTAGCAGTACTTGTAAGAGAAGAAGAATACCAAAAGCTTAAAGATCAAAGATCAACATAAAATAAAACAAGTGACGTATGCTTCTCTATATAGGGTTCAAGCATACTCTAAGGGAAATCTGGTAACAACCTTTTGCTTTTCAAATCACCTTCATGAGGCCCCATTCAGAAGGAGGAAATTTTGGGAGCAAGGTAGTCATGGTATTAGTCTTACAATAGTAGGGGTGGACTGTTTCAAGCCTAGAGATCAAAGGCTTTGAATTCGCTAGGGATAAGATCTGAAAGATCGCCCTCCACGTGGTTACAAGTGAAGGTGGACTGGTTCAACCCATATTCATGAGAAAAACCTGGAAGATATTGATTACCATAGACATGAAATTAACAGCACCACCTACTTTCTCTTTTCTCAGTCTTTTTCACAGGCAGAAAAGTAATACAGCCATACACTTGAGGCATACGAGGTATTTATACCCTTTTAACATAACAATTCCAAGAAATAGTTTTTAAATTTTTGCAGCTTCTTTTCCATGGAGCCAATTTGCATCTCATGTCTCAGACGTAAGATCTATAGAAACGACGTTTCCAACTTACTTGAAGCCAATCAGCAACAGCAGCGACATTAGGCAAGGTTGCACTCATCCCAACAATCTGAAGACCATTTGCAGGGTCATCTTTGCCACTGCTTGAACCAGAACTTTCTCCACTAGAAGCTTCAAGATTGCCTTCACCAGCTGCATAACGAAGCTTTGTCAACATTAGTTCCAAGAGATAACCCCTACTCTGGTCTCCAACCTGCAAAAGAATCCAGTGAAAATAATTCCAAGCACGCAAGAGAAGACATGGTAGAAAAGACACAGAACAACTTGAGCTAGCGAAATGGTGTCTGGAGTAAAACTTTTGACAATATTGCCTACCATGTGCAGTTCATCTATGACAATAATTCCAACTTCTGACATACGACCATCTTCTAACAATCTGTTGATCAAGGAATTTGCCTTTTCAATTGTGCAGACAGCAACAGAAGTGTCTTTAGGAAGTGTTCCGCCACCTTGATTCCCATAATAACTACGAACATGCTTATCAAGTGGTTCGAGAAGGGCCTCGAGATGCTCTGCCTGCATGAATCCAGACATCCATTAAGCATAAGAAACCTCCATGATTCATAAGCTGTTACTCGAAGCAAAATTAGCAATGTACCTTTTCTGCACAAATGGAGACATATGGCAAGACGAGAATTGCCATTTTCCCAGTTGACAAGACTCGTCGCAACATCAAAATTTCAGCAACAAAACTTTTACCAGCACTGACGACAAACAAGGAAAAAAAAGTCAAGTAACTAAGAAATGTAGCACGACCAAATGCCACCAGAAAAGGAAAAATATTGATACAATTGAACCAGATATAAATAAAAGAACCACATATATGTTCATTACTAAGTAAACTAGCCTTAAAATTTACAAGAGATGCCCAATAAAGAAATTTTTGCCTGAATTTGTATTTGCAAAGTTGGTAGAAACTGTAACAACAGCTAAGAAGAAGAACAACTGCTTTATGCAACTTATTGTGGTGAACCTTCTCTAAAGTTCAACAGTACATTAACTAAGGTTGAGTATAAAAAGATTAGAATAAAAGAAAAGAAATGACTTAACAAGGAATAGATTCCTCAATTCCCAGACCTACAAGGACAACGAGGCAACTTACGAGAACGATTCAGTAATAGTTCATGAGCCGGAAAAACGATCTCAGCTCACTCACCTTGGTAGGTGCTTGCCACTCCTTGATCGCTCTGATGCCCATCCTAAATACCCTGAAAGTAGGATCTCGGCTTGTCCGTCTTTCTTTACATAGAGGTAATTCCTCTTTAACACCCCAAACACGGTCCAGAGGTGACTAATATAGTCATTTAACGAATGAAACTTCTCACCTAAGGAGACAGTTGAAATGAAGGAGGCGGTAAGCTACCACGTATAGAATGCAAGCTTATCCTTAACTTTGTTTTAGAGCCTGTCGTTTTTGTTTAAGCAAGAAAAAATGGTTATCGAATGATCGGAGTGATAAATGATTCTCTTACGCGAACCAGAGAAAGTCGGGAACTGTCTGTTACCTTTTGAATCAAGTAGCGAAGAGTCGAGTATTACGACTACAACGGGAGAAGCACAGCTTTGTAGACAATTCCGCTTTTCCGTGGCTTCTTTCTAGCGACTAGTTTCTCAAGTTGGTGGCCTGATAAGCAAGTGACCTTCAGCACCGGTCAAGTCCCTATTAATAACAGGCCAGAATGGTGCGGGAGGAGGCCCTCCCGACTTTAGTGGGCCTCACTCAAGGTAATAAGCCAAATGTAACAGGTCCTAGCAAATTGGATCTGATTATATGGACAAAACCTTGGATTGGACTTAATTCAAATCCCTTTCCTATTCTATGTAAAGGTCCATCGTAGCGCCCAGAAACACAGCCAATAGGTCAATTTTCCTATTGTGACAAAGAGTGGGCCCACCATAGAACCCCAAGCATTCTATCAAGTACATGCAGTCACAAGACAGGGTGGACCTATGGAAAACATTTGAGCTTCTGCTTCATGAGGACCCCATAAACATAAAAGCTATCACAAAAAAGAACATAACTGCACTTTATTTAGTCTTTCTAATGATAGGAAAAAAAATTATAAAGCATTTTAGTTACTATAGATTAGATTCGGCAGTCTTGTAGATACCTTTTGCGTGCTTTTTGTTTTACTTGTAGCCACAAGACAACAAGAATTGATCAAGGTGGAGTTAGCAAGGAATCAAGCGGCCAAACATAGCCACAGAAGCAGCATTAAACTCTAAAGTTAAAGCTAAGAAGTTCAAAAAGTTAATTTACTTCACAATTCACCCTATTTATGTTAACATCCTCGCTGACTTTCCTACTCAAGTAACTCTTAGAGGCTAGAGCTATCAAAATATGAAACCAAAGTTATGTGAAAAACTCAGAAAATAAAATAGAGTTAACGCCTATAGAGCCAAATTTGAATTCCATTTGAAGTATAAGTACCTTGTAGATGCACAATATACAAGATTCCGCTTCTCTAAGACACCATCCACCAGGAGGCAGTCAACCTGGAGATTGGTTAGACAGAAATTTCAATTAAAAGAAAAAACTATATTAGCTTCCACACAAACAATGAGCTCATCTCCTGTGATAAAATGCAGAAAACAAATATATATCTATATGTATATAAATATATATATATATATATAGAGAGAGAGAGAGAGAGAGAGAGAGAGACAGACAGACAGACAATAGACAGATGATTATGTTTTTTATGTGCAGGAAAATGCTTGCCATAGTAATAGCAGGATATGCCAACTGGCAAATAAGAAATTGGCAGCGGTGCAATCCAACGATACACCTTAACATAAAGCGCATGAGTTAGATATAGAGGGTAATGTGATCATGCAAAATCAAGAGAAGCAAATAGGTGTAGTACAATTGGAGATCATGTAGGGGACAACCACGTGATTGAGAAGTGACCTGAAGTGAGAAGATATTAACTTACCACCTCCACCCACTCTTTCATCCGGGACTATGATTACGTTACCACTTGCTCTTACAGCTTAACCAATCTGAGAATGGGCCCAACTACCACTCCACTCACTTCAACCCCAAGTCGAACATGAAGAGGCAACCCAAAGGTGCTCCCAAGGCACAAATACCATATAAGGTGCTTGCCAAGGCATAAACATAAATGGTAGAGCTTGCCAAACCAACACTCTAGTGCAAAGTTGCAATCTACTCTAAAAGCTGTGGGGCCAATAAGATGTATCACACTTTGAAAGTTACAAGTGATCATTTGCATGTCATGAAACCTTGTCCTCGTGCTAATATAAAATGAAGGAAGCAAAATCATCCACTAAGCATTCCTTCAAACTCGGCAAACGAATGATGACAACAGATACATTGGTAATAGTTTAGTATATGACATTTTACAAGAAGATGATGCATGTAATGAATACAGGAAAAAGTGTAAAAGCAAAATTAGTTATTCAACTCCAGAAATTAGAAAGGGGCACGCTCGAAGCCAACCAAGTATGATCCATAAAGTTCCATCTATTCTAAAACCTAATCCCATCTATCCTATTTTAGCTTTTATAGCCTGTTTGTGAGATTTATTTAGGAGAGAAAAGAGAGGAAAAACAAAGGAAAGTGGCTCCTTTCCTCCCTTTTCTCTAGTTTGTGAGTTTTTCTGAAAAGAGAAAGGGAGGAAAGTTTGGGCTTCTTTCTCCAAATCTTTCCTCTCAAAATCGGGAAGAAATGGAGAGAAAAAAGACTTTCACAAGTAATACTTTCACAATGCCCATATTACCCTTAAGATAATTAAAACTAAGTTTTTAATGACTTTTAGGTCCTATGGTGTCTAACATCAAATTTACCATTTCACTCACAAAAGAATGATTGTTTTGGATGCTAGAATTGACTCATAGCTGATTGTTTTGCTTTTGGTGTGACATTAATTAGATTCGTAATTCGTTATATGTAATCTGGTGTCTTTTCTTTTCTATTATATTGCATTTACAAACAAGAGAAAGGAATGATGCTTTATTTTCTCTCTTAAACTCACAAACAAGATAAAGGAAAAATGTCTTCCCTTATATTCCTTTCTCTTCTCTTCCTTTCTCTTCTCTTCCCTTCTCTTCCTTTCTTTTCTTCTCTCCTCTCAAAACTCACAAACAGGCTATTAGGGATGGCAAGAGGCTTAACCATCAAGTAGACATCAGTTCCTAAACACAGATTTATTCTTATTAGAATCATTTTTTCAAGGGGAGAGTGGACAATAGACTGGACTAATGAGCAGCTTGTTGGTAACAGTGTTTGGCATTCCTTCGAAGGTGAAAGTCATTCAGTGACAAGGTGTTCAGTGACAAGGTGTTAACCTTAACTTAAGCTAACCCCGATCAGGGTACGACCTAGGAAGCACCGACACCTCTTATAGGACGAGGTATGGTGTCCGACACCTCCGGACACGTGTCCGACACCTCTCAGCGGTGTCCGAATTTATTTATTTTTTTTTAATTAGCGAACACCGTATCGGACACCTCTTGAAGAAGTGTCGGACACCTCTTGAAGAAGTGTCGGACACCTTGTGAAGAAGTGTCCACTCGTATGGGACCAAAATACAATATTTCAAATTTATTTGAGGGATAAATATGGGGTTTTTTAGAAATGAACTTTTAGGCCAAACCCTAATCAGATTGACCCAACAAAAGGTACCTTCTTCTTTCTCTCTCATCACTTTGTCTTTTCCTTCTTTTTGTTACCCAAAGCATCCAAGCTTGCCAGTCTAGAATAAGACAGGTCAACATCTCCGACCTCATTTACAGACCATCTGACTATATTAAACCTCTCCATCATGCCTTTGGTCTCATGTCTTTTCTCCTTCTCTCTTGTTATTATTGGGACTCTAATCTTGATACTGTTGAGACATTCAACTGCTTTCTTGTTGCCGACCTTTTTTCGTGTTACTGTTGAGACTATTTCATGTTACTTACTTTCTTTCTCATCCATTTTGAACGAAATTTAGCTTCTCCAATTGAGATGTGTGTGTGTGTGTGTGTGTATATATATATATATTAAAAAATTCAGCGGTGTCCTGGGTGTCCAAAATCTGATTTTTTTTTAAAATTGCGGTGTCCGGTGTCCCAGTCGGTGTCGGACACGGTGTCCGTGTCCGTGCTACCTAGGGTACGACGTTCTTAAACCATATCACTCATGTTTTCCAGTACCATGTCCAATTATGATAAGAAGAAACACCAATTGATCAGATCTATTATTTATCATAGGACTCTCATAGGCAAACTAAAAACTTGATTCACTCAAAAGATCAAATATATACCTGCCATGGGTACAATTTTGCTATTCCCCTTTTCCTGTACGTGCTGCATATTTTATCAGGAAGCCAATAGCTTAGATCTAGACGATCCTGATGCGAGGCAAAACTTGATGGAGTTCTATCTTCATTGTACACAGGGTTTGCAGTCTTATTTTGGTTTTCCTTGTCTGGTGTAACAGATAAGCTGTTGTTATTCTCCTTGTTCGAAATATCCGCTTTCCTCTTCATTATGGCACTACTAGAAGGCATCTCCCTTAACTCATGCAAATCTCTATTCATCTGAGCTTTGTTACAACGGGTCAAAATACTGTCGGTTCCCATAGTTTTATTGTTCTCAATAGGCCAAACAGTATCTTTACTGGCTATAAGAATGGGATGATTCATATTATTTGCAGAACAACCAGACGGGGTATCCTCAATTGAATTTTTCCCCTCAAAAGAGAAGTCCAAATGCTTGACAGGTAAAGGGGACACTTCTTTATCCAACTCTTTTACATCTTCCATCCGTAATCCTAAAGATGCATTCTTTTCCACATCGTAAACTCTACTTGAACCGTCACATATTGCTTCATCTGACTTATATTGCCTCTTTGCCACTTCCATTTCTTCAGCAACCTGAGCAGAAATGTTATCATTTACAGCAGACAACCCGTCAGCAACTTGAATTGCCTCATTCCAGAATGTTTCTCCAGGTGAAAACATGGAGCTCCCACGCGTTGACTTAGGAGTTACATGAGCCTCGATATTACTCGTCAATGGACCAGGTGTTTCACATTCGGTCACGTCACCAGATGCCTTAGATGTTTTATTGCACTTCCTTAAGCTCCCTTGAATTTTGATAAGATCATTAACCCCAGTCACCTGCTGATAGAAATGTCAGAACTAAACAATGTTTATATAATGTCCCAATGTGATAACCTGGTTGTTTTAAGTTGTTAACAGAGACTTGCCTCGCTGGAATAATCAAAAGCAGATTCTTCAGATTTTTTTATGACATTGGACTGCATGTGTTCGGGTTGGTTCTGAGTGGAACAAGAGGCTTCACCCTGAACACGGCACTCATGCCCATCAGTGGTGCAATGCCTTCTCTTAGAAGATTTGTCCTCCAAAACAAGCACAGACGGGCTACCTTGCCTTTTATGTGCATTCATTTTTGGATCCAACGGTAAACTCACACAAGCTGGAAGCTCACTGCATAAGGAGAGGAAAAGAATTTCAACAATGCAACAAGTTCTAGAAACAATAACACTAGGTCATTAACAAGAGCGACAGACGAAAAGCAAAAAAATTCTCCTTTAAGGTGGATAAAGGAATGAAGTACTTATATCTGTTATTAATATCTTGTTAGCAATATTAAAATCTACTGGCGTCCAGCTAGCAGTAGTACATATACAAGTAATGCCTTACCTACAATACAGAGACAAAAAGTCAGTTGCAAACTGTTTAAGTTCGGAGTTCTCGGGGACTGAATCTATGGAGTCCTTTACGTGACCTCTGCCTTCAACATCACCCTTATGAGCCGGAACCTCGGAGTTTTCCCTCTGAACCTCTTTAGAAGTTTCATAAGTTTGACAGCGCCCTTGACTAATTGAACTGGAGTCCTTACTTTCACATACGGAAGACAAATTAATCTCCGCTGTTAGGTTTCTTTTCACAGGATCCTGCCTAGCCAACAAACGACAAGCTGTCGACAATGGCTTAGGAGAATCATCCTCTTTTCCAGTCGCTAAATAGCTGTCCAAAGAACCCTTGGCACTAGGAGATCCTTCAATTGTAACTTTTGCATCTTTTTCAACTTTCCCAGACTTCAAATTGGGCGATATAGGCTTTCTCTTCTTCTTTGAAGCAAAGAACTGCATAAAGTAGCAAATAGAAAACATTAAACGAGGTAGTATTACCAACAAGGATTTTCACGCAGATTCATACTCTCTGATGGAGGAACAGAGAAAAACTATATGCTAATAGGACGAAAACTGGGCAGATGATGTATCCTTTTTCCTTTTTCCAATTTGCCATGATTAGAACTTAATAAAGATAGACTCTTCTCACCAATTTAACATGGTAAAATCTTGTCACTGCTCAAAATTTTGAGTTTATCTTAATCAGAAAAGATGCAATTAAACAACCAGTAACTAACATCTAGACTCCATTTGACAGGAGTTGTCATGGGACGCTTGATGGAAACAGAACAAGGTGCACTATGCATATTTTAGTGATCTTGTCACGAGCAGAATGACTAGCATTGTTGAAGCTTTTAACATCTACCCTTAACTTGTTGATGTAAAACTGGCTTATACTGTGTGCAACAGATTTCACATATTTCCAATCTCCCAACCCCCAGCCTTAATGTTACTATTATCGTTGTTATAGTTAAGTCACAGTTACAGTCAATCCAAGTTTATACGCGTTACTGCCTTAACATCAGATCCCTTACAGCCAATCCAAGTTTATGCACGTTACTGCCTTAAAATCAGATATCAAAAGGAAGAGTTATTTCAAAGAATACAGTGAGATACATTGCTATTTTGAACAAGATTACTGAGATATGCTTCAATAACATAGGTTTGTAATTAATACTCCACCCGTTCCACTTTATTAATACTTCATTTTTTTGCGAATTCCTGGGACGGATTCATTATCGCGTAGACATTGAAACGAGCTCAACGTTCAATCGCAGATTAAATAAGTATCGCTTGACAAGTCAAGTCTAGGTAAAAACATCCACCAAAATCAAAGTTTGCACGCTAAAGGTCCAATGAAGAAGATACAACGAAGCGTAGAGACTAGAGAGTAACATTTTATTGCGTTTCTGTTTGTATATAGGGACGGTGAGGGATGAAGAAAGGATCGAATTTCGAGGAACATGTGAAACAATTAGAAAAAACTAGGGCTTCGGAGGGCAGTAAGCAGGTTGAGAGAAACCTGATCGATGCGCGACCGAGGCGAACCAGTGGCCATGGCGGAGGCGACTCGGGCAAGTCCTGAGTCTGTCTCACTGAGTTGTGCCGCTCGAGCAGTTCAACGAGTCATTTGAATTGAATCCCACCGAAGACCGCCAATGGCAAAGATACAAAATCAGAGCTTTATGAAAATGGAGGTTCTTTGCAAATGGTGCCCTTATGGTTTTCCATATTTGCACTTTGGTCTATCAAATATCAAATAGGGAAAATTGCAAAAACCACCCTCGTGGTTTGGGCCAGTTGCAAAAAGACCCCTGCGGTTACAAAAGTTGCAAATGACCGCTTGATGTAGCAAAAGTGTTGCAACGGTCAGACAAATCGTCTAAATTAACAGAGCGTGTTCGTCCCGCTCTTGAAAAATGCGTTTTGATACATTTTGATACCTTAAAAAGACAAAAATACCTTTATTTTCTTTTTTTACTTTTATTGGCCAACAAGTGTTGCACTAGATCAAATCTCAATATCTCTCTAACCTTCACCAAGCCCCCACTGCGACCCACTGCACCGCCATCGCCATTTCTGCCGCAACCCACTGCACCGCCATCGCCATCGCCATGAACCCTTCCTCGCTGCCTCTTGGTCCATTTCCCCCCACCACGAACCCCACAGCAAAATCGATCTGCATCCCCACCGCGAATCTGCATCGCCACTCGATCCATTTCCCCCACTGCGAACCACTCCGTGAACTTGATCTGCATCCCTACCGTGAACTCGATCTGCATCGCCACATCGATCCATTTCTCCCCCCGCGATTGAGGCCCTTCATCGGCACAAGCAAACAGGTGAAGCAACCGGAAGAAGATGATGGATCGAGATGGTGGTGCCAGAGCAAGTATGGGGTTGATGGCGGGGCTAGCGGGCGGCGACACTGGTCATGGTGGGTGGACAGAGCGCCGATCACCGGCGGCGACGAGGTGCAGGCAGAATGACCATAGAACGGCCGGCGACCAAGACCGGGAACGGGTAGATCTGGCGATGAGCATCATTAAAAAAAATTAAAATTAAAAAACCCTAGATCTAAAATTAGGGGTTATATAGAGGGGCAATTTAGGCAGTTCAACTATTCTGTTACAGAAATCATCTATAGCAACACTTTTGCTACTTCAGGCGGTCATTTGCAACTTTTGTAACCGCAGGGGTCTTTTTGCAACTGGCCCAAACCACGAGGGTGGTTTTTGCAATTTTCCCTATCAAATATTTCTCGTTCGTCCTTTGAGTTCACTTCCGTCACTTAGATGACCTTCTACTCGTAACTCTCAACGGTCCTTTGTTACTTTGATTGAACGGTAAACTCGTACTGCTGTATTTTTTTCCTTTATAAACATTGGGTTGATGCGTCATTTGATGCATTGCAAAGATAAAGGAGGTATATGATGTATAACTAGACCTCTTAATCATTTTTAAGAAATCCGAAATTAGTTGCATAGTTAACCCAGTGATTATCATCTTCACGATTTTGCAACTTATGCGCCAGCAATATAGCCCTATTTGATAGGCCCGTAGAAGCCCCGAAATAATAATATATATCTTTTGTCTGATATTGAAATTAAGGACAAGATGATAAGTCTGAAGAACTTGTTATATACCACACGAGTGACATAATTCTTTATACGGACCAAGTATAAAAATAACCACGAGCGGATGGAATAACCAAAAAAAAGCGTCAATTCGATCTCTCTCCACCGCTATAATATATTTTATTTTTTTTCATTTTGAGTATTTGATCAAATGGTGAGTAGTTGTGGACCTCTCTCGACCACTGTTGAGCAATATTTAAAATTCGCATATCACATCTTCAAGCACTCCAGAAATCTAATATCCCAAATTTGAATCTAATAACAACTACCACCAACATTATCTCCCCATGTCCTTAATCATCGCAACCACAGTCATACCATCGATATCACCATTAAGCCTTGTGTTGTCGTCACAATCATCATCCTCATCACTGGTCATTAAAAGCAACGCCCTAGCCCTCATTGATGTCGCCTCCACTAGGTACCGTCATCACTTTTCTGAAAGTGGTGTTGCTATTAAGCTTTTTTGCTCGATACGCCATTGCCCATTGCCCATCGAGTTGCAATCTTCCACCACCTCCGTTCACCTCATCGCGGCCAACGACTCATCCTGTTTTTCATATTGATGAGGTGGAATGGATAAAGATGGATAAAGGTTGTGGGGAGATATGTTTATGTTAGAATTATTTCATTCATCTTGACCCCATAATCAAGATCATTATAATCTTACAATAGCATAAACATAAAAACAATAGAGTTATGAACTCACCGGAATCGAAGGAAGCCATAAATTATCAAGAGTTTTATTCTGATAATGAAAGAACGCCAAAATGCGAAAGCGAACGATATCCTCTTTGGTATTGATCTTCACTACTCTTCTCTATTCTTTATGATGGAATAGAATGGTGTATTTTTTCTTTAGTCTAAGAGGCAAAGAATAGCCAAAACATAATAATACTCTAGCCTCCAAGAAGAAAATATATTTATATAGAGAGAGTAGTGAGATCAACCCTAAACCCTGCCAAATCTCAACTGTCCATCAAAGTTAAGAGATTAGGGTCTATAAGCCTTTTATACACAATAAATCATTAGTGTATTGGATGCTAAAATTAAATAGGGCCATAATGTTATTTAGCCAATATAATTAATTAATGTCCAAGTCAAATAAATAGTCAACAATAGTATGACCCGTGAGGCCACCTAATTGGATTGGACTGATCAAATCCAACATTCTCCCATTTGGCCAAGGGCTATACTAAGGTTAATGTCATAAGTTTTGACATAACGAAATTGAACAAAACATCCCGTAAGTTAGGCCAAATTTAACAAAAATACTAAAATGAATCGAAGATAGTATATGTGCCTCTCAACGCCACAACACCGTTCTCCGGTTACAATCTCAGAACTTTTGCCAAATATGACAGTCAAACAGCTTAATAGACATGAACTGCATCGTTCCATAATAAATAACAATATGAACAAGTTCATGTGATCCTTACATGAGTGTCTGTTTCAGAATACTTCAAATGTGCACTTTTAACGAGAAGTAACAAATCATAATCATAATATCCAGAATCCAAAATAAAAGGTGATCACATAAATAAATGTCTCAAATCAAAAACCCATCATCTAAGGGAAAGACTATCAACCAAACTCATGCTAGCAATATGTTCTCGAAAGAGAGTAGGTGGTAAGCCTTTCGTCATGAGATCCGCCAACATAGCGATTGTACTGATATGGTGAATAGACACTATTTGATTCTAAATTCTTTCCCTCACAACAAGATACTTAATCTCAATATGCTTCGTTCCACCACTTGATTTGTTGTTCTTGGAAAAGAAAACGACAGCAGCCTGATTGTCACAGAATATCTTCAGTGGTCTCGAAATGGTGTCAACCACTTTAAGTCCCATAATGAAGTTCTTCAACCATACACCATGACATGAAGCCTCAAAACATGCCACAAACTCTGCCTCCATGGTGTGAGAAGCCACTAATGACTGCTTAGCACTCTTCCATGAAACAGCTCCTTCTGCGAGCATGAAGACATAACCTGATGTGGATTTCAGGGTATCTACACACCCTGCATAATCGGAATCGGAATTACCAATAACCTCAAGGTTATCTGACTTCCTATAGGTAAGCATGAAATCCTTTGTACCCTGTAAGTAGCGCATGACTTTCTTGGCTGCTTTCCAATGACCAATTCTTGGGTTTATTTGGTAACGTCCAAGCATGCCAACAACATACGTTATATCTGGGCGAGTACAGACTTGAGCATACACGAGACTCCCTACTGCTGATGCGTAGGGAATGCGCTCCATTTCTTCCTACTCCAGTTGGTTCCTAGGACATTGTAGCAAACTAAATTTGTCACCCTTAACAACATGGGCAACAGTGGGAGCACAGTTATACATATTGAACATTTTCAAAACCTTATCAATATAGGCTCTTTGGGACAATCCCAATATCCCATAAGACCTATCTCGGTGAATCTCAATGCCTATAACATAAGAGGCCTCTCCAAGATCTTTCATATCAAAATTCTTAGACATAAAGTTTTTGGTCTCATGCAACATATGCATATCACTACTAGCAAGTAAGATATCATCTACATACAAAACTAGAATGATAAACTTACTCCCAATGATTTTAGATATATACATTGGTCGACTGTATTTTCTTTAAAGCTAAATTTACTAATCACATCATGGAACTTAAGATACCATTGTCTAGAGGCTTGCTTTAATTTGTATATAGATTTCTTCAACAGACATTTCATATGTTACTTGCCTTCAACCAACCCTTCTGGTTGCGTCATATAGACATTTTTCATGCAAGTCGCCATTAAAAAATGCAGTCTTTACATCCATTTGATGTAGCTCCAAATCATAATGAGCCACTAAAGCCATGATTATTCGAAAGGAATCTTTTTTCGACACGAGAAAATATTTTATTATAATATATCCCCTCTCTTTGAGTGAAACATTTAGCGACGAGTCTAGCCTTGTATCTTTCGACATTACCTTTAGGATTTAGCTTAGTTTTGTAGACTCATTTACAGCCTACAGCTTTGGCCCCTTCAGGCAAGTCAACAAGGTCCCAAACTTCATTTATTTTCATTGACTCTGACTCATCTTTCATGGTCTCAAGCCATTGAGTTGAGTGATCGCTCATAATAGCTTATTTAAAGGATGTAGGATCATTTCATATGCCTAGATTATAGTCAGCCTCATCTAGGTACACAGTATAGTCATCAGGTATGGCTGTCTGTCTCTCTCTTCCTGACCTTCAAAGAGGTTGCTCATTAGCAGGAATTGGAGCAGGATCCATAATAGGGGGCACATCATTAGGTACTACCTCGGGTGCATCGCTATCCTCTATGTGAGGTAATGGCGCACCAACCTTTTGGATAACAGGAATAGAAACATGACCCTGAATTTCCTCAAGATTTATTATTCTTGGTGTACTACTCTCACTATACTCAGCATCTTAAAAAAATACTGCATGTTTAGTTTCAACAATTCTAGTGGTATGTGATGGATAGTAAAATTTGAAACCCTTAGACCTTTCAGGGTAACCTATAAAATGACAACTTATGGTCTTGGGGTCGAGTTTCTTAGTATGTGGATTGTAGACTTTTGCTTCAGCTAAACAACCCCACACATGAAAATATTCTAAACTTCATTTCCTCTGTGTCCAAAATTCAAAAGGTGTTTTAGGCACAGACTTACTGGGAACCCTGTTAAGAATATGCACAACTGTTTTAAGTGCTTCAACCCACAAAAACTCTGGTAGAGTGCTTTGGCATATCATACTTCGTACCATAACCATGAGGGTACGATTTCACAGTTCAGCTACACCATTCTGCTGGGGTGTACCTGGCATTGTATACTGAGCAACGATGCCACATTCTTCCAAATACAAGGCAAAAAGACTAGGGTTACGACCCGTTTCAGAGAATTGTTCATAATATTCTCTGCCTCTGTCAAATCTTACAACTTTAATCTTTAGGTCGAGTTGATTTTCAACTTCGGCTTTGCAAGTCTTAAACATGGCAAGTGAGTCAGATTTTTCATGAATGAGGTAAACATATCCATAACGAGAATAATCATCAATAAAGGTGATAAAGTATCTATGACCACCAATACCCGGTGTAGGGAAAGGTCCACAAATGTCAGTGTAAATAACCTTTAAAAGTCTCGTGCTTCGAGTGGCATCACGTTTATTGTCTGTTACAAATTTTCCTTTAATACATTCAATACATGTGTCAAAATCTGAGAAATCTAAAGAATGAAGAATTCCATCCTTAATGAGGCGTTCCATTCTGCCTCGTGATATGTGACCTAGACGTTCATGCCACAATTTAGCAGAATTTTCATTCTCTCTTTTTCTCTTACCACAAGTTTTAGCAACTACATCATTTATGTTCATTTTTTTCAAGGATTCAGTAAAAAAAAAGCATTCAAACGTAATTTGTAGAGGTTTCCCTCCAACAAACTAGAACCAATAACTCTAGAGTAAAGGAAAAGATAGAAGCCTTTATTCTCAAACTTAAATGAATATCCATAAGCGTCAAGTCTAGAAACAGAAATAAGGTTCTAGTCATACTGGGAACATAAACAGTATCAATTAAATCTAAATTGAAGTCACTCTCCAAAACTAAACGGAGAGTTCATACAGCTTTAACTTGAGCTTTCTCTCCATTTCTTACTAGAACATTACGGTCCCTTTTGTTTAACTTCTTCATGGAAAGGAATCCCTACAATAAATTAGTTATGTGCACAGTTGCACCTGTGTCAACCCACCATGTATTTAAATGAGCATTAGTTGTATAAAACTCATAACAAACGCAAATAGATAAATTACCTTTCTTTTCCAACCATTATCTGAATTTATGACATTCTTTTCTCGTATGTCCTTTATCCTTACAAAAGTGACACCTGGGACCAAAAGAACCCTTGGTACCAAAAGAGCTTGCCTTGTCAGTCTTGGTTACAGAAGCACTCGTATTCCCTTGCACGCTATCTTTGCCAAATTTCTTTCTTTTTCCTTTTCCTTTAGATGGACCAGTTATGGCAACGTGAACACTATCAGGTTGTTCAGACTTTAGCCTCTCATCTTCTTGGACACACATGTAAATCAACTCGCTCATCTTCCACTTCTCTTTCTGCGTGTTATAGTTAATCTTAAAAGGACCAAACTGAGCAGGAGGAAGGGAAGTCATAATAAAGTACACGAGAAAACCTTCAGAGATTTCCATGTCCAAGCCTTTTAGTTGAGAAGCCATATCTTTCATCCGTAAATATATGCTCACGAACACCGTTGGATCCACTGTACTTGAGCGTAACCATTTTAATGATGAGAGTAGTAGCATGTGCCTTGGAAGAACCCTGAAACTGCTTTTCAACATGAGCAAGGTACAACTTAGCATTATCTGAGTCAGGAATGGCTCCGCGAATAGCAGTCGTAATGGAACATTTCATAATCATTAGGGATATGCGGTTGGAACGCTCCCACTTTTCATAAGCCGCCTTTTGTTCAGTAGAGCTTTCAGCCGTAAGGGCAGCATGAACGTCAACCCGTAAAGCATAATCCAAATTTATAACTCCAAGCATTATGTTAATCTGCTCTTTCCATTTTCTAAAATTAGTGCCGCTCAATGATTCAATAGAGGAAATATAACCAGTAATTGCAGCAGGACCATACGCTAGATAATAACAATAATCATGCAGGTTAGTACCGAAAACTCACATGATGAAAACAGTTAGTTCATCATTTAACATAATAAAATAAATTGAGGGATAAACAATTTATTTGTATGAAAAAGGTAAATACACAAAACCTTTTTCAAAAGGAAAAATTAACATATAACTTATAACCTTCCGTTGGGCCGGTTATTAACATACAAGTGTTTTTTCATCCTTAACAATTTGGAAATAATTAAAAGCAACATGAGCACGAATTATATCACCGTTAGACAGAAAATAATTTGACCCATGCAACTTATTATTTTCTTTATTTCCGCTTAAAAATTAAAATATAATCTTCCGTTGGGCAGATTAATATTTTAATTAATAAGCGTAATGTGATGTGGTTTATCATTATCTCAACTTATAAAAGATAATAAACTTCCGTTGGGCCGTTTACTGCCAAAATAAGTAAGAACCACTAATTATTTCAAGTTCATTATTGTAGTCTAGACATGCCAAACGAATCATAAGGTTTTAGTATAATCTCGTAATTTTAGACTAATTTTTGAAATTATAATAATATTGGCACGTTATATTCATCGGTATCCTAAAATAAACCAATATTAAACCATAAGCGGCTTTGCAAATTTTATTTTGTAAGGCCCAATTAAAATACACAAGCCCTTTGAAAATCTATTTTAAAATGGTCAAAACAGGCCTAATCCGTAAGCTACAGGCCCACTTTTAAGTGGCCAAAACAGCTCACTTCGGAGGCCTACACAGACTCTTCTAACTGGCCCAATTTTGCTGTAGACAGCAGGCTCTTTAACAGGCCTTTTAAGGCCCAACAGCTTCGGCCCAATTAACAAGCCACTAGCCACAAGGGCCAATGGCCTCAAGCCACAAAAAGGGCCCAAAACAACTAACAGAATATAATGCCTAATTCTGGCCAAACAGGCCCAAGTCGGAAATAGAATACAAGGCTTGGCCGAACAGGCCCAACTCGGTAGGCCCATTTTGGTTCAACATGGTGCCGGACCCTTCAAATTTCGAATCTTCAACGCCAACAAACACACGGCCGCTCGGCCAAAGCTGGCCAACAGGCCACACAGCCGGAAAGATTTCAAGAACCCAAAAGAAAAAATCTATGTTTATGCAATTGATCAACGTGGCTCTGATACCACATGTTATAATTATTTCATTCATCTTAACCTTATAATCAAAATCATTATAATCTTACAATAGCATAAACATAAGAACAATAGGGTTATGAACTTACCGGAATCGAAGGAAGTCATAAATTACCAAGAGCTTTATTCCGATGATGAAAGAACGCCAAGATGCGAAAGCGAACGATATCCCCTTTGGTATTGGTCTTCAGTTCTTCACTACTCTTCTCTATTCTTTTTTATGGAATAAAGTTTTGTATTTTTTCTTTAGTCTAAGAGGCAAAGAGTGACCAAAACATAATAATACCCTAGTCTTAAAGAAGAAAATATATTTATATAGAGAGAGCAGTTGGATCAACCCTAAAGTCTGTCAAATCTCAACCGTCCATCAAAGTTAAGAAATTAGGGTTTATAAGTCTTTTATGTACAATAAATCATTAGTGTATTGGATGCTAAAAGTAAATAGGCCCATAATGTTATTTAACTAATATAATTAATTAATGTCCAAGTCAAATAAATAGTTAATAATAGTATGACCCGTTAGGCCACCTAATTGGATTGGACCGATCAAATCCAACAGTTTATACATGAGATTTTTGTTTATGCATGGAAATCTCGTACAAGAGGTTATTGTATCAAATTGATTGGTCAATCAATGACGATGATGAGATCTCGTATGATGGATTTTTCATAAATTTAGAAATTAGATATGTACAGAACAAATCACTGTTTAACTTATCCAACTTGTAAACTAGTTGGTCATAAACGTGGGATACGATACCACACTAATCCGAGCAAATCCTATAGGATGGCAATTCGTCCCTTATGTCACCATATCTTATCCGATCAGTTCATCTTGTCTAGCTGTCCAAATGCAGCTTTGGAATACGTCTTCATTCACCATAATGTTGAGCATCTTAAGCATATATGTAATTGTAATCTTCATTAAGACATCATGTTCTTATTATTTTTCAGGTAGTCTATATTGTTATTTAAGCTCATCAAGGCATCTTCAACCTTCATTTGCATTCTTGAGACTTTGTGCATCCAAATCCTCTTTTTTATGATTACATGAAGACTTCTTCAAGTTTCGGTTTTAACTTTACTCTATCTTGATATTATGTTCATAGTTTAATGAATTAGATTGATCTTTAAACATTTTTAACTTTTCCTTGCAACTCAATCAAGTGTTTGAGTTAAGATCTTACATTGAAGCTCCTTGAGACATTCATACTAATCGGTCTTCATCTAATGTATCGCTTATTCCAGTAAACCTTGTATTCATAAAGAACATCAGACGCATTAGGAAGAGTGAATTATGCCAGTGACCATTGAACCTTGTTCATAATTTTAAATTTGTCATTGAACTCCCACATGTATCGTACTGGTCATTGGACTCATTGATTTGGTTAATCTCGTCCTTCGGTTAGTTTTTGTTGACACTAAATGCATTCCGCTAAATACAACAGTGAAATTTTTGTAAGGCTCAGCAATGGAGCTATTGTGTACGTATAGGAGAGCAAATGGCAGAAAAGAGGGAAAGAGTAACAGGGAAATGGCAAGAATATATGTAAACATGAGTTCACACTTTTGCCAGTGAGGAAGGAGTCGTTTAGCTGAGGAATTTTAGGAATTTGGTGGTTGACGATTAGAGGTACTTATTAATTACCTAAATAAAGATACAGAGTGTAATGTGCAAAAATTATAATAAATAATTGTTATAGTCCCAGAAATAAAGCTACATTAAATGGACCAATCGGGATTTCTCTTTGTCCATTTTAGCTACATCAATCCAGATGTTTGTAAGTTACTATCTAAGTTCCTTGGTTTAAAATAGCCATCCAACTAATACTGTGACGCACGTGTTTTATCTCACGTGGTTGTCCAGGTATAGGATATTTTTAGCCATTTGGCTGCTATTATCTTATAGCTTTTTCTCCCTAATATTGGCCTTGCTTTTTTACCTAAAAGAGAAAGGAACTAGCTTCACTAAATAAATAACATCAGGTGTGAGACATATAAACTGAAAAATTTTCACTGTTTATATCACCCCCCCCCACCACCCCCCGCGCGCGCCAATGTTTTGTTCAATTATATCTCGTTCTTAATTTTCAACTAAGACATATTAACGGCACGCATTATTTTCCAAAGGGTAAATTATAGTAATGGTCCTTTCGTGTATTGCCAAGTGTTTCCATCTGATCCTTTATCGTCAACTTGTTCCCAATGGATCCCTTATGCTGAATCTATGATTTATTGAGTCCTCATTAGCCAAGGCCGTAAAAAACCACCTCACCAAGCCCACATAGGAAACATCATATGCCCTTCACATACACCTTCTTTACTTACCTTTCCAAAATCTCAAGACTCCAAATGGTTTTCTCTCAATCTCTCCTTACATCGACGGACGATCGACACATGGATGGACAATTGTAAGAAATAAGGACGACCGAATGACGATTGGATGGACGGATGCCACCGCCCACATGACACCGATGTCGATGTCGCCACCCATAGAAGAGGATGACGTCAACCGACGTCAACCTCGCCACTTGCCATATACAACGCCACTGCCACAGTCTTTCACCCATGTTGCCACCGTTGTTGGTTCTCATTTTTTTTTATTTTTTGAGATATGTTACATTGTTATTTGATTCATCTTTTTTCGATAATCATTGTTGTTAGATCTTTATTGATTGGTTTGGTGTAATTGATAGTGCAATTGATATGTATTTTCCTTTGAAATGCTCAGGCACGCGTACGACCATAAATGTGAGCTTTATTATGTAGATTCACATGCCAAGCTCTTGCGGGACCAACTCCCAAATGATGTAAACGATTTGGCGTTTAGAGGGAAAGCGCCTAATCTAACTTTCCAAACAATCTATGATGACTTATAATCGTCCTCAAAGTTCTTTTTGCCTAATGATTTAGAACTTTTCAATGCTATTTAAGTTACTACTATCTTGCCTAGTATACTCTTACTTCTAACCGACCAAGCATAAACGCGTGTCCAAGCGTGTCTATTTTATTATTCGATCCACACTAAGCTCATGTCACTTGTAAAGACTAGAGAGGGCATCATTTACATTCTTAAGTAAGTTTTTATCCAGCCTTTATCACATTTTTTACAACTCATCATTTGGGCGACACGTACCATAGTAAAACCTTATGTCATATGTGAAGAAGCCATGTCTATTGTCCATGCTTAGAACTTGTCATGTATCAAAATCCCATTTTAAATTTGATTCGGATAGGGATTGGTCGGTTGTGGGCCAGGAGGGATTCGAACTAAGCAATTGTTGTCTTTTATTTGAGGATGTGATCTGACAATTATCAACTTACTCCACTTGCACAGGGGCAAACCGGCCTTAAGTGACAACTTGTTCGTAGGCCAATTTCTCATCCATTGATGTCGGGGCATGCTTGATGCCTTTGGATGTATCAACCTCGCCTAGGTCAATACATTACAGTTTTTCTTGGTATAATTTATGGATCTAGTGTAATTGATTTTGTTAAGGTGTTGGGTTTAATGAGGTTGGTGGTAGGTCGTGGATCTGATAGGGTGGATGCGGGTTGTGGTGTTCTTGATGGTGTTGTCGTGTTAACAATGGTGGGTTTGGTAGGGGCAGTGGCAGGTCATGGGTTTGATGGGGTACTGGTAAGTTGTGGTGTTTTTAATGGTGTGGTATAGAAGTAGTAGGTTTTTGGTATTGATGGTGTGGCATTTTTAGTGTTGATAGTATGGTGTTTTTTATGGTAGGAGGTGGTGTTTTTGACATGGTGGTTTTAGGTTTAGGTGTTGTTTATGGTGTGGAGGTGTACTGGTGGTGGTAGGTTGTGGGTTTGACGTGGTGGTGATACGTTGAGAAGACCTCAGATGAGAGATAGAAAGAGCGAGGACCGAAGATTAAGGAAACATTTTGGCTGTTACTCAGATTAAAGGAAGATATCTATGACCCTCGTATAGCGGCGATTAACGGTTGCTAAATATTTTTAGTAACCTATAATTAATGACTCTTAATGAGTGCCGCTAAGAATTGTAGCTGAAAATATAAGCATAAATGCCACTAGCTATATTTAATCGTCACTATACGAGGAGATGTAATTATCTTCCTATAACTAGGGTAGTCATAAAAACTAAATGGGCAAATTTGAAAAAGTTGCTAACCTACCATGTGGGCTTGGTGAGGTAAAAAAGAGAGAGATGTAAAAGCCAAGTCTCCAAAGATAATGGGCTAACGACCATTTTTAACAACCTTAACTAGTAAGGGACTCAATGGATCATGTAATTTAATATAAGAGATCAATCGGGAACAAGTCAAATATGAGAGATTAAATGGAAACAACAGACAAACACATATGACCATTTTCTATTCTCTCATTTTCCCAAAAGAGAGTTTTACCTCTTTTGAGCTATTTTTACTTTCTTTTGTTTGCTAACAAGAAGCCAAAATTTTCAATACCCTTTTCTGAGGAGTCAACATGTTGTTTTCAAGTTTGAGATCTTAGGTAGCAATAGATGTAAACCAAGCTAATAGGCTAATGATAAATGAAATTTTGGCAGCAAATCATGTTGTTGCCAAAAGCAACAAAGTGGCTTTAAAAGTTGTCATGTGTCCTTATATTTTACTTAAATTTTTTAATAAATATATTCATTCTATTTTGATACCCTCACCTTCACCATCACCGTCCATCGTTGTTTACCACCATCACTACCTTTATTAAATGCAACTATCATAACCTAACACCTTCACCACACCACTCACCACCACAACCTTGCCTTCTCGCCTTCCTCCACACAAGCACACATGCACGGGCACACATATCATGACCTAGCCGTGATGGCCACCTCCAAGCAGCCGCAACTAAGATCCACCATTGTATGCTGCTGCCGGTATCCACCACGACCCAAATCTACGCCCCCATCTTTCTCCCTTTTCAGTGACAACAAAATTGGAGGGGACCACCAAAAAGATTGAGCATGTATTTTCCGGAGGAAATGAGCCGATTCTCGCCAGAGACGATGACAAAATATGTAGCAATAAATTGGTGGTATTATTCCTGAAATCGAGGAGCGCAATCACAAATATTACATTTGTACCTTTGCATTTTTTAATACATGTCACAAGTTTGAGTCAATACTAATAAGAAGGAAAAATTGTGCCAAATAGTCATGTGGTTTGGGGTCACTGCAAAAAGCCCTCTAGGATTAGAAAAGTTGCAAAGAGACACCTCAGGTGACAAATTTATTGTAATCGTAAAAAGAATCGTCCAAATTAGTGGCATGTGACGCTCACTCTTAAGAGAAGTACGTTTGATTCAGATTAATTCAACGAAATGACTAAAATATCTTCATTTTTTTTCTTCCCTCCCGAAGTCCTAGTTTTTTTTTCCACACTCCAACCAACCAAACCCGAGCCTCTGCCCTCACAATCGCCTTTGCCGCCTGCTCCATCCAATCGCCCTGTCGCCATCATCCCCACCAACTTCGAAGAGCTTTCTAAAGCTCCCTTTGAACCCTGCAGGCCATAGGACTATCCAATCATGCGGCTGCCATCAGCCCCACTCAATCCCACTATCGTCATTAGACCCAACCAATCCCATCCATCACTACCCCACGCATGTTGCTCCAACTACACCCAACCCCTCTTTTGTCACCACTACAACCCTGCTGTTGCCGCCCCTTCTTCTCATAAACACTGCCTTGTCCCCCCACCCCCACTACTCATGCCCACCGATCAAACAAACCCTAGATTTATGTACCATAAACCGTAGATCTATGTATCAAAATCACATTTCTTAGAAAACCCTAGATTTATGTATCAAAATCACAAATCCTACAAAACCTCAGATATATGTATCAAGCAAGATCATAGATCCTAGAAAACCCTAGATTTATGTATCAAAATCACAAATCCCAAATTTATGTTGATGTTGATCTAAGGTTTTGTGTGGGTATGCTCGACACTTCTGTTGCACAGAAACACAAAAGTGATCTTAAGAATTTTATACAAGGTATTTTGGACAGTTCCTTGATTCTATAAGGGGAACAATGGATGCAACAGATTTGTCAACCTCACCAAAGAGCTTTTTGCAACTACTCCAACTAAATGGGTATCCGGCACAATTTTACCTGAGGAGGAGAAAAAAGAAGTGACATGTCACGTACTCGGCGTCGTTTCATGCACCTCGAAAAATGTGACCGTTAACACTCATCCGTTTCAAATGGGCAGGTGAACACCTCGGTGCCAAACCTCCGCGCGTGCGCGACTTTGCCACTGTGTCGCTCTGTACTATATTTGCCCACTGCCTCACCACTCACCTTTCTCCTCTACGCTTGTCCGTTTCTCCTTTCTCACTCTCATCTCAAATCCCCACACACACACACACACACCTCTCCCTAGAGAGTTCAATCTCAGCCCCATTTCCCCCCTCTCAGTCTCATCAAATAGAAATCAGATCACTTACAAGTTGCAACACACAATCTCTGTTTGTGTGTAACCTGATGTCTTCATGTAAAACCCCATGAAACCCACTTTGATCTGAACCTGTAAAAACCCCATTCCAGCCCTTTGAAACCCATGAAGCAGAGATCAATTTCTTGACCCAATGTATGAAAACTTGCATGCAACTCCCGTTTCTGATCTTTCAACGTAAAACTTATGAAACCCACTTTTGATTTGTTTCTTCTTTGATTTTTCCAGTCTGATTTGAATCCTAGAGTAATCGACAGGCGCGATAACCATGGGCTGCGCACAATCGAAAATCGACAACGAGGAGTCCGTTTCGAGGTGCAAGGACCGGCGAAACTTCATGAAGGAGGCCGTTTCTGCCCGAAACGCCTTCGCCGCCGGCCAATCCGGCTATGCAATATCCCTGAAGAACACCGGCGCGGCCCTGAGCGACTACGCCCAGGGAGAGGCCGAGGCCGAAGAAGACCACCACCACCTCCACCACCAAGTGGGTCCCGTCGAGCCACCACCGCCCCCGCCGCCGTTGATGGAATCAACCCTCCCGCCGCCGCCACCTCCACTGCCCAGCTTTTCGCCCACGCCGCCGCTGAAACGTGCCGTTACAATGCCGGAGTTTGCAGCGGGGAAAACCCCGATTAGGAAGATGAAAAATGTTGCGATTGCGGAGGAAAATGAGGAGGAGGTTGAGGAGGGGGGAGAGGGTGGCTTGCAGCGGAGGAAGGGGCGGAATGCGGGTAGGGTTAGGGAGAGGGAAGAGACGCCGCCGGTGACGCCCCCGGTGCCTCCACCGCCGCCTGAATCGAAAGGTATGGCGTGGGATTACTTCTTCATGGTGGAGAACATGCCGGGGCCCTCTTTAAGTGAGGCGGAGGAGGTTACAGAGGAGAGAGGTGAGGAGGGTGGTGGTGAAGGGGAGGAAGGGTTTGATGAGAGATACGGGGAAATGGATAACGTGGGTGGGGTGGAGTTGAAGACGCCGGAGAAGGCAGGGGCGGTGGGGGAGGGGTACACGACGGAGGAGATGGAGACGCCTGTGGGGGTGGGGGAGAAGGGGGAGAGGCAGTTTATGCATTCGAACACGGCGCCGCCGGATGTTAGGAGAGGGAGTGGTGGTGGGAAGGTTGGGTCTAGTGCGAACTTGTTGAAGATATTGAATGACATTGATGATCATTTCTTGAAGGCGTCCGAGTGTGCACAGGAGGTTTCTAAAATGCTCGAGGCAACTCGGTTGCATTATCACTCGAATTTTGCGGATAATCGAGGTGATTTAATCTTTGCTTGGCAAGGATGTCAACATTCTTAAGTAATTTTTGTTGGACTGTGTCTCTGTTGTTTTAATCTGTTAGAGTGAAGAAAATTTGGAAAGACATCTTTGACTCACAATTGCTTAAACTGCGCATTCTTGTTCCCCATACTTTAGATTGGAGTTTTACTGATGAAATACATGCAAAATTTATCAAGCCGTAATTAGGGATTGGGTGGGATCAATCATATTAGAGACGTTTTCCGTTGTTAGATGAGGAAATGCCATTATTCTATACATACGAAGAAAGTTCATGTCTGTCTATTCTTTGGCTGTTCAGTAAAATGCTAGTTAAGCATTGTATAGGGGCTACTGATCCCATTAAGTTGGGTGAGACTAATCGAGTTGTCTTGTACTACTACAAAAAGATTTCCAAATTTGACTGTCGAAACGCTGGGAATTTCAAGCGCTTTACATCTTAAAACTTGTTTATGGAGGTGTTTATAGTTAATCTGCCGAAGATTTTGTGCTACACGGATATCGTTGCTCAAAGGCACCATAGAGTGCTCAAGAGATTTATGAGAAGCTTAGGGCTACTGCGTTGTATTGTAATGTGAATATAGATTATAGTCAAGGTGTGAATCTCTTGTCAATCTCTATTTATCTGTAGATATGGTGGGCCGTGTCGGGCATTAACATTGTACTTCTTAGTTTTCCACCTTTTTGTGCGGTAAGACTTTGAATTAGACAGGTACATGAGTTAAAAGAACGAATATATGTCTTATCGAAAAATAGAACTTCTTGTAGCGTCAGCCGCTGAAAGATATAGTTAAATTAAGAGGCTCCTAAAACGACGCACATAAATGGCCAGGGAGTATGTCTGGTTTGCAAAGAAAGATTATGCCTCAATTCAGAACTTTGGCCATAATGGATAGAAGAATTTGTGCTTCATGACCTTAATAAGGGGTAGATAAGGCTGTCCTCTGATCAGGTATGGTGGGCAGGGGCTTAGTTTTATACTATTTGTAAATGGGAACTAGGGTTAGGGTTTAAGGATTAAAAGAAAGATTTTTGGGGCTTTGCAGGGTGCAGTGAACAGTACATGTGAACAGTGTTTGGTGTTTTATAAGCTCAGACAGAGTAAGAAAAGAGAATGATAAAGGAAAAGAAAATCTTAGATTTCACTAAGGCCTTCTAGGAGCCTCACCTAAAAGAGGATAATGGAGTCTCACGTTAAAGAGAATAAATGTAGTCTCACCATTGAAAAGGGAAAGCCAAGTTGCTTCTGAAGATTCTGTTAGTTGTTCCAATAGTACTTACAATGCTCGTTCATATAGAGAAAGCAAAAGAGACCTTTCCTACGAAGTAAAGAATGTCCTGTATTCTAGAAATTATGTTATCGAGAACGAAAGCATTGTAGTCAAATTCTATATCAAAGTTTGTAATCTACCACAGTATACCCAAATGTCCTTAATATGCTAAGATGAGCATGATACCCTTCCGCAAAAAATCTGCGTTTTCTCTTTTTCTCCTGCTTCCATGAAAATGCTCTCTATTAGGGTCTGATCCCTATGAGTGCATTTTTTGTGGTATTTTGTGCTCCGATTCACAGTTCTTGGGAAATGATCTAATTATCTGGCGATGTCTTGCAGGACACATTGATCATGCAGCAAGGGTCATGCGTGTTATAACTTGGAATAGATCCTTCAGAGGTATGCCCAACGGTGATGGTGGAAAAGATGATTTTGATGCAGAGGAGTACGAGACACATGCCACTGTTTTGGATAAGCTATTAGCATGGGAAAAAAAGTTATACGAGGAAGTGAAGGTGCATTAACAGCAACTTATAATATTCTTCAAGAATACTCAAACAGAAGCTTATTGTGACCTCGGTTATAAACGTGGCTTATATGCAGACCTGATTTTTTTGGCCTAGATCATATCATTTTGTCGATCTTATACAAGTTTGCTTCATGGTGATAGGCGGGCGAGCTTATGAAGCTAGAGTATCAGAGGAAGGTTTCCCTGCTCAACAAACAGAAAAAACGTGGTGTCAGTTCGGAATCACTAGAGAAGACTAAGGCTGCTGTAAGCCACTTGCATACAAGGTACATAGTTGACATGCAGTCTTTGGATTCTACGGTCTCAGAAGTGAATCACATACGTGATGATCAGTTGTATCCCAAACTTGTTGCTCTTGTTGATGGGTAAGTTTTTTTGCTTAGAATTATTCCTTCTGAAGATTATGTTAAAACCTTTTTATTGTGCATGATTTATAGTTGCAACTATAGAGAGTATGCTTAGGCATTGACATATCCCCGGGCAATTAGATATTTGAAACATCAGGAACTAAATAAATGGTAAATAAAAGCTTGACGCTGGCGCTACCGTAGTTGCTGCTACTGCCTTACATATATATATCTTCTCCTTCCCCCCACCCCGCGCATGTGCCTCTTCTTCTTGTACTTGGTTTCTACATTGGGAATTTACGTAAATGCGTTACATGCATATCACTTGGTGTAGTATGTCCTTGTTTGGCACAATGGTGGTCTTAGAACCATGGCTTGAGTCAGTGAGACAGAAGGGGGAAGAAGGTCACTCGATGATGCATCCTGCTAATGTAAAAGCTGGAGTGTTATTGAGTAGTTGTCGGCTCCCCAATCCCCATAATTATGGGACGATCGAATGGTCCCAATGATGTTTATATTGGAGTACAACTCCCATTTTAGATCGCATGCAAGTGTATGTCCAGTTTTTACTTACTAAAGGGCTATCTGTCGCTTCCCACATCCCACCAAGGTCTGCATATAACTTTTGAGCTGTGTGCCTTGTTGGTAGTTTGGAGCTCGAAGACAAAGTTTGATGTTTTTGATATTAATATGTTGGGACAGCAACAAAATATGAAAAAGAGGAAGCAAAAATTGGCCAAGCTGTGTGTAACCTATTAGCTTGTAAAGTAAAGCATGGTGGTGCTGTTTGTACCACTATCAAATGTATTTTGAGATGCAAGTATACAGGGCATCACATCTGAATTTTTGATCAATTTTGGAACCGACGAACATGCCCTTACCGTTTATCGAAGAACATATGATGCAGCATTTCTCAAAGAACAATAACCTAATATAACACAATATGCAGGATGTCCAATATGTGGCAATCTATGTGCATGCATCATGACAACCAGCAGGATATTGTAGCAGGCCTCAGATCCCTCGACATCTCCGGAGCTCCCAAGGAAACCAGCACTCACCACCACGGACGTACCGTCCAGCTTTGGAATGTCGTTCAAGAGTGGCATTTGCAATTCGAAAAGCTCGTGACTCATCAGAAACAGTACATCCAAGCCTTGAGCAGTTGGCTTAAATTGAATCTCGTTCCCATTGAAAGCAACTTGAAAGAGAAAATCTCGTCGCCGCCAAGAATCCAGACCCCCCCCATCCAAGCCCTTCTTCATTCCTGGCACGACCAGCTCGAGAAGCTCCCGGACGAGGTCGCTAAAAGCGCCATCGGGTCCTTCGCCGCTGTGATAAAGACCATTATAGTTCATCAGGACGAAGAGATGAAGATGAAGGAGAAATGCGAGGAAACAAGAAAAGAGTTCTTGCGCAAGAGCCAGGCTTTTGACGACTGGTATCAGAAGCACATGCAACGCAGGACCCCACCTGATGACATGGATCCTGAGAGAGGGGACGCGAATGATAATTCTGTTGCCGAGAGGCAGGCTGTGGTGGAGGGCTTAAAGAAGAGGCTGGAGGAAGAATTAGCAGCTCACCAAAAGCAGTGTGTTCAGGTACGGGACAAGTCCTTGGGGTCTCTCAAAATCCGGCTGCCGGAACTCTTTCGGGCTATGTCAGAATACAGCCATGCTTGCCTGGATGCGTACGAACGGTTGAGATTGATCCGACAATCACAGAACCCAAATCGGAGTGCATCGTGACCAGCCATTTGCGAGCCGTGTTTTTGGTTAGGGAAGGTTTCTTTTTGTCGCTTAAATCTTCTATCGAACTGTACTTTCTGTACGTAGGACTCTCTTTCTTGCTTTCTTGTAGGCAAATGCTGTGGAAAACTTTGCCATTGTATCCATCCAAAACATGGGGGCAGAGGAGCCAAGTGCCTTGGATGGGATGATGATTACAGAGTATTCAGCCTTGTGTGACTCATCCAAAGTACCAAAAATTTTGCTTTTTTCTCTCTTATGAGCATACACTGCTTCATTGAGCAACCTGACTGGCTGTTGAGAAGGTAATGTGCAACAACTAAAGCAAAGCAAAAGCAGTATGATTCCTCACTGCTGCTCTTGCTATTGCAGAAATTTGCCTGTACACAGCCTATAGAAATATCCTCTTGGTACGGGCGCAATGTATGGACGACCTATCACTGTCTTAATGCGGTTGTCATTTTCTTTGTCTACCTAGGTCTACAGAGTGGGAGGGGGAGAGAGAGAGAGGATCTTACATGGCCAATAAGATAGGCAACACCAGTAAGCATGTGTAAATCTATGTCTACAGAATATTTAACTAGAAGCTCAAGTTGCCAAATAGGTAGATGCCCCCTGCAGCTCCAGCTCCCTTGGTAAAGGGCGCTATATTGTTTGCTTCCATAAAGCCGATTCCTCCGTCAAGCCCGAGCCGGAGCTCCAATTATTCGGGGAAGAAGGGGCGTGAGAACTACCAGATTGGCCCGTGCCTCCATACTCGGTTAAAGAGGGTATTTAAGCTCGCCATGTCCTTGATATGGATATCGGAGGCTAAGGGGCCATTCCCTTGACTCGTATTGATGTTATGAGTCATTAAATTGGAAAGAAAAAAAAATCACAATTTGAAGGGTTGTTCACTGTTCACTCGATAGAGCGGTACGTGAGTTGGTTCAATTTGAAGGGTCGTGAGACAGTTCGGTCCATGTCCGGAGTGGGTGTTGGGCATTCGAGCATTGAGAGGACTTATATGGATACACGTTGCATCTCCGAAAATCAGTGATCTACATTTAAAAAACTATTGAACTACACTTGCTAAAGGGGTAGTGAAGTGAGGAATAAGTAGCTCTTGAGGATGCTACGAGTTCAGCCTGACTAATCTCCAGGAGAATAAAGATGGAAGAATATGGAAATCACTACCATAACGGTAGTTATATTCATCACCAGTAATCCCTACAAGAACAAGAACCGCCCTTAAAACAATGGAATCGATTCCTGTCGCGCACAACTATTTCTCGGTTGACAATCTGTGATATAAGCTTCAAAGAAGCATGACAATCTTCACAAACACGGAGATTCTTAATTATTCTAATTGGCATTCCAGATGGTGTGTTCATCAACCCAAAAACCAGAGCTAATTTCTCACTGTGGCGATATAGGACTTTTTCTTTCTCATTTTCTTCCATGTCTAGCAGAACCACTGAAGTGTTTGGTACATAACCTTTGAAACGCATTTCTTCCAATAACTTGTCCCACCTCTGATATATCTCCTCAGCCTGAGAATGGGTGTCATCGCCGGCCACAAACTCATGGACCACTCCATCTACTGTGATTGAACTCCAACCAGGTGTCTTCTTCACCCCTCGATTTCTCATCAACCTCCTCACCTTTGCCACATCTTCCCACCGCTTCGCTTCCGCATAGATGTTTGACAGAACTACATAGTAACCATCATTAAGAGGGTCCAAGTGACGGAGATGGCTGATTGCTTCTTCAGCCATTTCAATGTTCTTATGGACCCTGCACCCACCAAGGAGTGCTCCCCACACAACTCCATTTGGCTGAATAGGCATATTCCTGATGAACTGGTGGGCCTCTTCTAAGAGCCCTGCCCTGCTCAAGAGATCCACCATACAACCATAATGCTCAATCCGGGGAGTTATCCCATAATCTCTGCTCATGCCGGAGAAAAACCTACGACCCTCATTTACCAACCCCATATGGCTACAAGCATGCAAGAGCCCTATAAATGTAACCCCATTTGGCCGAATGCGCCTCTGAATCATTTTAGAGAAGAGTTTGAGAGCTTCCTCAGCTTTTCCATGCATTGCAAGCCCATGGATCATGGCTGACCATGACACAATCGTTCTTTCTTGCATCTCCTCAAAAACTCCACTTGCAGCCTCCAAACATCCACATTTGATATACATATCAATAAGAGTGTTACAAATATGCGTATTCCTCCTAAACCCGCTTCTATCTGAGTACTCATGAATCCTCCTGCCAAGATCCAATGCACCCAAATCCGCACATGCCGCCAGAACAGCCACAACGGTAACCTCATTAGGCACCAACCCAGCCTCCTCCATCTGGCTAAAAATGTGAACCGCCTCCTTCGGCTTCCCGCACTGGACGAAACCGGCAATCATCGACGTCCACGACCTTACACTCCTCTCGGGCATCCTCAAAAAGAACGCGTATGCCCCCTCAACCTCTCGCCGCTTCACCAGCTGCGTCACCATAATGTTCCAAGTCACAACGTCTCGGTCAGGCATTTTATCAAACAGCTTCCGTGCATCGTCCATCTCCCCACAAGATGCGTACAAATGAACCATAGCGTTTCCCAAAAACACATTCGGCTGAAACCCAAGTTTCTCAATAAACCCATGTACAATTCTACCATGTAAAATATCCATTAGCTGCAAGCAAGCTTTAAGCACGAAAGAAAAGGTGAATGCGTCGGGGCAAACGTCGAACACTCGCAGACGATAGAACAAGTGAATTGCGTCGATTGGGGATTCGCTTTCGGCGAAGGACTTCAAACAGGTGTTCCAGATTACTATCTGGGGTTGACCGGTACGGGCAAAGATTTCTTGCGCGTATAGAAAGCTGGGCGTGAAGGCGCATACGGCGGCGACGCGTGGGAGCGGGAGGGCGGAGTGGTGGGAGTTGGTCTTTATGATGTGGGTGTGGAGCTGCTTGAGCTCGAATGGGGTGTTGAAGGTGGAGAGGAGGTGGGTTCTGAGGGTTTGAGAAGTGGGTTTTTGGGTTTGTTCTGAAGAGGGGAATTTGTGGAGTGGAGATACAGAGGAAAGAGAGTGAATCATTTCGGTTTGGTTAAGAAGGTTTGCAAGTTTGGGGGTTTTCTATCGGTAGAAACTGAAAAGGCAAAAATCGGCGGTTCACTCCATTTGGAAAAAAAAGAGGATTGTGAACAAAAATGGCGCGAAACCAGACGAGATTATAAAGTAGGCAGCTAATGAATGATGAACGTCCTATGTTACTGATATTCAGGGAATCACTCTTGTATTGTCATCACCATTTACGTAACACAATCTTGTTATCCTCCACAGTCAACTCATCGGAGAGCAATTGGCCACAAGCAACTCTTCTTCTCGGTGAGCAACAAACCAGCCCGGTTGCAGTGAACCGACTCGGTGGCGACGAGGCTAGATGAGGCAATTGAGTTCCGTGGAAAGATCATCGAAGACGACGACTACGATTGGGAACTATGATCATTCCCTCCCGATAATGTCTTTATGTTATCTTTTTCACGTGATTTTGTCCGTTTATCATTTTTATTTCTGTATTAAAAAATATAAAAAAACGCCTTTGCAAATAAATAAATATATTTCTTATGGTCATTTTAATTTTCTCCCTTTTTTTTTTCCCGAAAAGCCCCTTCTGTTCACAATTTAGCTGACCATAATACCCTTCGCATTCCCGACTTTTGGCACAAATGGGCAATCTATGATCAAGCTGAGCTCGACCTCCCATTGCACCTGGACATTTCTTTTTGTTACCAAATATGGACTGTCCAAATCCACCACCATCATCAATACTACAAAATTTGTGGTGAGGTTATGGTTCTGGGCGAGGATGAGAGTGGTGGTGAATAGTTGGTGTGGGTGTAGAGGTAGTGGTGACTGTTGGTCGTGGGTGTAGCGGCGGTGGTGGTTGTGGTTATGGGTGGGATTTTGGCGTTGCTCTAATCATTTTCATGGTGATTGTAGGTGGCCGATGATGGCTATTAACGGAGGAAGTGGACGGTGGTGGTACTAGAGTGATCGGTGGTCGTGGCTTACGCTACGGTGGTTATGGTGGTGATTCATGGCAGTTTTGTCGTGGATCTATGGGTCAGAAGGACCGCCGGAGATGAGATCTGTGGTGATTAATTAGTGGTAGCCATAATTTGAGGCGGAAAGGGGTTGGTCCTTCATGGTGAATACGGTGGTAAGGCATGGGTTTTCACGGTGGCGGGCGGTGGGTCTTCACGGTGGCTACAGTGGCGAGGCTTGTGTTATTGGTGGTTGTGATGGTGGGTCTTCACGGTGGCTGATGAAGGTGCTCACGGGAGAGGGGGAGAGAGCGAGTATTTTTTCTTTTCCAACACAAAACCAAAAAATGTAAAAAAAAAAAAAAATGGCATCTTTGCTCACTATACTGAAATTTTGAAGGATGTTTATTTTACGCTCAGAGAATATCACTTTATCTAGGTTAACTTTTGTACAGATGATCAGATTCAGATAGTTAAAGATAAATCAAAGTAACTTTTGACTTCACCGGCATGAGTTGTAGAGTTGTAGATCTCACGACTGCACTTTCTTGACTTTTGCATCTTGTTATTTTTCTCTCATCTTAGCTATATATGTCTTCTATAACTTTACCAAACTTCTCGATACTTTTCAATATAGTTGTAATATGTTACTCTATGTCTACCCAAGGAAAGTAGCCTCGCTACTCCTGTATCCATTGGTTAGACCTCCCCTCCATAAGGTAAACAAACATGTCACTTGTCATTCTTCAAATGCATAAACTTTAAGTGTTCACATCATCGGGTAAAAAAAGAAAAAATTCTAGTTTCACCCAAGGATGTTAGAAATTTACTCTCGATCACTTTTATTTGATGTACTTAAGTCCTGTCCATATACGCTCAACAAACGAGCGGTGATAGAGTTGTGCAAAATCTCTAATTTTCCCTCATTAAAAGTGGTTAACTACACCTCTTGTTGGGATTCTCGCAAGTCACTCCTAGTGTCTTCCAATCCCTCTCTTCTTTTTCTTCGTAATCGGTATCTTCCCTTTCTTCCCTATCCTTCCCTATCCTTCCCTTCCTTTTCTTCCTTCTTGGCTACAAAATTCTGCTACAAATCGGTCCTAAGAACAAACAAAAAGTGGTTAGGAACCATTCATACATCGAGGACTAGTTTGAAGACATTATGGGCCGAATTCGGCTTTTATAAAGTAATATTGTTAGTGTTGTTTACTTCTAAGATTAGATTTTGTAAGATTTGAAGTTATTTCCATTACCCCATCTTTTTGTGGTTAAGGTTTACCGTGTTGACTAATTATAATATTATTATGGTCATAAAACATGGCTTTGCATCCATGGTTTCAAAGTCGTGATTTGTTGTGGAGACACATGTTGGTCCCCCACTATTTCCATTATTATACGTCGGCCCACTATTAAAAAATATCAAACTTTTTATATTTTTAATCTTACTGTATGTTTTCTATTTTATTACATAGAATATTTTATTATTTCAAGGAAAAATTGCATAGAACACCCTTGTGGTTTAGTCGAGTTGCCAAAAGCTCATTGAGATTAGAAAATTTGTGAAGGATACCTATGATTGCAAAAGTGTTGTATCTGAATTGTCCAAAATGCCGCTGAATATAAATTCTAAGATCGTTTTTTGTTGTTTCTGTGCAACAGAAGTGTCAAGTAGAGGGGCGGCCAATGTGCGTGGACTTATGCCCACAAAAAATGCTAGATCAACATCAACATAGATCTAGGATTTTCTAGGGTTTGTGATGTTGATACATAGATTTAGGGTTTGTGCAATGTAGGTACATAGATGTAGGGTTTATTTGAGTGGTGGGCATGGGGACGAGGCAACGATTATGAGAAGAGGAGGCAGCGGCGGCGCGGCTGTGATGGTGACACGGAGCACCACCATGATTAACATCTAATCACAACACCACCATTAGAGATCAATATTCAAAGGATTAACATCATAATGCTACCATGGCAACACCAATAAAAACTTCTTCCATCAGCGAAAACCCATGGAGAAATGAAAATCAAGAGAGAGATGAAGAATGATGGACGAAGAATGAACGATGATTGTAGTAAAATAACCCTTAATTTCATAAATAAGGACCTAATTGTCGAAGAAAAAAAATTGAAGAATACATATTTTTATCTGAACTCCGATTTGATTTACAGATAGTCTTCATCAACAAGGAACCCATGACACATCTTTATTGTGTCATAAGATCCTTTGGAAAACGTCACTCTCATCTTCAATTGATGGTGTATTAATCGTGGGTGCAAGGGTGATGGTGATGGTTAGAGGTTGGCTCAGATCTGGTTGATATCTATTATGTCTCGATCAGTGTTGATGATATCTGTGGTGGTGGTGATGGCGGCAGCGGGTGCGGGTGGTGTTGGCGGCAGCGGGAATGGGTGGGGCTGATGCGGTGGTGGAATTGGGTGGAGCAGGTGAAAGTGGCATGATTTGGGCTGATGGTGGCGAGAGGATTGGGTGGAGTAGGTGGCGCCAGCGGGATTGGCTGGTAGTTAAGGGTTCGGTTAGAGTGGAGAAGAAAATTAGGTTTTGTAAGATTTGAAGTAATTTCCATCACCCCATCTTTTGCGGTTAAGGTTTACTGTGTTGACTAATTATAATATTATGGTCATAAAACATGGCTCTGCATCCATGGTTTCAGAGTTATGATTTGTTGTGGAGACACATGTTGGTCCTCCACTATGTCCATTATTATACGTCGGCCCACTACTAAAAAATATCAAATATTTATATTTTTAATCTTATTGTATGTTTTCTATTTTATTGCATAGAATATTTTATTATTTCAAGGAAAAATTGCATAGAACACCCTTGCCAAAAGCTCATTGGGATTAGAAAAGTTGAAAAGGGACATCTGCGATTGCAAAAGTGTTGTATCTGGATTGTCCAAAATGACGTTAAATATAAATTTTAAGATCGTCTTTTGTTGTTTATGTGCAACACAATGTCAAGTAGAGGGGCGGCCGACGTGCGTGGACTTATGACCCCAACAAATACTAGATCAACATTAACATAGATCTAGGGTTTTTAGGGTTTGTGATGTTGATACATAGATCTAGGGTTTGTGCAATGTTGGTACATAGATCTAGGATTTATTTTAGTGGTGGGCATTAGGGGCGAGGCATGGATTATGAGAAGAGAGAGCAAGGGGGGCGCGACTGTAATGGTGACATGGAGCACCACCATGATCAACATCTAATCCACAACACCACCATTAGAGATCAATATTCAAAGGATTAACATCATAATATTACCACAACAACACCAATAAAAACTTCTTCCATCAGCAAAAACCTATGGTAAAATGAGAATATAAAGAGATGAAGAATGAACGACGATTGCAGCAAAATAACCCTTAATTTCATCAATAAGAACCCAATTGCCGAAGAAAAAATTGAGGAGCCCATATTTTTATCCCAACTCCGATTAGATTTACAGAGGAAGGAACCCATGACCCATCTTTATTGCGTCATCAGATCCTTCGGAAATTCGTCACTCCCATCTTCAATTGATGGTGTATTAATGGTGGGTGCAAGGGTGATGGTGATGGTCAGGGATTGGCTCAAATCTGGTTGATATCTATTATGTATCGATCAGTGTTGATGATGATGGTGGTGGCGACGATGGCGGTAGAGGGTGCGAATAATGTTGGCGACAACGGGATTGGGTGGGGCTGATGCGGTGGTGAGATTGGGTAGAGCAGGCAACTGTCACGGGATTGGGTGGGGCAGGTGGTGGAAACATGATTAGGTGGGGTACATCGAAGCGACATGATTGGGTTGGCCTGATGGCGGCACCGGGATTAGGTGGAGTAGGTAGCGACATCGAGATTGTGTGGTAGTTAGGGGTTTGGTTAGAGTGGAAAAGAAAATTAGGTTTTGGAAGTGAAAAAGAAAAGGAAGGCATTTTAGCGAAACACACTTCTCATAAGCCTGAGCATCACATGCCATTAATTTGGACGATTTTTCCAAAGATTGCAACATAATTGGTAACTCAAGTGTCGATTTGTAATTTTTCTAACTTCAGACGGCTTTTTACAACCCGGCCAAACCATAAGGATATTCTATATAATTTTTCATTATTTTTATGCCAATTCTCAAACAGTAGTAATGGTTGTGGATTTTTTTAAGATTAGTATTTCAACAACGGTAACAAATTAGACAATTACCTTTTTTGCTTACAGCTTGCAGATGGTTGTGTTTGATACAATTACTCTTCAAATTTACCATAGGGGTTAATTCAGTGGGGTCCAAACGTTGAATGGATGAGGTGGTGTTCAGGGTATTTTGGAAAATATGGATCTAGGCTTATGTACTACCTTATACCGAGGTTTGATTCTAAGTCTGATATAAAGTTAATAAGTGTAGAGTCAATGCTGAAGTATTGTGTGGATTTTGAGAACATTCATATCTATGTTGAAAGGGTGGATCCTGTACAGGTTACTGGAGCTGATGGAACTGTTATAGTTGAAGATATGATGTTAATGAAGAACCACCATGGGATGCAGAAGATGATATGGCATTTGTGGATGCGGATGTTTCACTAGCAGATGATCTTTTGGCCATGTCCATGAGACTTAAGATGTCCCCTTAGATGGTGAACAAGAAGATGCTCCAACAGAGGTTCATTTAAACGGTAAGTACGAAGAGGTTCTTTTAATTGGTCCTCATCATGAAGATAATTATCACGAGGATGCTCAAAGAAGTGGCCAGAATGAAAATTTTCCATTTGGTGATAAAACAGAGGGTGGTGATGAAAATAAGGGACCTAGCTAATCCACATGAGTACAATGAAGGAATGTAAAGAGGGCTTGAAGATGATGACATATTTAAGGAACCCCGTTGTTCTCATGTGCTTAGTGTTAATGTTGATATAAAGGATGGAAATGGTATCTGATGATGGTGCAGATGAAGATGAATTGGGGAGTTTAGATGAATCTGATGATGAAAAGTATGTGAAAGTTAAATACACTGAATTATATGAAAGAAGAGGTTTTAGTCACCTTTAGGACCCAAATCTGGTTTTAGGGATAAAGTTTTCCAATGCCCAGGTTAATGGAAAGACTTTAAGGCAGTAGAGTGTTAAGAGGTAAAAATGAGGCCACAATGATTACTGTAGTCTACAAATATTGGCATACTGATAATTAAGGTTATAAGTGGAGACTTCATGCTTCTCCCATGAGTAGGGAAAACACCTTCCAGATTAAGAGCTTCAATAATAAGCATACTTATTGGAAAAGACTTTGATAACCAATTTAATGACTTCAAGGTTCATTTATGAGCATTATTTGGAGAAGTTATGGGATGATCCTAATTGGACCCTGAGATAAATGAAAAATCAAGTTAAATAGGACCTTAATGCTGTTGTCATTAGGTTCCAACTATATAGAGCTAAAATGATAGCTACGGAAATGATTAAGGGGGATCATAGAATGCAATACGCAAGGCTGTAAGATTATGGTGAGAGCCTTACGAAAATAACCGAGGCACAATAGTCTTCATCTGCACAGAGAGACCATGTATTGAACTTGCACCTATTTTCAGGTACAATAGTCTTCTTGAAGGGTATGTATGGATGACAGTTGTTAAGTGTTGTTGGGAAGGATGGCGATGTTAATATGGTTCCTATTGCAGTGGTTGAGGCAAAAAACAAAATCTCATGGATGTGGTTTATGAGAACTCTTATGGATGATTTTGTTGGAGTTGAGGAGAAGGATTAGGTTTAAATCTAATAGGCAAAAGGTCTTGTTGAGACCTTTAAGGAGTTAATGACAACATCTTAACATCAATATTGTATGAGATATTTGTACTCCAACTTTAGGGAGAAATTCAAAAGGGTAAGGAGTTGATGGACCTTCTGTGGAATGCTGCTAGCGCAAATAGTAAGGATGACTTGGTGACTACATTGAACATATTCAAAATGTAGACAAAGATGGTCAAATTTTGAAGTGGCTCAGTTCTATAGACCCAAATTTTCGGATAAGGTCACATCTTAGGGTAGGGTCTGAATGTGACATACTTGTTGACAACTTAAGGGATTTTATGATTGTTATGTACTTGAATCCAGAAAAATGCCTATTATGAACATGCCAGAGTGGACTAGAAAGCACCTCATGACCAGAATTTAGGTAATGTTAAGGGGAGTGGGCAGTATCATGGCTCTATATCTCCTAAGATTGTGGAAAATCAGGAGAGGATTAAAGAATCCTCAAAATATTGTTTTCAAGGTGGAGTGGACAGTTAGAATTTGAGGTTGAGTGGTACAATACAACAAGGCTGATGGAATTGAAGGTAATGACTTGCAGTTGTAAGATGTAAAGAGCCAACAAGTATTCCATGCAAACGTGTTGTGACTGTAATATACCTTAACAAAGAGAGGCCAGAAAGCTATATTCACCCTTATTACATTAAGAGAACTTACTTGTAAGCCATAGCCAGCCAAGTTGAACTATTAGCCAGGAAAGCTAAACTTCAAGGGATTGGGTAGAGAGCGCTTCACCAGAAGAAGATGATGGGGTGGGGGGGGGGAGGGGGGTGGGTGGGCAAGCATTTAGGCAACATGCATGACCTCTAATATTTTTTAGGAAGGGTAGAGTAATGACATGTGCCAAGTGTTTGGAGGTTGAGCATAATATGAGTTGTTAGGGACTAGTATTTCCCAAATCAAGATTGTTCAGCAACCAAGGAAGACAGGTACATTTAGGCTCCGTTTTGTAACACTTATTTTTTCAATTTTTTTTCCAGTTTTGTAAACTGGAGAAAATAAACGCGTTTGACACAGTTTTCATTTTTTTTTTCATTGTTGAAAATCAGTTTTTAAAATAGGGCTGTTTTTGAAAACTCCAAAAAGGAGTTTTCGGTTTTCAGTTTTGGTTTTTATATTGAGACCGCCACCACCACCCCCCCACCACCAGCAGCCACCACCGTCGGCCACTGTCACGCCCCCACCACCGCCACCGCAAACCACAACTAAAGAAAAAACTCAAAATAAAAACTGGATAATCAAACACTCATTTGTTTTTGTAAAAAAAAATTAAACTAGTTTTGATTTTTTTGAAAACATAAAACCAAAACTGGAATAGTCCGTTTGCGAGTTTTAAGATGAGAGAAAAGAAAAGAAAGGAAGAGAAAAGAAAAGAAGGGAAGACAATTATCCTTCCTCTTGTTTGTGAGTTTAAGAAAGAAAAGAAAGGACCATTCTTTTCTGTTGTTTGTAAGTTCAGCAGCAAAGAAAAGAAAAGACACCCGATTACACGTATATACCCTTATACTACATTGTGATAATTCTAACAAAGACTATGAATATATGATCCTTAAAAAAACATGATTTTGTTAAGAAAACAAATTAATTTTCGATAAATCATACAAAATACATATCATACTAACGTCATAAGCCTTACTTACATAACTGATTAATGTCACCATGTAAATAAAAAAAAAATAGCCATGAGTTGACCACAAGCATCTCAACATTCAAATCTAATTAATGTGACACCAAAAGCAATATAATCAGTTGTGATTCAACTCTAACATCTAACACAATCATTTGATTGTAAATAAAATAGTAAGTTCCTATAAGAAACCCTAAAACCTAAAAGTCAATAAAAATTTAGTCTTCATTGTCTCAAGGGTAGTATGGGCATTATAAAAATGTTACTTATGAAAGTTTCCTTTCTTTCCGTTTCTTCCCAATTTTGGGAGGAAAGATTTGGAGACAAAATAGACTCAAAAGGAAATTGGTAATCTGAGTAGGATGCCACATGTTGATGCACTTGCTGCTAATGCTATTACTACAACGCTGCCACCGGAAGTACCGAAGCAGGTAATGAACCAGTTGATTCTCCTCCTTTTATCGATGCTGCCACTGGAGCCCAATTTGCAGCTGTTGCTATGTCAAAAAGATTGCCTCCATGTTGGATTCCAAGAGCTACTGAGTCAACACCCTCAAGTGATACTGCTGGTTAATACTACTAATGAAGACACTACCAGGATTGCTGTCGTTGATACAGCAAGGGCCAAGGCTCTTCTTAAAGCTGCACTGAGAAGGAAAAGGGCTAAGGATGCTGCATAGATGAAGCCAATTATTACAAAATGTTAGAAACTAAGTGAGACCAACCAAGCAATCTACTGTTGGTGGCAAAAAAATTGCCCAACATGCTCCTCCAGATTCTGTTGTAAGAAGTGAACTTCCTGATGTATATATAAGTAGTATTGTAATTAGGCTCTTCAGAAACTGTGATGCATTGAATCAATTACACTTCTTTTTGGACAGTGGTTAGTGGATGTTAGTTCTTTTGTAATTGAAGTGATGTAGGTTTGTTTGAAAACCATTTGGTTTTCAGTTTTTTCTCCAGTTTTGTAAATTGGAGAAAAAAAATGCGTTTGACATACAGTTTTCGTTTTTATTTTTCTTCAGCTTTGAAAACCAGTTTTTAAAACATGACTGTTTTTTAAAACTCCCATTTTGGAGTTTTGGGTTTCCAGCTTTGGTTTTTGTTTTGAGACCACCACCACCCCACCGCCGGCCACCGCTACCGCAACCACCACTAAAGGAAAACTCAAAATAAAAACTGGGTAATCAAACACCCATTTATTTTTGTAAAAAAATAAAAACTAAACTGATTTTTTTTTTGTTTTTTTTGTTTTGAAAACGGAAAACCAAAGTTGTGAGTGATTTCAAACGCTACTTTATTTTTGGTTGTTATGTATGAATTTAAATATGGTTGTCAACCACGTTTTGGCTATATCTGTCTACTAAGTGCAGTGTTTTTCAAAGTATGTCTTTTTAGTGTGGTTTGATTCATTGCAAGCAGTTATTTTCATAAATAAACTGTTTGAATATTTATTGTTGAATTTGGCAATTAAAAACATTACACACAATGCACATTTCACATAACACATATTACAACATCTATTCTGTTGCATACTACATCTGAGAGTAAAAACAATTTCAATTCCTCTCAATATCCAACCATTAGAAACCCCCAAAAACTACATAATAGAACCACAAATAGACATCCATAAAAGCCTGAATTTACATCTTTCTATAAATAAGCGCAACCAGCAACCAAACGCAGGTTCCAATTTTTTTGTTTTGTTTTGTTTTGGTTGTAGAATTTCTCCTTCTTACGAGACGTGGCGAACTCAAATTCAAGCATATTTATGTTTTCTACCAAATTGCTAAGCCATTCTCTCCCTCTTCTAGACAAATAGGATGGTCAATTCAGTCAAAATATCCACGGTTGGCCTGAATATGAAACATAAAATACACGAGTCATTAAATGTTTGAATTCGTACCCCACACAGGGCACACCAATGTAACTTTCTTCCAGAGTTTTTTGAACTGTGAACAAAGTTTTCATTCCGGTTATGGTACCACAATAACTCAGCTTCATGCCAATGCCAATTTCTCCTTTTGGAATAGCGCCTTTTTCCATCTTAGTTGCTTCGTAGAAATTGGATTTGAGAGAAGGAAATTGAAATGATTTTGGGAAGCAAAGTTGTTATAGACATGTTAAAAGGCATTTTGGTCCTAAATCAAAACTTTTTGTGTCGTTAATAGGAGTAGGGGCGGAACCAGGAATTTTTTTCAGGGGATGCAAATTTTTTTTTCCCAGAACCCACATGATAATATGATACATCATAAATTCATAAGCAGTACAGAAAGTTGTTTTACTTGATAAAGCTCGTATTAAGCATGATGATCTTTACAAGTAACAAGGCAATTAACATATATCTCAAGGCAGGGGCGGACCTACGTTGTGACAAAGGGGGGCTGAAGCACCCCCTGACTTCTGAATTTTTTTTTCCGGGAATCGCACCGCGACTCTGTTCCCGAAACCCCATTCCCCAAGAGATGCAACTCGGCAGTCACCTCTATATATATATATATATATATATATATATATATATATCTTACCGTGACCTTGAGTTGGCGACCGTCGGTGGACTAAGCTCAGGCAAGCCGTGACGGAGTTGCTTCGTCAGTCGTCACGGCCTGCCTGAGCTTAGTCCACCGGCGGTCGCCGACTCAAGGTCACTGTAAGAGAGAGAGAGGGGATAGGTGACTGCCGAGTTGCATCTCTCGGGGAACGGGGTTTCGGGAACGGCGTCTCAGGGAACGGGATCTCGGGAACAGAGTCGCGGTGCGATTCCCGAAAAAAATATTTTTTTTTCCAAAAGTCAGGGGGTGCTTCAGCCCCCCCTTGTCACAACGTAGGTCCGCCCCTGAATAGGAGGAATATATTAATACGTAACAAGCCATCCCGGCTAGGCAAAGTGTACAAGAGAATGCAACATGCAGTAAGCTAAATACAAAAGAAAATGGAAAACTACGCATTGTCCATGTTCACAAAGTTAGATATTAAAATATGTATCCATGTTCGAATCTAACCTTGCATGTAAAAGTGGCAAAGTCAGCAGCTTCAGGCAACATCCGTTTGCTTCCTAGTTTGATCCTGTAAAAGTAAAAATAAGAGCTGGCGTGGCACACATCATACGTGACAGGGCGGCTGACGCACTAATGGTCTCCTTCCCAGTCACATGTGCTGTAAAAGGGTAATGTGAATGAAATGATAATACTATGGATCCTAGCCGGATTCCTGGAGGTTTAGATATGCATATTCTAACCCTGCTATGAGCCTCAGAGGTTGAACCGAGCTTCCGATGTAGATAAAGCACACCTAATCACTCAGACATTGGCAATGTCTTTCATGTAGGTTATATGTATTTCTAATCGGAGGACTTGGTCATAATTGTGCTCTTCTTGCGGTAGCCTATGCATCTACAATTAATCCCTGGTTTGAAGAGAAGGCTCCCCACATAGTTAATGCCTGAGCTTGCCCTCTTTGGATAGCCATCAGATTAATTTTTCCTTTCTAAAGCATATCTCATTTGTTTGTAGCCATATTTGCCACATAATATAGCCGCTTTGCATTGATTTTTAAAGGAAGTACTCCTTGTAGACACCAAAAAATTATTTTACTAGTCAACAGTAAATAATTTAGTGTCTAGTCAATTATTCAACGCCATGAAAAATACGGGTCGAGATGCGGACTTGGTGCCAAGCAAAAGAATGGGCTCGAACCAAAGTTAAATTTGGAGAACCAGTCCAGATAAAATTATGCGGTCCAACCCATTGTCTTGTTACCAGAAAAGTCAAATTTGACTAAAATCATTCCTAAATTAAGTGGAGAGAGATATCTATTTAATTGAGGAGACCAGATAATTAAGGCGACAAAAATCTCCTTAATTACAAAATCAAAGCTCAAATTATGGGATTTCCAAAAATAAGCCTACCAACTTGCCTATAAATAAAGGGCTTGAGGTAGAGAAGAAGGCCACACAGGGTCTCCGCGATCAAAGCCTAAGCTCCGCTGAAACGCTGTCGTCTCACAGGTTGTGCTTCACTTGAAGAACAATACGCACTAACGCAACACCGTTCTTCAATCCAGCACTTCCAAATTACGAAGATCGGTTTCTCTTTCACCTCAAATCGAAGAGGAATTCGCCTTCAACATCAGTGATTCCACAAGTCAAGATTCGCCATATTTATTCGGGATAAAGCTTTGAAGCCCTCGATCAAGCATCATTTCGCTAATCTTTCAAAGATTGAAGAAGCCAAATCCACCCTCCAAGATCAAGCTATTTCAGCCCTTGGATCGTGAACAAACCGGAGATCGAATCAGAGGATTTACATTCGTATTATGTAAAAATTACAGAGTGGTGTAACCTTATTACATAAAATCTTTAAATTGAATTTTTGTGCAATTATTTCTTGTCTTGCAGTTTAGACACGAAATTTGTGCGTACAAATTTCTGGCACGCCCAGTGGGACCACTCTGCCTCTCATCTCCATCTCCACAAGAAGAAAATCAAAGCCTCCACTACTCGTCAATGGCATCAAATACTTCACTTGAAGAGCAACTGGCCGCTATGTCTCATGCAATTGAAAATTTGACAAAGACGGTAGAGGAAAAAGATCTTCAAATTGCAAACTTGATGAACAAGTTGGAATCGAAGAAGAGTGAAGAATCAAAGTCATGTGACATGGATGATGCAGACGAGGCTCTCAAGCAAGTTGATACCAACGAGCATCCAGACGCATCCACCTCCGGCGGATATAAAAACAAAGAGAGTAAGTTCATCTCTACCGCTTCCCTGTCTATCCAGCAACTACAAGAAATGATAGCAAACACAATCAAGGCTCAATACGGAGGACCGTCTCGCGACAATCTCATGTACTCGAAGCCTTATACAAAGAGAATCGACAACATGAGAATGCCAGTCGGGTAACAACCGCCTAAGTTTCAACAGTTTGATGGGAAGGGCAACCCAAGGCAGCACGTCGCCCATTTCATCGAGACTTGCAACGATGCTGGAACAGAAGGGGACTTCCTCGTGAAGCAGTTCGTCCGATCTTTAAAAGGGAACGCCTTCGATTGGTATACAGACTTAGAGCCCGAGTCGATAGACTGTTGGGAAGAAATGGAACGTGAGTTCCAGAATCGTTTCTACAGCACCCGTCGTTCTGTGAGCATGATGGAACTTACGAACACCAAGCAACGAAAAGAAGAGCATGTAGTGGATTACATCAACAGGTGGCGAGCTTTGAGCTTGGACTGTAAAGAAAGACTGTCTGAAGCCTCTGCCGTAGAAATGTGTATGCAAGGCATGCACTGGGGGCTCCTATACATTTTACAAGGTAACAAACCTTGCACTTTTGAGGAGCTGGCAACACGAGGCCACAATATGGAGATCACCATATCAAGTCACGGTGGAAATAACCCCCAAATAGGTGACCCCCGTGAAGACACCAGAGAAGCAAGATGGTGGTGGGGTTCAAAAGCAACCATAGAAGATTCAATGGTTGTCACGGCAACTCCATTAAAGACCTTCGATAAACATAAAAAAGAGAAACAAGACAAGAAGAAAAATCAGCCTCAAGGGAGAGAAAGACAACAGCCAAAGTTCAAAGAGTTAGAACAAAAAGTATATCCCTTCTCAGACTCGAAAGTCCGGGGGATACTAGACTTTCTATTCGAACATAAGCTTATTGATCTCCCTAAGATGAAACGCGTGGAAGAGGCGGGGCAGGTTAACAAGTCGAGATACTGCAAGTACCACCGGCTCATCAGTCATCCTACCGAAAAGTGCTTCACACTCAAGGAGGTGATTATGGACTTGTCTAAAAAGGGCAAAATCCATCTAGATGACGAAGGAGTTGAGGAATCAAACACCACTTCAGTCATTTTCAGGCCTACAGTCTCTTCAGCTTCTTGTCAGCAGCAAAAGAATAGATCGCCTGAGGCCTCCATGCTGGGGGCATCCAAAGCTTGAAAGATCCCCCCAAAAGACTCAGCATCCCTTTAGATCCCCTCAAAATGTAAAGAGGTTAAGCCTTCACAAGGGATGCATTAAAATTTATATCTAAGATCAAGCTCTATGGCCCTTGGGTATTAGAAGAAAAACAAAAAAAAAATCCAAGTCAAGTCTTCTTCATTCGATCAATCTTCAAGCCCGGATTCGAAGGTCAAAGTCGTATCATCTAGTTGAAGGTCAAGTACTGAAGCCCTTCAACTAGTTTCAAGTCTTCCTCATCCGATCAATCTTCAAGCCCGAATTCGAAGGTCAACATCGTATCATCTTGTTGGAGATCAAGCTTTGAAGCCCTTCAACTAGTTTCAAGTCTTCTTCATCCGATCAAGCTTTAACCTCGGATTCGAAGGTCAACATCGTATCATCTTGTTGGAGATCAAGCTTTGAAGCCCTTCAACTAGTTTCAAGTTTTCTTCATCCGACAAGCTTCAAGCCCGGATTCGAAGGTCAACATCGTATCATCTTGTTGGAGATCAAGCTTTGAAGCCCTTCAACTAGTTTCAAGTCTTCCTCATCCGATCAATCTTCAAGCCCGAATTCGAAGGTCAACATCGTATCATCTTGTTGGAGATCAAGCTTTGAAGCCCTTCAACTAGTTTCAAGTCTTCTTCATCCGATCAAGCTTTAACCTCGGATTCGAAGGTCAACATCGTATCATCTTGTTGGAGATCAAGCTTTGAAGCCCTTCAACTAGTTTCAAGTTTTCTTCATCCGATCAAGCTTCAAGCCCGGATTCGAAGGTCAACATCGTATCATCTTGTTGGAGATCAAGCTTTGAAGCCCTTCAACTAGTTTCAAGTCTTCTTCATCCGACAAGCTTCAAGCCCGGATTCGAAGGTCAACATCGTATCTTCTTGTTGGAGATCAAGCTTTGAAGCCCTTCAACCGCTACAAGCCATCTTCATCCGATCAAGCTTCAAGCCTGGATTCGAAGGTCATAGTCGTATCATCTTGTTGAAGATCAAGCACTGAAGCCCTTCAACTAGCTGCAAGTCGTCTTCATCCGACCAAGCTTCAAGCCCGGATTCGAAGGTCAACGTTGCATCGTCTGGTTGAAGATCAAGCTCTGAAGCCTTTTAACTAGCTACAAGTCATCTTCATTCGATTAAGCTCGATGCCCGAAGTGAAGACCGGAATCAAAGATCAAAGCTCCTCGGCACGAGCCTAAACTGCAAGATCAAAGTTGCACACTTAACGCTCCTCAGCATGAGCTTAAACTGCACGAACAACGCTCCTCAGTACGAGCCTAAACTGCAATATCAATGCTCTTGGCCCGCACGAGCTAAAACTGTGAACGGCCCAATCAAAAAAAATATTATATATATATATATATATATATATATATATATATATATTATGTGATGGTTTAAAAGAGCATGCTGCATGACTGAAAATGACAATGATAAGAGCACAAGAAAGAGTAGATAATGCAAGTAAGATTCATGAGCGGGACGCATCAAATGCACTTTTGGAGCTAGCTGATGGAGTGATGCCATTTCTTGAACTAGCTGATAGAGTGATGGCACAGTCACGATCATAATGCTGGTCGATAGAGGACTCGCACATGAGAAAAAGTCAACGTGCGAGATGTGTCGAGCGCATTTCTTGAACTAGCTGATGGAGTGATGCCACAGTCACGATCATAATGCTGGTCGACAGAGGACTCGCACATGAGGAAAGTCAACATGCAAGACGTGTTGAGCGCATTTCTTGAACTAGCTGATGGAGTGATGCTACAGTCACAAATCATAATGATGGTCGACAGAGGACTCGCACATGAGGAAAAGTCAACGTGCGAGACGTGTCGAGCGCATTTCTGGAACTAGTTGATTGAATGATGCTGCAGTCACGATCATAATGCTGGTCGATAGAGGACTCGAACATGAGGGAAAGTCAACGTGCGAGACGTGTCGAGCACATTTCTTTGGGCCAGTCAAAGGAGCCTTGCTGCTGTCGCATCCATTAGGTCAACAAATGACCTGCACACACGAAAAGTCGAAATGCAATGTCAACCGAAGAGCACGCAAAAGAAGGCAAGACCCACTGCATATCTTGTTGAGCACGCGTTCAATTCAGTCAAATGTAGAGCTGTCATGATCGAGTCAAAAATGCCGGTCAACGAAGGACCTTGCGTACGAGGGAATGTCTAAACACAAATTTACCGAGCGGGTGTTCGTAGCAATCTTGTCACGTGGCATATTGTAGTAAAAGATTTGGCACCAAAATCTTACCTGAAGAAAAGAAAAAAAAAAGAGCGAGAGTTGTTGTCATTGCTTGTGTAATGTACATGACTAAAAAAAAAAAATAGAGGATACTTCTTTTAGTTTTACAAGAAAGAAATTGAAAACAAAAAAGGAATGGTGGGGGTTCAGAATGTTCGAGGAGAAACAAACAAAGAAGAAAAAGTCAAAGAAAAGAAGAAGAAAAGAAAAGTGGGCCCACAAAACCAACAAAAGGAGAAGAGACAAGAAAATCAGAAAGTAAAGAGAAAGAGTTGGGCGTTCAGCCCAAAGAAAGAAGAAAAAACAAAATCTGAAGAAAGCCAGAAGAAGAAAACTGGAAGAGAAAAAAAAAACAGAGAAGCAGAAGCGGTGCGAGCGGGGTCAATGCCGCCAAACACCAAAAATACTCCATGGCTTCAGCAACGGCTGGCGACAATGGTGTACTTCGGCCTTATGGTCTAGCAGCCGGCGGCGTACCAGCGGGAGCAGCAGTAGAAGACACCGGTGACATGGGAACAAAGCCCGGCAAAATGGCAAGGTGGAACGCTGGCAGCAGCATCAGCAACGGACTACGGCAACCATGGCAATGGACGTCGACGCAGGTTCCTTTCTCCGGTCACCAGATCAGTCGCCCAATACCGTGCCTTGGCCACCCCCGCTACGGTCCGTCACCAAAAGCTCCATCGGTCATTTCTCCTTCAACCTCCGCCTCCACCAACGCGAACAGACAGCCACCGGTCAGCCATGAACTACTCGCCGTCGTCGCTGTCTTTCGATCTCCTTTATCCAGCAACCTTCAGATCTGCGACCACTGGATCTGCCGCCATTCCTAAACAATCTTCACCGCAACACGAGTGCCGAATCTTTCTCCTTCCGATCACAGTCAACAGACCACCACTGTCGGCGCCGCAAGAAACATCCCTTCCTCTGACGAACACCATCTTGATTGCGTGGCCGTGGAGGTATCAGTCGGGTGCACGGCTGTTGGCGATGAAACGTGATGACGCACCTTGATGATGACGCCGGGATGCGCATGGGCGTGACCGACGGAGACGTCGATGGGCTCAGCCTTGAAGGCGGCGCTGACTTGGTTGTCGAGGGCAAAGTTCAGAGGTTGGAGCTCGCTATATAAAGGCATCAAACCCTAAGCAAGCAGGGCAACGAGCCTTAGGTTGGCGCCAACTTCATTGATAAAGCCCATGCCACAGAATAAAAAAAAATAATAAAAAATTGTGTGCTCACACAATGAATGACCGTTGACCGAGTTGATGCTTGTTAATCACCAAAGTTATGGATTAGAGTGTCACAGCCGTCGAGACCGTGTACCTTGTGGGTTGAGATTACTTTGTAAAAGCATAAAACCCAAAAGATCCATCGGCAAGCGTTGAGCAAGTGAGTCGATGCGGATTTCATAGGTGGGGCCACAATCAAAATAATTTTCTTGTCAAAAGAGAGAGAGAGAGACATATACTTCATGCCTTGCACGGTAACCAACAAAAAGAGTACCGCACAAGTCTTGAAGTGGGGGCAATTTGTAGACACCAAAAAATTATTTTACTAGTCAACAGTAAATAATTTAGTGTCTAGTCAATTATTCAACGCCATGAAAAATACGGGTCGAGATGCGGACTTGGTGCCAAGCAAAAGAATGGGCTCGAACCAAAGTTAAATTTGGAGAACCAGTCCAGATAAAATTATGCGGTCCAACCCATTGTCTTGTTACCAGAAAAGTCAAATTTGACTAAAATCATTCCTAAATTAAGTGGAGAGAGATATCTATTTAATTGAGGAGACCAGATAATTAAGGGGACAAAAATCTCCTTAATTACAAAATCAAAGCTCAAATTATGGGATTTCCAAAAATAAGCCTACCAACTTGCCTATAAATAAAGGGCTTGAGGTAGAGAAGAAGGCCACACAGGGTCTCCGCGATCAAAGCCTAAGCTCCGCTGAAACGCTGTCGTCTCACAGGTTGTGCTTCACTTGAAGAACAATACGCACTAACGCAACACCGTTCTTCAATCGAGCACTTCCAAATTACGAAGATCGGTTTCTCTTTCACCTCAAATCGAAGAGGAATTCGCCTTCAACATCAGTGATTCCACAAGTCAAGATTCGCCATATTTATTCGGGATAAAGCTTTGAAGCCCTCGATCAAGCATCATTTCGATAATCTTTCAAAGATTGAAGAAGCCAAATCCACCCTCCAAGATCAAGCTATTTCAGCCCTTGGATCGTGAACAAACCGGAGATCGAATCAGAGGATTTACATTCGTATTATGTAAAAATTACAGAGTGGTGTAACCTTATTACATAAAATCTTTAAATTGAATTTTTGTGCAATTATTTCTTGTCTTGCAGTTTAGACACGAAATTTGTGCGTACAGTCCTTATGTTGGTCCATGCGATAAGCCATTCAAAGAGGTCGGTAGCAGGATGATCTAGCCTGATTCCAATATCGAGGCCAAATCTTATCTATAATCTATAATCTATATATTTAGATTCGATTGACAGCCTTGCCGAGCAGCAAACTCTAAATCCTATTTTTTAGAAATTTTCAATTTTACTAAATTAAAAAAAAAATCATGTCAGACTCCTATAGGATTTTCACCTCCTAAAACTTCCTGTTACCACCCACGATCTCTTCCTAAAAAGCCTCCATTCCCACGTCACACAGTTAGATTTCTTTTCTATTTGTGCTCTTCCCTTTATTTCTCCACTTACTGACAGTTCTAAATCCTATTCATAGTTGTGTGTTTGCTCACAGTTCTAAGATGGTCTTGGAAGAATTAAAGGTGCTTAATGGTTGTTTATGGTGGCCAAATGTATCTAATGGAATTCAGTGGTTGTTTATGGTGGCCAAATTTAGTGTTTTCTTTCCCCTTTCAGTGGCTACATTTCCTTTTTGCCGCTACCCACCACCTTGCCATCTATTTGTTGTTCATATCATTTGAGGGTTTTCTTGATTAAATGAGCGGTAGGTTGCTTATAGTTAAAGATTGTTGAGTGATGTAGGTGATTTATTTCTCCATTTGTTTCATACCGAGATTTGGTGTTAACTGTCTTTGATGATTAATTGTTGAATCTACGTTAGGCGTGATAGATATATGTTGCTTGGTTTGCTATGTGATTTATTAGTTTTTTGTTGGATCTATGATCACATTAGTTGAAATGATGGCTTGGCTATACGGAGTATATTTTTGATGGACTGATCTTTTTAATAATAGACATTTAGATATTTTTTTCGTTCACATGTTCTTGGTTCGATTACTCTTATATTTTCTTTCATGATGCCAGCCACTTCATTTTCTCCAAAGATGGAGTAATTCACACTTGATTGTAATTGTAACGATGCACTTTTAAACTCAAATGTAATTTACCAATAAGAAAAGAGATCGAAAATGAAAATTGAACATCTATTTAGCTTGATTTTAAAATTATAAGAATTCAAGAAAATGAGATTAGAGGTTTGGAAGGCATAGAAGATGCCAACCAAATCCAAATATATATAGTAAGATTCTCAAATATTAACAATATCTAGAATTTATAATCACTGTGATTTTTTATTTCCCAGTAAAAGCTGATAGCTTCAATCATGGAACAAGAAAAATATATCACATTTCTTAGTTGTTTGAAAGATATGAGGCCGGGAGGACTAAGTGGAACAGAATAAGTGCTATCTCAACAATTAGACTTTATGTCTCCTTGTTTTTTTTTTTTTTGGCTTTTTAATATTGGTTGTACCTTTATTTGTTAACAAATTGAAAATTTTAGCATTAATATTTATTTTATGTTTTAGTACTTTAGTGCGAAATTACTTGACTTACGGTTCTAAAAGTAAAAATAGAAAGTAGAACTTATATATTTTAGGTTATCATAAATGCACTGTATGAAAGATATTTCTGTTTCGTATTTTACGTAATGTTTACTTGCAAGTTAGTTTAAAATGTATGCCAAATAAAGTTTCAAAAAAATTAATCCATTGGATACATCGAGCTAAGAAAACATTATTTTCCAAATTTTAGTTTAGCCATTAGAATATGATATATTTAAGTCTAATTAACTCCTCTAGTAGTGAAGACAATTGTTGCTAAATCTCATTGATTGTACTTTTGATAAAACTTTAATCTTTCAATAACTGCTAAGCCGCAAACACTAATCATTTTTACTTTTTAGTGACAATTAATGTTACTAAAACATAGATGGCGAAGTTTTTATGATAGATTGGTTATACAAAAAGCAAAAACATTTTAGAATGTTTTGACATTTTTGGATATGATAAAATCATTTTCGATTGTCACAGAAAAAAATGGAGAGCAAGGACAGCTTCACCTACTTTTTTTTTTCTTTAACCTAAAACTTCACCTACTTTTTTTTTCTTTAACCTAAAAATGAAACATTTGGGTCTCTTTAAAAAATTTTGGGCGCAACTTTATTCCATTAATTACTCAGTAAGGATCAAAGGAAGTTGATGTAACCAAAGATAAAGCATTTTTTTTTTCTCCAGTTATTCCCACTACAAAGAGATAGAGATGACTAAGTTTCTTTTCAATTATTCTATGAGAACAAAAAATACATACATTTTTTTTATTGTCATATTCAGCGGTGATTTTCCTGTTGCATCACCGAGAATTACTAAAGTGTAAAAGTCTAAATGGATACTTTATTAATCTAAAAGCGTATGAGCGGCGTAAAATTAACGCTTAATATCTGATATAGTATCATAGCGAATTTGAAGTTTTTTTAAGTTTTTTAAGATTCGTTTTTCTAGAGTTTATGATAGTTGTATTACATTTTTCCTGTGCATAGCACGGAGTTTTAGCTAGTTTTATTTCACGAGTTTGCAGGCACTTGATGAAGATATGTTCACCGATTTAATCTCTGAATTGCAGAAGACACACTCCTCATCTGTGGTCATTCTAAGTCTTAACAGCTTATTCGTGGTAAGTAGTCGGTTCAGTAGAAGCTGCCACAAGAACATTTGCAGTTATGTGCAAGTTCAAGCTTCTAGAGGCGGTTCCAAAGTCTTCGACGGGATGGATTTCCTAGATTAGCATTTGGATTTTCCTCTTCGTGTCTCTGAGCTATGCCATCATGTTATAGCTGATAAGCTGAGTTTATTGAGTAGTGACTGAAAGGGGTTAAATCCAAGATGAGTTTACCTGGGAAATCACCCTTTGAGATATGATTACTCTTAACAGTCGTGCAAATGTTGTCCAGAAAAATGTCTCGCAGTATCTGAGGTGCCCATTCTTGATTCTGCAGTAGGTCCGCCACCTTAGTTACAGATGGTCCATTTCTTTGGTAGTCTTTGAGCACTACTGGTTGAATATCTTTCAAGCAACAGTCTTCCCAGATTGAAATGTATTCCCATTTCCAACTTGCTACCTCAGTCCTGGAAGCAAGCATTCACGACCATGTAAAATACCCCTATAGACCCAAGAGATGTTCCCTGCAGCTGTAACTTCCAAGAACGATTTTCGGTTGCAATATTTACCACCAAACCTTGCCTTAGAAGAGAGCTACAATCCTGGATTAAATTCTAACTGGTTTTTGTTAATAGAGCAGAGTTGAATAGAGCTATGACTTTGAATGCTCCCCACGCCAACCAGCGGTTGATGGTCCATCTGTTGACCCAATGTAAAGCGTTGCCTTCATTCACCCAGGCCCAGAAAAATTTATTCAGGATGGAGTCCAGTTGCTTGCAACGTACACCGGGAATTTGGATACCTGCAAATGATAGACCAGAAAGGATGATAAGACTGATTTAATCAAGGTGCGTCGACGACCTACTTTCTAAAGTAAGAGGCTTTTCCCGCACAACGGTTGTGAACTTTGTGTACAAGTCCTTTAAATAAGTCTACAATATCGATATTTGACCCCAAGTACGTTCCAAAAAGGTCTTTCTTGGGGATACCGAGGGCGGACATGGCATAACCCATGAGGTGTGCTGAGGTATTGGTGCTGAACATGATTATTGATTTGCCTTGATTGATCTTTTAGACCGATTGCTAAAGAATAGGTTGGGATCATCTGCAAAGAATAAGTGATTGATGATGGGGCATTGAGGACTAGGTCTAAGACCACAAAAATCCACCTAAATCTTGTGCTCTGAGGAGGTTGGCTCATAGTACTTCAGCGCATAAGATGAACACGTACGGAGATAGAGAATCTTTCTGTCGAAGGCCACATTTTGGTTGAAATTGTTGGTTGGCGACCCATTAATTAGGACCGCAAAGGAGAGCGTTTGCATGCATTCCACAGGTAACCTGATGAAGTGCTCTAGAAAGCCACAACGAACTAGCATCGCTCTTAAAAACTCCCATCGAGTGGGTCTTATTCATATCCATCTCTAAACATCAGAATTGGGGTGCCGTTTTCTGCCCGCGCACTATTCCAATTAAGTTGGATCGATTTCATCTACGAGTAGTATTTTCATAACCAGAGGGGAGTGGAGGTAAAGGGGAGCAAAATTTCTCACCCCCTGTACAGGGGTCAAACCCAATTTACGCCAACAGAAAAAACTTTGATTGTTTACTTTATGTCACTTTTCAGTGGATGGTCCCTTCCAATTTGACAAGTCTGAATTTAGTGTGATACAGTCATTTGCTTAGTGTTGCTGTGGCCAAAAGCGTGAGAGCTGCCAATAAATCCGGCCTCTTTGACCTGGTTAAAAGTTGAGGGATGCTACAATATCCAACACCGCGGTACCTGATTTTGATGGATGCAACAGTATCCAACACCACGGTACTTTATATTTGGAACTGCTGAACCATTTGGCGTGATATATATTTCCTTTTTTTTTTCCTTCTCCTCTTGAGCATAGCAGCATACTCAAGTATGTGCTAAGAAATCAGTTGGTGATGTGAGTGAAAAAAGCAGACAACTCTTCTCACCCAGTAATCCTTGGGTGAAGGGTTCCATGAAATCAGAATCGCAGTCTGTTGAAATTTCTATATTGAGATGATTATTCTGTAAAGTATTTCCATAAAAAGCGGCGTAAGGTCACATATGACCCATAGAAGTATTTTTCTTCATTTTCTTGCCAAAAACATAAGATCAGAAATTTCTGTTAAAACTATACTGCAGCTGGTTTGCTGGCTCCAGACTTGTTATTAGAAGATCCTTGGTTTTGGTTCTTCAACTCATCCCCAGCCACCAGGAAAAATGCAGTGTGTCTGAGAGAACAGAGGACATCCCGTATTATAAATCTTTTAAAGCAAATGATTGATAGAAGTATAGAACCGCAATACAACTGAGAAGAAAGTGAGATATAGGAAATTGAACCTGAAAAAATTCATCATTTTAACTTTTGAATCTGTGTCTATATCTGTGGTGCTTTCTAATGCTTCTTGCATGTGATGTAACCACCGCTCCGCAGCTCGATGAGTGACAGGAAATGGGCGATGCCGCCCAATCAGCGCAGGATGGCCTGCAGATAGTCAAAATCAAAGATGGATATGACAAATTCACGGTTGACCTTTTCAACTCTTTTATGTGTTTGACCCTAATAGTCATTCAACCGAACCAACATATAAAGACTGTGTATTGTGGCTCATAACCACCAGAACAAAGTATTGAAACCACACCAACCTAACCGAAGAAAGTTTGGTTTTGAAATCAGTAGGAAACTAGCCATATTAGATGTACCAACTTAGAAAGTTTCTCACCACAGGTAAAAGGCTACCTCAACAATGAAAAGAATCTCAATTAACGATATCCAGGCGGTGATATCTTCTCCTTTTGATATGCAACTGAAGGTTGTGTAGTATAGAGGAATACCCTCACTTGTAGACAGCAACATAAAAATGCATTAACAAATTACCCAGCTAGAATTGCTCAAATAGTATGTGACAATGACACTGAGAGACCAACATGCAACTGCTAGGATGACTTGGGTTTGCTCTAAGGACTAACAAGTCAGGATGTATAGTTATAGTTTGCCGCATAATTTTGGTGGTGGCTAAAGAAGTTAGGACTATAGAAGTGTATTATAGAAGACAAAGGCAAGAAGGGGCCCGTGGAATAAATGAAGGATTGACTTTGTTGTTCCCTTTAAACGTTGAATGTGGAGATATATATATATAGCTTTGATTACACAACTGTAGATCATGAACCATATGACACACTTTTTGAACACATCCAATTTGGTAGGACAAAAATCGTAGCAGCAACATGATGCATTCCATATAACATCTTCCAGACATGCAGCAAAGTGAAGAACCAGACATGCGTCACTCTATTGAAAAAAACTGCAAGTATCACAACGCTTTAAAATTGTGGGAAGAAGCAGATGCTCAACCTTCCTACTCTTAGTAAACTGTGTGCATACATTCGTTAAAAGTAATCTGAATTCAAATAAAAACACAAGAAGATCTAATGAAAGACTTTTAAGCATTGTATAAAATTTGAAAAACTGCCATCTTAGATTCTTGCGATATGAAGCTTTGTGTTGCAACTTACTTTGCTTTCATCAGACATGGAAAAATGCTTCTTTGGCCTTCTTGTTTGAACAGATTTATATGTAAGGTGTAGAGGAACTAATTTGCAGAACTAGCCTTAGCACCAAAAATAGCAAAACAGTTGCATGAACTAGAAACACGGGGGAAACCTAAACACAGATATATAGCTATCTCAACAGACAATGGGAGGAACTCGACTAGAAAAATGAATTCTTCAATATGATAGTAGAGGCTCACGAACCTTTTCTCTGAGAATACAGAGGAGGGCCTCCCATTCTCTGCACAAAGAACTGATACTGATTCTGGATTGCATCTTCTTTCCTCGAATTCGCAAAAATTGACCTAAACCACTCCTCCTCGTCATCATAAACCCTAGTTTCCACAATTCAAAGAACACAATCAAAGTGTAAATCGAATTTAGTATGGCTTTGTTTGGTTACGAAAATTTAATACAAATAATAACATTGCATATCCTAGACATTAAGCCACCAAATACAACATCAGAATATAACAACAATCTGATAGATAAACAGAACTTTAAGGCATAAGGGAAATATGTAAGTCTGGCTGCCAAGAAAAAAATTAGAGAAAAAGGAGTCCGCAAAAAAAAAAATAGAAAAGAAACCCCACCAGGTAATACCAAGACTGAAACTTTTCTTTAATATCTCTGTTAATCCCACATTTTCTCAGCAAACCCACTAATTAAGCAGCAAGAAAATTTCAATCATATATGCCATCTATACATTCAGTGATATGTATACATCCATATGTTATGCACGTATAAAGGGTGTTTAGGTAAGGACCTGGTGTAGAAATTGGTGGAGAGGCTGATGAAGGTGGGGAGGCCCAGCTTGTCAAAGAGGTTGGTCTCGTCAATGGCGAAGGCGTCCGCCTGCTTCACCCCGCTCCAGTCGGAGGCCTTCTGCTGCAGTGACTGCATTCTCTTCTCTCTTCCCTCCCTCTATCTCTTGCTCAGTATGTAAAGGGTGGGGGGCTCGTGGATATCACGCTGTGTGAAGCAAAAGGAGGAGTAGGGGACAGGAGAGAATCTCAGGAAAGAGGCTGCGTAGAGGGTCTGATTTGATAGGGAGAGATGCGTGTTCGGGCCACTTACAGAGGGGGGAGAGAGAGAGAGGTTGGCGGATGGGATTTTGTCTTGCTAAAAGGAGATTGGAGGATGGCTGAAAGGTCGAAACCGTGGGCTTGTGGAAATGTCTGGTTTTGGGTTCCCAAAGTTTTTAGACTTGTAACTATGGAGACATGATGAGCTCATGTAATGCACAGTCCCATGTTGGTTTGTGTTGGATAGTTGCTTTATTTGATATTGACCCGAGAGATGAATAAATTAAAGGAATAATTACAGCAGAGTGTCAGTTGTGTTCATTGATTTAGACAAATTATACTTATATCTGTTGATTACATGGAATCTTAAAAAACTCAACGGTTTTAAAAAAAAATGATTTTATTGCCCTTAAGTTGGAAGGTTATTTTTTTTAAATGCCATTACTTCATCAAAAGAGAAAATCAGTCAATCTATCCCACCAACTGCCCCCGTCTCTCTCCTCTCACTCTTCATCTGCCCGAGTCCATGGTGACGCCGCTGGTAGTGTCCGGAGATTGGTCTTAGTCGTGGTTGTCAACAAGCTGAGATCCGAAACCGTTGTGGTAGTAAACGCCGAATCTGCTCGTGCCGTTCTAGGACCATTTTTTCTGGTGTGGTTTTGCAGGTGAATGGTCAGCCGCGGGTTAGATCTGGTCGGCGACGGGTGGATCTGATTGGTTGGGCCACGATGGGGGTTGCAGTGGCAGGGGGTGGTGTGAAATAGGTTGATTTTGCGGCGGCAAACCTAGTTTTGCTTCCTCAATTTATCGTCGAGCCTCGGAGGACGTCAACTTCGCGATGGGGTTACAGTCGTGACTCAATCTGCCACGACGACAGCTTCACCTGCCATCAGCACAAACGGAGTTGGGTGAGGTAGAGGGTTGCGCGCAGGTTGAAGGGAGAGAGGCGGGTCAGCGACGGCGAGGTAGGGGGTGTGTGTGATAGTGTAAGTTTGTAAACCCTAATTTACAAATTAGAGTTCAAAACCCTAATTTTCAAATTAGGGCTTAAAGTGAAAAATTATTCAGTAATCAATATATACAGTACAAGGGCAGTATTGCCATTTAAAAATACATAATGATGACATCAGGAAAAAAATATACTTTTTGGACGAAATCCTGATAGATGGACACAAGTGTTACCTTTTTAACGTTTTTTGTCACGGTATGTTACATTTTGAAACTTAATGTTCTTAACTATAATTTCACCATAACTTCAGGAATATTGCTGTAACTATCCCAAAATTAAATCGATTGTATTTAAGGTTTGATAAATTTTAGGATTAGATGCATAAAATGTTGATGTTTATAATAAAAAAAAATGGTTAAATCTCATCCTATTGTTCATATCATTTTAAAGGATCGAGATCCACTGCTGTAACCCTAGTTACAGCAGTGGTGCTGTAACTCTAGTTACAGTCGTTGGATTAGATCCATTGGCTCAGAGAATGCCACGTTAGCCAATGATCCACGTGTCTCCAAAACGCAGCATTTGGAGTTAACGGTTCAGAAAACGGAATGGACATCACGTTTTCACTCTATCTCCTCTCTTTCTCTCCATGTTTTCATCGGCAACACCTCGATTTATTCTCCGGCAGAAACTTTGACGCGCCATCATGCCAAGATGTCGTCGATCTCGCCAGATCTGGCTAGATTTAAAAAAAAGCACCCAGATCTTCTCTCTTGGTGAGTGGAAGAGGGCCTGTGGAGAAGGATGGTGGGGGGTCTATCGGAGACGGAGAGGGGGCTGCCATCGGCCAAGGAGGAGAAGACGGAGTTCGTGGCACGGACGGAGCGACAATAGAGTGGAAGGCGGCGAGGTGGTGGCGGGCATAGACAGCTTCCTTCGTGAGGCGGCGACGCTCTCTTCTCTTTCCCTGAGTCTGTTGTTAGCTCCCTTCTTTCTCTTTGAGTTTGTTGTTAGCTTATTGCCGCTGATTGAAGTTGAAACGAATGAGAGAGAAAGAGAGGGTTTGAGAGCACCGTTTGAGCCGTGAAATGGGCATTTGATACAATTAACTCATTGGCTGACGTGGCATTCTCTGAGCCAATGGATCTAATCCAACGGCTATAACTAAAGTTACAGCACCAATGCTGTAACCCTAGTTACAGCAGTGGATCTGGATCCCATTTTAAATTCCATGCGAGAGTATGGTAGATTGGGCACACGCTCTTAACATTCAACACCAAAACCCCACCACCATCAAAGGTTGCTCCATCACAAAAGGACGCTGAAATAGCCTTCTTCTTGGCCATATCACCTTCTTCTTGGCCAGACTGCCTATTTCTTTTTTTCTCTCTTTCTCTATCTTCTTCTTCTTCCCTTTCTTCATCTACCTCTGGAACTCCTCAATAAAACCACCGCCACAACCCTGCAATTAACCACAGCCCCAAGATTCCGAAAAGAAATTTGGGTTTTGCTTCAGTTCTGTGCAGGAATTAGGTTTTGGTTGCTTAAGAAGTTCTAAATTTGGATATCGTATGCGTTTGCATTTTTGCTTGTGACTCCTACACCTTGATTTAGGTTCTATTGGTTCTCTCTTATGAATTATGTTGAATGAGAATTGCGCTTTCGATACAATCAATAAAAAATTATTTCTCACAATTCGCTATTTATAGTATCCATGTTTATTTCGAGTTTCAAATGGGTCAAAATAAATAGGGAGAGTGGAAGAAGAATAGCTCGTGCAACAGCAGTGATGGTTCTTTCACATGATTGGAAAGGGAAAAAAAATGCTTAAATTATTCTTGATAAAATTTTCAAAATTGATGATTTTGCGCCCACGTGTGAGAATCATGCCTCATTTTCCAGTATAACTACTACGGACTAGTTAAGAATGAAATTGGAAACAATATAGGGTTTAAAATGCTACAACAGTACGTTTTCGTTTAATACACTTTTGGTCGTAACCATTGAATATATATATATTTTTTTGCGCTTGTAATTCCAAGTTTATATGAAGGTAGTTATCTTCTTTTAAAGCATCTCTAAAAACTTTTAAGTTAACTAAAGGAGAGAGCTTCAGACTCGAAAAAGAAAGCAACATTGAGTCATTCGCTCACTCTCGATTATGCTTAGCTCCTCATGCTTGTACATCCACCACCTTGACTTTTTGTCTTTATGATCAATTTTTCGTAAGCCCTTGCAGTGATGGAGTTCAAGATACCAACCTGATATCTTGAACCCGAACTTTGACATTAACTTTAGAGTCACAAAAATACAACTTCAAACTTCTAAAAGAATTAACGTAGCTCATTATAGTAGCCCAGCCACCGTTCATCAGCCAATTAATACATAGATCCATTACATATATCTCATACAATCACCACTAGTATACAAACAAACGTCATCCATTACTACAATAACTATATCTATCGAGTGGTATGTAGAGACTGACGCGGTCTAAAAATTTGGGCCAAAAGTCATGGAAGTGGTGCTGACTAGTTCAACACGGTTAACATGGTCGAACCTAAGAGATCACCTCCCAAAGTCAACAAGGTCGTAAAAAATGATTTTTCTTTTTCAATTAGAGAAAGTTCGTTGACATAAAGTAAAAGCACAACAACAACAACAATATTCTTGGTCACTTCCTAAGAAGGGGGTCATGAAGACTGGCATAACATCACCTCAAATCATACATGCCATAAAGGGGTAAGCGAGCGAGAATCAATAGGCTTTTGATGTCCAGAAACAACTTACACCCAAATGGCACCAAGGCCAACTAATCTACCCACCCTATACACGCGACAACCAACTGAAAACAAACACTCAGTAGATCGACAACCCCAAAGCTCATAATGAGCCCTCCTCCCAAACAAAACAATACGATTAAGTTGAGGTGACTTTATTATCAAGCGATGAATCGTCCTGCATTATCTTTTTCCAACTAAAAACAGAGCCTCGCCCCCGCCCCCTAGGGTGAGGGGGGTGGGAGGGGATGTGTGGGGGAAGGGGGAGGGCACTCTAGTTTTCTTATTCCATTGACGAGAATAAAACCACCTATTTTTCTTAGAACAACAGACATAAAAAACCTGAGGGGTGGCAGCATCAAATCTCGTAGTAGAGTTTGAATCACGCCTGAAGTAAAATCTCTCCAGCCGTCTCGATACTTTCATAAAGATCAAAATCTAAACTAACAGTATCAACCACACCATGCTTAGCAATTGCTTGTTCAACTTTTACCATATCAAAAAGAAATTTTGTTAACTTATGAAAATCAAAAGAAAAATAGCTCAACTTTGTGTCATGTGTAACCTCACGAGAAATTTCTCTTGAGGCCTAAGATTCTTTGTTATCCTCCATACATACCTTGAAGGGTATGAGAGAGAACTCGCCATATCTAGGTGCAGGGATGCCCTTAATCCATTAATACGAGACTGCAAGACCTCATGGATAAAAGTGATTAGATGGCTGGGACTAGAAAACTCCAACAATGATCCCCATTACCATGAACTTGTCGAGAATAGGACAAAAAACCCTTATCACTGAAAAGTTTTTATATCGGTTAACCTTTATGAGACACATGGGATCTTCTGAAGCTTGAAGAATAATTTACCCCCAAGAATTCTCATTGCGAGGACCATCACTAACTGCACACTATGTTTAGAAGACATCTTTCCTTGATAGTATAAACACCAATTTCTTATCACAGAAGCAAAAAGATATAACATCGCCCTACCCAAACTCTGGTAAGTTCAATGATTCATCCACACTTGAACTAATTTTTTACAACTCAAACGCACACATATCACTACCTCGACCTCACAAACTTATACCTCATGCCCTCGCAATCTCGACATTGATATGGTTTGCATAATGTCCTCAATCTAATCGAGTTTGGTGTGTCACATCTCCAGTATATCAAATGCCTACATGTGGAATACTTGTCACCTCATCCTACGTCCCTTAACACAACAAAGCCACAAAGTTTTATACTCTAGAATCGTGGTATGGGTAACCCAACTTTTTCTCGATGACTGAACCTTTTTTAAATTTAGGGATAATTACAGCAGTGTCCCCTGAGGTTATGGTGTAATTACATGCGTGTCCATTAGTTTGGACAAATTACACTTATGTTCGTTAACCAGATGGAATACAAAAATGCATAACGGTTTTAACAAAAAGACTTTATTGCCCTTGAGTTAGAAGGCTAATTTCTTTCAAATGCCATTACTTCTCCGAAATAAACTTGACAATATTTATCAGAGCCTTATTCCTGATTCAATTCCAGATCTACCCATAATGGCAAATAAATCTACTCAAACTTAGCAGATGAATCTCACAAACTCAATTTGCCCTTAACTTGCCAGATACAATACCCAAATCCTAACCAAATTCTCTTTGAAATTGTGTAATTGCTTTCTTCCATGAAGAACAGAACAGTGGTAGGGTGAGGGAAGGAACTGCCGACAGGGAAGGGGCTGTTGGCGAGCTAGGATAAGGGTAGGGCCTGTCGGCATGGTGGGGGTATGGGAAGGTTTTGAGGGTTTTTCTTGAAAAGTACAAAATCTAACCTTGGAAGACGATCTACTAAAGCTTTGGACAGCCGCAACCCGCTCCCGCCACCAGTCGGCTCGCGTGAGAAACGGAGGGCCAGAGCAGAGCAACGTCCGACAACCGCTCAGACGGCGGTGACGAGTCGTCTAGCACAGCACCTGACTCGTCAACCCAAGTGCAAGCTTGGCCTTCCTCTATTTACTCCCCATTTTTGCTAAGCAAGAACCAGATTTCACAAATGGGAAAGGGAAGGGACTACCGGCGGCGTGGGTGTGTTAGGGGCTTGTCGGCGGCGTGGGGGAGGGAAGGGACATGTCTGATCTCAGATCTAGAACTTTTCTCTTAGGGTTTTTAAAAAAATTGGAGAGAGAAACCTTTTTTTTTAAATTAGGTATTTAACCCTAATTTAAAATTAAGGTTTTAGATTTTTGTACAGTAATATATCATGTATATACAATATAAGGGTACTATTGGCATTTAGAAAATACGTATGAATGACATTAGCCCAAAAAGTATAATTTTTAATGGATCTGAGACTGTTGGACACGGCTGATACATTTCAAAAGTTTTTGGTCATGAAATGTTACATTTTAAAACTTATTATTCTTGACTGTAATTATACCATAACCTCAGGGACACTGCTGTAATTATCCATTAAATTTATGATATTTAGGTCCAAAGTTTTCCTTCTGGTTAGCATAACAGGTTTTAAGGTAATCTCAAGAGTGAAGCAAAGGTGGATGAAGGGTTTTTGGCTGCATGTCTCCATAAACACCATGTAAAGTGAAATTTAGACAAGGCAATAAAAGTGTCTGTACCAATTTTTTTGTTCTCCTAAGCAATTTTCATTACATAACATTACCCGTTACAACCTAAGGCAATACCCGAATGAGTATCCCTGGAATAACTAAGACACCGTATCCAAACGGACGGTCTTGGAAAGTGGCCGACATGACCTTGAAGGAAAGCAAAGTAAACATAAAGGCTACCCGTATTTGGGATTACCAAATTAAGGGTAGTCAAAGGCGGGAAGATGCAAATAATTGCATCAGATCCCTAACTCTGACTGAAACATGGGCGATAGCCATGGGCCGCTTTTCGTGGCGGTTTACAGTACCGCCACGGCTTTCATCGAAGCTCCAAAAGTTGAAGGGGGGTCATCCTAAGGTCGAATCGAAGCGATCCGCAGCTTGAAGGGATTGTTCATCCTCATTGTTTATTCAAGTGGATGTCAAATGGATGGAAGGTCGTCAATTGCTATATCTTATGCTCAAAATTAAAAGTTTGGCGTATTGGGTACGAAAAGTAAAAGTTCAAGGTGTTAGCCATCACCGCCACCGATACTCAATTTGTACTTAGAATAGTCTTATTAGCCTCTCACTCAAGCTACTATCAGAGGTGAGTACGGTTCAGTTTGGGTCAAACTACAAACCAAAATGTAGTTCATCATATCAATTTGAAATTTTTTGGATCAAATCGATTCAACCATCCTTAATTTGGATAGTTTGATTTAGTCGGGTTAAACGGTTCAGTTAAATTGAATTTGGACTGGTTGGAGCCTATTTAAAGTTTTTTGCCCTTTTCACACTTATTATTATGGAGCACGTGTCTTGCACGTGGATGTGGCATAGAGTAATTTTTTTAAGTCATATTATTAGTTGTTGTGATCTGTTGAATGTTTAAGAATCTTGGTTGCAAGATGCTGGACTGAAGAATTGTGTGATGTTGCTAGTGAAAAGAAGAGCAAATGGAGAAATTGAAAGAAACAATTTACGTCTCTGTTGTTGTAAACTGTTAACTTTGCTTATGGAATTCAATCGGAATATGTAATCTTCATCATTTTATTGTAATTTAGTGCGGTCTTCAGAGATTTGTTGTATTTTTTTTTTTTTTTGGGAAAGGGGGTGTTAAATATTATTACCATAGAGTGAAATTTAGAAAAATGGTGCAACATATATTTTATTTGTTAAGACAAAAATAAAGCCACAAAAAGAGCACCATTTCTTGTTGATTTCGACAAAGAGGGAGGATGGCAGTTCCTTTCTTACTTTAAACACCAAGAGAGGGAAAGGGAGCTTGAAATGAACAACAAATCAAAAGGGCTCAAAATATTATATAGGGATAATTGCGTAAAATACCCCTGTGTTTTGGGGTCGTTACAAAAAAACCCCTTGCATTACAAAAATTGCAAAAGAACACCTGTGATTGTAATAGTGTTGCAATCGTTAAATAAATCGTCCAAATCGACAGAGCATGATGTTCACTCTCTTAAGAAGTCTGTTTGGTAGTTTTTAATACATTAAAAAGACTAAAATACCCTCACTTTCTTTTTTCTCTCCCACTCAAGTCCCAACTTCTTCTCCAATTCAACCAAATTCTAACCCTAGCCACTAGCCCTAGTCGCCAGCCCGCAACCCTCAACCAAAACCCAAGTTGTAATTTCTACCACCACCCTCCCCAATTTCTGCCGCCTCCGAGCCCCAACCATCAACCATCACCCTATGTCGCCGCGCCGCCACCCACCGCGAGCTCTGCATCGCTGGACCCGTCGTCAAACGAACCATGTGCACCGTCGCCAACCTCGTAATCAGGCCCAACCACCTGCACCACACCCAAATGTAATCCTAATCGCACGAACTCACCATTTGCACCGTCGCCAACCCCGCAATCAAGCCCAGCCACTTGCGCCGCACCCAAACGCAACCCTAATCGCACGAACTCAGATCTGGGGTTTTAATCGCACATTACGATTGAAACCATAGATATGAGTTTCTGCGATTTGGGTAAATCAACCACACATGTTACCGCGCGAGGTCGTGGTAGAAAGAATCATGGCTGGGCTGGCACGAGCATCATCGTTGCCTCTGATCTCGCTGTGAGATCTTCAAAGTGCACGGACCTTATTGCGCGGCTGGGGCGCCTCGGCGAAGGCATTCGGTTTCGAGGACAAGTTTGTTGGTCTCGAGTCTTCCTTCTAAGCCGCATTAAAACTCGGCAAGAATGGAGGGGCGACGAAAGGAAGGGGAAGGCTTTGACGGTGTTGTGGCGACGAAGGGCGGGCTTGGGTTCTGGCCAAGACTTATTTCTACAGGGGTATTTTAGACAATTTATTTAAATCGTTACAGAAACCGTCAGATGCAACACTATTACAATCACAGGTGTTCTTTTGTAATTTTTGTAACGCGAGGGATTTTTTTGCAACGACCCCAAACTACAGGGGTATTTTACGCAATTATCCCTATTATATATGTCGAATGTAAATACCAAGCATCATATTTCAAGAGAAAAATACAGAATGAGAAGATGTAGTTTTACGTTTACATAACTTAACTAATAGTATTATATAATATCCTATAAGTCTTTATCAAATTTGATCTTCTTATTTGCATGACCTGAGTGCAGAGGATCTTGATCTGTCATTTGACGGTTTTCATTATGTTTTTCTATTGAGTAGTATTCTTGAACTTCTTGTGCTATCAGCCTTTTTCGGATTCTATCATCTCCAGTTTTATTGTTCATCCTAATCAGGAAGCTAAACTCTTTGCCTTCCATTTTTTCAAGATCCTTTCCATTTTGTATGTAACTCGTTAGTGTTAGATGTCGTCCTTGCTTAATTTTTTTAAAGGAATAAGGCGATTAAATTCTTACACCTGCTTTGATTGTATCAATTTTGAGATTGAACATCCAATTAAGTTTCGACTGCATCGAACAATTTTATGAATGCCTGTTGTGTGTCTCCAATTACAACCAGCTTTAGGATGTACCTATTTTTTTTTTATCATTATCATTGAATCAACAATATTCCTTTTCAAAGAAATATTTCTTCTTAATTTCCCAAGTTTACCTTGGCTCGTAAGTTATTGGAGGTTCACACTTGTCGTCCTTACAAGTCAGTCATTTCGCTGTGACTGTAACTTTCTTACTGCATCTTCTGCATACTTGGTGCCATGATTCTTCTTTATTCTCAATAGTCAGTAACTTCATTTTAAAAGAGCAGTACAATTTTTCTGTAAATATATTGTTAATAAGTGTTATGTTTCCAATGTATATATGTGGCGTGCGCGCGCGTGTATTTGTCTCACGATATGTTTTTGATGCATTTGTGAGGATTTTTTCAAGGGTTACAACTGTTGCATCCCTCATTTTTTTTCAACCGGTGATAGACATGGGTTGTCTTTTTTAACTTGTATTTGAACTTAGAAAGCATGAGAATTTTTGTATTATATACCGTTTTGTTATGTTTAGATCATGTTTAAAAACATTGCATATTACCACTTTCTGATTGAATTCACTTCCTTGATTTTTGGGTTAACCTGTAACGTGCTGATGAATGATAGTGACAGTTGAGGTTCACATGTAATATTTTTTACAAATGTTATCTTACTGCTTTCATAATATTTTTGAAACTGCGAATGAATACTTAAATTTTAAGGCAGTCTACCTTGATATTTTGTCGCTTTGACATTATCTAATGCAATAATTGGTTGTTCTTCGGCTTTGGTCTCTAAATCTTTGTCATTGTTGTGTCTCAGTCCTTAACAATGTTTACAGGATGAACCCACCAAGCATGGAGGAAAATATGAAAAAGAATACGATCAGCCATCGAAGAACAACCATGAATGCAAAATATAGAGCATCTGGCCTCCAAATGTAATAACTAAACCGATTTTCGATTCTAATTCCTGCCATATTTAACATCCATGTTCTTTTCTTTTTTTGGGTGCATTTTCCGTCCTTTTTTTGTCCAGTATCCTGTTTGTTTTTTCTTAACTTGATGCTTCAACTTTAGTTATTTTTGTTCGTATATTTCAATTTCTTTGCTTTGTTTTTTCCCTCTCTTTCTCATCTCACCTTTCATTTCCCAATGTGTATATTTGGATTAGATACATCACCCAATGTTCATTTGACATCTATCACATTAAAAATAGAGTAATAATTACGGAATGTTATGACTATTATTGGAGTAATTAATGAAGAGTGGCCAAAAATAATTTACAACATTAGTACTTTTATAAGTAGTTTAAACATAAATATAAATATAGATATCGGTTATTGAATTTATATATTACTAAGAACGAAATGTTATACTGTTCAGATGGATTGTGTTCCTATAGTCATGCTATAATGGAATATCCATATACTCATTTTTTATTTTTTTTGGGTACATAATATCCATATACTCATATCAAGATAAAGATTCATACTCCGTATTATTCTTGAATTACATAAGCAACAAGATAAAATACGTCTTTCCAATGACACACCGAATAGGCTAATAGAATCCAAGGAAAATTAGTCGTTGGACATTGATACATCCCGCCTGTTGCCTCATTACGTGTCTATGAAAATAACAAATGTATATAATTTTTTTTAACACATCATGCTTTAATTTAATTTGATCTATTATTGACGACAAAATATGATTCTTGAACCGAATTAAACCGAACAAAACCGAGTTGATTTTTCAATTTAATCGGTTAGACTGTTTGCTGTTCACCCAGCTATTATCACTCCTAGTTGCTACATGTGGTGACACCTCGTATGAACAGGAGCTTTATCCCTTTTTATCGAAAGAGAAAAAGGAGAACACTGGCCAAACGTGCGTGTTATAAATAATTTCTGGAGAGAGTGATAAAATTTGCGCTCGGAAATAAGAACCCTAATTCTTTCCATCGTCAATTTCGTACACCGCCTTAAGAATTACGACGATAAAACACCTGCGTACGCCCCTAACTGTATTCACATCTTCTCGGATTGTTTCTTTTGGTTGCAGACAGACAGATTAAAAGACACGCCGACACTTCTATAATAGTCGATCGATTATCTCCGCGAATTGCGGCCATCGGAACGGCAGATATGGTGGAAGACGAGGTGCAAACGAGGAAAAGGCGCCGTCCGACTTGGGACGTGGGGCCCGCCGAACAAGTAGAGGTTGGTTTTGGGAATTAGGGTTAGGGTTTTTTTTGTCGAAAAGAATGGGGTCGGATCAGGAAGGATGGCTGTAAAATGGGGTTTTTAGTGCGGATATTACTCTTTGCGGGGTTTTGAACGGTTTGGTGCGTCTTTGTGTAGGCTGATGACGAGGCTCGGCCGCCTGCGAAATGTAGGCAGGGGTCGCCGCCAAAGAGGGACGATGATCGTGACGGCCATTACGTGTTTAGCCTCGGCGAGAATCTCACTCCACGATGTAAGTATTTCTGTCCAATTGTTTGATCGACTTTAATTGGTTGACCCCAAATGAAATGTATCAACTTTGCGGTGGCGGATAAAGCTATTACTGTATAACCTGAATTTGATGGTTGAAGCAAGACTTTTCCTTTGCTTTTCTTTTTCAAGTTTGTGCGCCTATGTAGATGTGTTTTGAAAAGGTATTCAAAGGATTTAAGTTTCGTCCATTATGTCAAGGAGCGGCCTATAAGTTCATGTCTAAAACAGTTTGTAACTCTGAGACCCGACCATTTAGTATGTTCTTCCCTGTTAGGTATTACCCATCGGCGTTCGCTATCTGTAAAGAAAGTTATTAGGCAGGTTATTGTTGTCCATTGATTTCTTAGAACATTTGTTCATTCCTGTATTCAGATTATAATACATATATGTAGATTGGCTGTAGCTATTTAGTCTGTAACATTCTCTTGTGAGCTGTAAGGTGTTTGCCGCCTATAACTTTGCAGCTACTAGCTCCAACGTGCATAATACTAGTTGAGCGGCTGTTCTTCTTTATCGTGTAAAAAAGTAGTGTTACCTCTAGCTTATGGCATAAAGTCAGCTACAGCTCTGTTCTCCTTGTACACGCGTGCTTGTTCGTACAGCCAGTTGGTCTAGCTAGACATTATCATCTATAGAACTTGTTAGTAACTTCATTGCATTCTGTATGGTGACTAGTCATGTACACTATTTATTGTCTGTTAATCTAACCTCTCAGGTTATTATTTTTATGTTTTGGTCATTTCAACTATTAGAACTTATTTCTATTATATTGCCGTACAGATAAGATCCTCGGCAAAATGGGGGAAGGTTAGCTGTCAAGTGCCTGCTGTCTACAAATGTTATTTTTGTCATTCTTCTTCTGTGGTATCAGCAAATTGCTAGTGCTGTAGGCACATTTGGCCGAGTTTTGGAATGTTGGGACCGTCAAACACGGGAATATGTGGCTGTTAAAGTAGTTCGGAGCATCCGCAAATATCGTGATGCAGCAATGATTGAAGTTGATGTACTCCAGCAACTTGCCAAGAATGATATAGGCTTATCACGGTATGTCTGTGTTGGTTTTTAATTGAAATGGAGTTTCTGGTTCATGTTATCGCATGTCCTAACTCGTTTGTCGTTTTCCCTCTCTTCAGCTGTGTGCAGATCAGAAATTGGTTCGATTACCGCAACCATATATGTATTGTAAGTTTGCAAATCAACTATCTATTGCTTTACCCTTCCGTTCTGTTGTTTTTGATACCTATTGTGGCAATACACGGTCTGGAATTTTGGCTTGCCAATAGGAGTAACCCGAAGTTTGTTCTTATTGTGGTCTGTATTGTTGAAGTATATGCAGTAAATTATGCAAGATCGATTGGTTCTCGCTTAAGTTTATGTCTATGTAAGTTCATAATCTTGCACTAAACAGGAAACTCTCCTTGAATGAATTTCCGTGGTCTTATCAGGTCTTTGAGAAGCTTGGACCCAGTTTATATGATTTTCTAAAGAGAAATAAATACTGCCCATTTCCTGTGGATCTTGTTCGGGAATTCGGACGCCAGCTTTTGGAGTCTGTAGCATGTGTGTGGGATTGTTCTTGGCCTAGCTTTATGTCTCAGTTCATATTTCCTGTCTAACCATTTGGTCATATTTATTTTTTTGGCCTGTTTTGTTTGTCCAGGGTGTAGCATTTTCTTTTAGTTGGTTTAACTTTCTTAGCTTATTTTCTATCGCTTACCATACTTGACAGATATGCATGATTTAAGCTTAATCCACACTGACCTGAAGCCAGAAAATATACTTCTTGTGTCTTCTGATTATGTAAAGCTTCCTGACTACAAGGTACTTGGCCTTCTACAGTTGGAGTCACTTTATAATTGGGTATAGATAGACTCGATTATAAGAAGTTTTTTGAAATGGTACAGAGAATTTCTCCAGAAGAAACGCATTTCAGGTGCTTGCCAAAGTCAAGTGCCATTAAGCTGATTGATTTTGGTAGTACTGCATATGATAAGCAGAATCATAGCTCCATTGTTTCCACAAGGCACTACAGAGCACCCGAGGTTATTTTAGGTAACTAAATTACTGTTAGCAAGTAGAAAATGCATTGGTTTTGCTCTATTTGTTTTGCGTGAGTTCTGTATCAAGGCCAATCAAAAAAAGGTTATCTGTGATAACGTTCAATCTAGAGAATTGAAGACTTGCGTAGGAAATGGTTTTTGAGCTAGGGAAAGTAAAGGCGCACCTAGAGGATACTTAACAATCAGTTTTTGTTGCATATGCCTTTGTCAGGAAAGTGTGCAAAGACCAGGATTTGGAACCCAATTTTTAATGGTTAATCAGTAGGAGGCAATACGTGTTTTGACTCTTCTACTTAAGAGTATGTTGATATCACAAGTAAATATGAAACAGGTCTTAGATATTATGAAAGTGACTCATATATTATTTTGTCAAATTTTGGTTTGAGATAGCTTGCCAGCTTTGTTTGTGCTAAGTAGTTGCATCTTCGACCTTGGGTTGTCTCCTTTGAGGCTATGCTCAAAGTCAACAGATCTCGAGATGAGTGAGCAAGGGGTGAATGAGGGGGGAAGGGAGGTGAGGCAGGGTAGCTTAGTTCGGTAACCCGATTGTCCATGGAAGAGACGATTTTTATTAGCGTTGGGGATGGCCACATTTGTTGGCGAAGGTTTGCAGTCTAAATTTAGTGGTCTTGTTTGTCTGCTCTTAGCTTTTTCATAGAGGATAGTACTGAAAAAAAGTGTTACGGGCACGTATGTGCCTGTAGGTTCTAGACCTGTTTGTACTTCATTGTATGGATTTCCAGGATGAAGCTTTTGATTATCTGGTTTTGAGGACAATTTTACTGCAAATTTGTATTCGCTAGTTGGCTCATTTAATGCAAAGAATTTGTGCTTGAAGTCGGTACAATTGCTAAGTGAACAATCATGAACGGGCTTTTTACCATCCTAAAGACGACCAACTTGGTTCATTGTTAGCCTACTTGAATCTTTCTTTGTGTCCATGCTATATGAGGTGTACAACATCAATACCTATTTGCTCTTATAGAATTCAATGAGTGAATCGGAATCTGATGATTCTCCAGGCACCAGAGTTGCTTCGTGACCTTACATGTAGGTTCTGCTCAATGACGCATTAGAAGTTAATGTGTTGACTCGTGACTTTAGAGTTCTCCTTGTTAGAAGTAAAAGCTTTTATTCCCTGATATACAGATCTGTGTGCACCTGTGCTTGTTTGTTTGCGTTTTTTGTAACAGTGCCTTAGTCACTCTAATTCTAAGATAGGAGTTGCCCTGCCTCCAGTGAAACTAGGTCTGATGGCCTAAATCTATAGCCTATAGCAGGCTTAGGGATATTGATTTCTCAGGTAGCGCCGTAGCGGACTATAGCTCATTGCCTCATTTATAATTTGTTGCAGGGCTAGGATGGAGTTTTCCATGTGATATTTGGAGCATCGGCTGTATACTTGTTGAACTTTGCTCGGTTAGTCCTGCTCTTGTTTTCCTTTTCCCCAACAGTGCAGTGATGATATGGAACATACTTGTCATATACATTGAAGACATGTAAATATTGTTTCAGGGTGAAATGTTGTTTCAAACACACGAGAACTTGGAGCATTTGGCAATGATGGAGAGGGTATTAGGGCCTTTTCCAGACCATATGATTCGAAGGGCAAAGTAAGTTATGCTTTTCAGAATTACCAAAGGAACCTTACAAGATTGTTACATTCAATTGATCTGGTTTCAACTGGTGGATTGCAGCCGGGGTGCTGAAAAATATTTCAGAAGATCGCGACTGAACTGGCCAGAAGGAGCAGTTTCGAGGGAGAGCATCAAAGCAGTGAAGAAGCTGGACCGCCTGAAGGTTCCTTCTTCCCCGTTTTTCCTCTTCTAATTGCTACGCTTTTGAGCTTCATACTTCCCTTTTTTGTCATGCATACAAAAATGCTATACTCGGCATCTATGTGGTGGTGCTATTTTCCATGTAACCGAGAACAAGAACAGGCTTAATGAATAGCTTGGCTTACTATCGTACCAAATGCGGAGCATGCTTCATTAGAAGTTGGAAGGAAATTTGTATGAGAGAAAAAGAGTGATCGTTTTTATGCTTCCTTCCCCGTCCAAGTAATAACTGTAATTCTCCTATTGTGCAGAACATGCTATCCCAGTATGCAGGATATCCAAGATCGTCCCTGGTTGACTTGCTGCATGGTTTATTGGAGTTTGATCCTTCCAAACGTCTCACAGCTAGGCAAGCTTTGGATCATCAGTTCTTTAGGACCCCAACTTAGTGGGAACTGCAATGTACATTATGAGTTCCACCATGTAAATGGTCCTGCCCGTGTAATTTTGACTAGTTGACGAGCATGGGCGGCTTCTCATGTGTAATTTCCAATGTCAGCTTGATTTTGTACATATGCTTGTTTGGAACTCTTGCCTGTAATTCTTTCGAGTTTTTTGGCTCCTCGTTCTGTTGGAGCAACAGATTAACGTGTTCAGGAGTCAGCATGAGGATGGGAGGTGAAGTATCAACCAGTTGGACGAGGTTGGTGGCTAGTTTGATGGCATCAGTTCCTGTAAACGAAGGCATCAATTCCTCATAAATGAAATATGGTCAAGTAACTTACAACTTTCGTCCAGGATCAGTGTTTGATGAGATGAGAACCTTACAAACTCGCAGAGTACGAAAATATTGGGTAAACTGGGGACCAATGGCTTTGACTAATTAGGATGGTCAGATATATTGATGGATTACTCCCTGTCAGTGTCTCCTTTAGTCATCTTACAGATAGTGAAAACATTCTTCTCACATTTTGGGAAGACTAGAAGCCCACTTGCTTGTACCAAATCTTCGAACTCCACCACACTAATCCCCTCCTGCCCTCGTTGCCAGAATGGGCCACTCGGAGGAGGGTAACTTACCGGAGGGCTTGGTGCAGTGTATGTATAGGTAGCCAATTATCGGCAACAAACACTTCCAATTGGCTACGTGGCCAAAAGTTAATGGCAATATATCTGGAGGAGGGTAACTTGCAGGAGGGCGCCGTGCAGTGTATGTATAGGTAGCCAATTATCGGCAACAAACACTTCCAATTGGCTACGTGGCCAAAAGTTAATGGCAATATACCCAAAATGGATGGGGGACAGGACGTACAAATCTGGCAAGTTCAGAAAAGAGAAGTCCGGAGTGAAAAACAATATTAAGGAAGAGGATTATATTCTTTCGGCAAATCCAATCTGTGCGTCACCACAGGCGTGATGCCTGTGGTGCGCACCAAAACGGCACCGTTTGCCATCAAAAATTAGAAACCCATTCTCTGTCTGACTTTCTCCATTCTCTTCGTCTTCTACCTCCATTCCTGCCTCCATCTTCTTCAGTTTTTATCCATGCCTCACCAGCCATTACCAATCTATCCATTGTTATTAAGTAATATTTTCCATTTAATCTCGTATTCTCTCCCCCAGTCCTTTCAAGATCCCTATAACAGGTCAATTGAGACACTGTTCCACTGCCTTATTCCGGTGAAAGCAAATCAAAGTTTGATTGTATGGGTAAATTTAACAAGAAATTAAAGACCCATCTTGGTTCATTCTATGTCTAAAGAAAGGAAAATGAAGAACTACCTAGATGTGCAGAATTGGGTCACCAGTTTGCATTCTCACAGGTAAGATGATAAACGTAAGAATTGTTAATATGGTTGTGGAAGCGTGTAGCAGTGATGGTGAGCGGCAAGAAGGGGCAGGGACTTGTGTCTTTGTCTAGAAAGAGGTAGGTGAGAAGGAAGAGAAGGAAGAGAAAGCAGCGAGATAGAAGAAATGAGTTTTATGGCAATGGATTTTTATTCAAAGCTGTGTAGTTTCTACACGCACCACAGGCATGATGCCTGTGGTGACGCATAGATTCGATTTGCCCATGTTCTTTTGTAGGATCATACTGTTTCTTACTATAGATAACTATACAAAGATCGAATGACTCACGATCGAATAACTCACGAGAACTTGTAAGTGATCCAAACATGGCCTAATTGATGACCGACCCTTATTTTGCCTTCCTTGCGGTAACAAGTAAAAAAAGAAAAGCCCTAGAAACACATGTAGAGCAACCTCATCTGTCCTTTTAAGCTCTTCATTGAACCTTTTCATTTACTTTTTTATGAATTTTTAGGATAAACTTTATGTATATATCGACTTCACTTGTTTGTTTAGCTTAACTTGTTAACCTTTAATTTTTAATATATAAGTTGTCATTTGAGTTCAATTCAATATTTAAATGTTGCTAAATCTATCCTAAAAACTAAAAGAAAAATCTTGTGGAACATCTCTACTCCAGGTTAAGTAACGTGTTCATCTATATTCAAGCTATCATTTTTCGTAAAAGCTAAGTCACTTTGACTTCTTAGAGCTAGTATTTTTTTTTTGGTAATAAGATAATTGCATTGAAACATAGAGAGATACAAAAGGATTGTAGCGTTTTATGCCCTTATGGCCATTGCAGATTAAAAGTTGTCATCAATAAAAACAAAAGGGACGGCATTGCTGCTACCCACAAAAGATCCCATCATGTCTCCAAAATGTCTAGCTGCGCAAAATGTCAAGCACTCAATCCTGATAGACTGTGGAGCGTGTCTGGCAAGCAAAATGAGTTAGAGATAGTGCTTCCTTTACAAGCCGTGGGTCTACCCTGGCAAGCAACAACGCAGCCACTTTGAGTTTGATCTTATTCACAATGAAGAGCATACTCATATGATTGGATTAGGTCAAACAATTGTGGCAAAGAGCATACCCACCTTGTTTTGGCTTTTGTTCACAGCATAATGAACCTTGCTTAAAACCAATAGATGATATTCCACATTTCGCAGGTAAGTGATGGAATTGGGGTGTTTGAGAAGATGGTTCATTGCCTAATTGAAGGTTAGCAACACCCCAGCCAAACTTGAATCAAGCACTCACTGCATGCCCTCCATCATCCTACCTATGAGTGCTGCCAGGCCGCGTAGCTGATTGAACCAGTGGACTACATAACATTGAAGTGGGATAATTAGTGAATTAGACGTAGTGAAACTACATAATCATTGAAGTGGGAGAAGTTGTAAATCAGATTGTTGAATGGTTGATGTTGTGAGATCTGGAAGGGTAGTAAAATCTTTTGGTGAATTTGAAGGAAACAATGGGTTTCCTTCATTTTCTCTTTTTCCTTTGTCAGAAAAATGTCATGACTGATGGAGAGTAAAGAGGCCAATATTGTGTCTTGTTTTGGCTACCTAAAAGTTTATTTTCTCGTACACTTGCGCGCTAACCTAGAACCCAGAACTCAGAAAGGGTGTTGGTCCATTAAGACAACAAGATGGTGGTCATGGAAGTCAAAAGCAGCTAAGGAGTGTCTAACAACACGCCTACCAAATCAACTACTCCCGAAGATGAACGACACTTAAGCGTGCAACCTATACTTGACCGTCGGGACAAGCGCCAGGCCTTGATGAAGATGAGTAGGAGGGCGTGGCGGTAGCTGCAAACCTTGGGCACAAGCCCGGACAGAGCGGCCGTTAGTGCGGATCTTGGTGGTAGTAGCAAATATCCAAATGAAAACTTTGAAGGCCGGAGAGGAAAATGGTCCATGTGAATGGCACTTGCACGTGGGTCGATAATAAGAGACGGGAGAAGCCCATCTCCCATCACGTAGAAATAAAAATCTCGAATCGTCTTGATATCAGATAGGCAACTGGAGTTTCACTTTGTATTTCACTTGATACATTCGCCAAGTTGGTGTATGCATAAGCCCACAGCAGTTGCGCATTACATGAATTTGGTTGTTCTTCCTGGCAGATAACTTCTTTCCAGAAAGTTCCGAATCGGGGTCTTGCAACTTTTGCAGTATATATTCATTTTGGCGAGTGTATGTATAGGACGCTGGTGGTCCTTAAATGATTTATACAGGAAAAAGATGTCTTTCGACCACTATGTATAATCCTGGTTGTTAGTACGTTTTTGCTAGATCGGGGTCTCCGTTGTTCGTCACCGCCAACGTCCTTCGTCGGTTGCCATCCATCATCGTCATCCTCCGTTGTTCGTCACTGCCAGCGTCCTTCGTTGGTCGCCATCACCGTCCTTCATATATCATCGTCATCCTCCGTAGTCGCAGTCCGCTATAATCATGAAAATTGATATTGAAATCTGTAATGTTTTGAATTTCAATCGGATAACCCGTTAATTAACCCGGCTCAAATGGGCTGCGTCTGGGTTAGAAAAATACCGACCCATTAAGAACAGGGTCACCCAGTTTGCCAAGTCTACTTACCACCCTCAAATCCGAGGACAAGCAGCCGTTCAACAAGAAAACGATATCCAGCTGCAGATCTAGAAAGTGTGAGGTAGATCAGCTGGGTCAATCTGAGTTTTAAAGATGGTCAAACCTGTAAAATTGGAGGGAGGGAGGGAGAGAAAGAGAGAGAGAGAGAGAGAGACGGGAAAAGGAAAAGAAAAAAACGGGGGGAGAGGTAACCAGCCATGAATCAAAACCACGCACAATGCACACACACCCCGAAAACATACATTCAACAGCGGAATCAAGGAAAAACTTGCATTAGCCGATAAGTTTCATATGGTTCGGTAGCTAAAAGTTGCTCTAAAGGAGAGGAAGAACTTGATTTCCCCTACGTCTACAACTGGGAATACAGCTCCTCATGAAACTTATTATGCACCACGTCCTTCCAACAGATACCTTGACAGCGGCAAAGATCATAATCAAAGCGTGGTAAGATCCCTGAGTCACGAACATACCAACAGTTAGTCACATCCCATGATTTAGTTCCACTATAATGTGCGGAAACAAAGACATAATGCCAAAATCTTGCACCGAGATAATCAGGCATGTGATCTACTCCAGCATATTCATCCGAGTATTTATGGTAGAGCAACATTCATACAGATAAATATTGGGAGTCGACCATATGTATACTAAAAACTAATAGAAGAGCCAAACGGACAATTGGCAAAGGGATAAAACCACAAAGGCAAATAGCACCAAAGGATCTTAGTAAAATGCAAACATCCTTAAACCTCAATAAAATGCTATGTTGACCACTTTCCCCATAATAGACAACCATCGAATATAGGGCCTTCTAGTTCTAGCATAGAACTTCTCTCACCCCTGCCTACTTGACCTTAAAAAGGACTAAATTGTCTAAATTGAACAACCCATAGCAGTTCATATCTTATTCTGATGCTCCAGATTTATTCTTCATTGATTGACAAAACTGACCACAGAGGTATTGTTGCTGTTTCTAATACAATCTTATTGTGCTTATTTAACTTCCAAACCACAACTGGTGCATGTTAAATAATATTTACTCATTAGTGAGTACGACGAGCTCCAAAGATGTGGATCAGGACATCACTTTTGAAAAAACATATTCTCTTGAAGAAAGGATAACAAATAGAAAGTGAAAAGAACATAGACTGAAGCAAAGCATCCTTCCAAACTATTTCACTCAAAAAGTAACCAGCTTTTAAGGACAACCAGATCCAGCGGCCGATAAATCCCCACAATTCATGTGAAGCAGAAGGCTGGTTAAAAACCACCTTTGGTTTGACATTCAACATGGGGCCTCTGGCACAGCAACGTGAAAAGCTAAAGACAAAAATGCCCTAATCATAGGTCTATATTAGCATGATGTACAACCATGCTTCACAAAACTGGCCTTTATGTAGCACACGACTCCACTCCATTCCTTTCACCTACGTAGCATGGACACCAACATCAACATCAATATTATGGCCACAGGACACTGACGGAGACATGGCACATTCCATTTTACGAAAAATCAGTCTCCAACACAGCCAGACACGGCAAGTATATACATGTTACTATATGTATGTAACCGCGCAAAATCACACGAAACTTCCTTCGGTGGTTCGTGTAAACTACTGGAAGGTGAAGACCGTTGAATCTTGGACGCCAATCACTAGGCACAGAGCCCTGTTTAAGCCAAAAGAGGGCGAAATTTGGTGTTAAGGACAGTGAATACTATGAAGCAAATCCACCCTTCTGATGATTTCAAGGTTGATCCTCTGATGGAAAAAACTTCAAACGATGAAAACAAAGTGCATTTCATGCTTGAAACACTTGAAGTTGATTTTGTGCTTTCAACACCAGAACCTAGTAGTACTAACTGTGATTCTGAAAGTGAGAAGAAGAGAAATGCTTGGATTAAGGCTAATCATACTTGCATGAACTACACACTTAATGTTCTTTCTTATGAGCTATATGATATCTACTGTTTGTTTGATTGTGGTTCTGCTATTTGGAATGCTTTCGGTAAAATGTATATTTCTGAAGATGCTGGTGCTAGAAATTTCATGTAGGGAAATTCTTGGATTTTGTTATGGTAGAAGTTAAAAATGTGTCTGATCAAATAAATAATTTTCAGAAAGTTGTGCGTGAAATAGTTGTTGAAGGAGTGCCTTTACCTGACCAATTTGTGGCTGGATGTTTAATTGAGAAAATGCCTCTATTATGGAAAGAATATAAAAGTACTTCGAAGCATAAGTAAAAGGATGAGTCTGAAGATATAATAGTTCATATTAAGATGCAAGACAATACCGCGAAAAAGGAAAAGGAAGAAAGGTCTAGAGAATATTCTTCTAAAGCAACCTGCTTGAAGGAAAATCTGGGAGAAGGTATGGTAAGAATGATGTCAGTATGGGTGACGAACGTCTTAGGCAGAATGGCATGACTATGAAAAGAAAAAAGGGCAGTTGTTTTATGTGTTGGAAGCCAGGTCATCATTCTGTTACTTGCAGGTTTAGAAAATCCAATGATAAGAAGAAGCATAGCCGCTTTCAGGCGAACCTAGCAGAGAATGATGACATTGTAGTAGCAGTCATTTCAGAGATTAATACTGCTGGAAACTCGATGGAGTGGATTGTGGACAGTGGGGCCACTAAACACATCCATGGAGATCATGGAATGTTTTCCTCATACTCAAAGGTGGGAAATGATGGAGAACAAGTTTACTTGACTGATTCACGTACTTCTTCGGTTGTTGGTAAACGGAAGATTCTCTTAAAGCTCTCAACGGGAAAGTCTCTTGCTTTGAATGATGTACAACATGTACCTGGTATCAGAACGAATTTGGTATCAGGTTTCTTAATAAAGCTGGAATTAAGCTCATCTTTGAATCTGACAAACTAGTTTTAACTAGGAATGGTGTTTTCTTTGGGAAAGGATATTGTAGCAGTGGTCTTTTTGTACTCAACACACCCTATATGAATAAAATGAGTTCTTCTGCTTATCTTTTTGAGCCAATAGATTTATGGCATGCTAGATTAGGCCATACTAATATAGGTTATATAAAGAAAATGAAAAATATGGGCCTGAAAAACAATTTTCAGATTCAAACTTTGAAAAATGTGGAGTATGCGTTGAGGAAAATTTTACCAAAAGGCCACATAAAGGAGTAGAAAGGAGTACAGAACTTTTAGAATTGATTCACAGTGTTTTGGGAGATTTTGAAAGCACTATGACGAGGTGGCAAGAAATATTATATTACTAATGTAGATAATTATTGTAAACAAACCAAGCTTCATTTACTTGGAAGTAAGGATGAAGTAGAGGAAACCTTTTTCCCATATAAGGCAGAAGTTGAAAATCAACTAGAAAGAAGAACAAAGAGAGTAAGAGCCAGTAGAGGTAGAGAATATGACTCCAACCTTTTGAAGGCCTATTGTGAGAAACTTGGTGTTATTCTTGAAGTAACTCCGCCTTATTGGCCCGAACCCAATGAGATAGCTGAGAGGAAAAACAGAACCTTAAAGGAAATGTTGAACCGTATGCTAGTAAGTTCTGGATTACCTAGAAATACGAGGGGGGGAGGCTGTTCTTACAGCTTGCTTTACATGTAATAGAGTTCCCTAGATGTTCTCTTCTTGAAAAAAGAGGGAGCTTTTGATAATTTCTACACCCTAATCTTGTCAAAGGTAGGGTTTTACCTATGAGCAGCCTTGAGCATGGTTTTTTTAATCATGGTTGGTGTGTATATATGGTGTGCGAAAAAATAAGCTATAACGCCCTGTGAGTTGTGGAGAAATGATAAGCCTGACTCAAAAAACTTCAAAGTATGGGGGTGTTTGGCTAAAGTAGGTCTACTGGATCCGAAGAAGAAAATAGGTTCTAAAACGGTTGATCGTTGTTTATTGGGTATGCGATAAACAGTTCTGCTTATCTTTTCCAAGTTTTGCAGTCTGAATCTAGTTTCCTGGAACCTTATACCATCATTGAATCAAAGGATGCTGAATTTTTTTAAACTACTTTTCCTTTGAGAAGTAAAACTCTTGAGCATCATTCTGTAGGCTCTAATAATGATACTGTAGGGTCTAATTTTATAGTGCAAAAGAAATACTTAGGAGACGAATTCTATACATTTCTAGAGGATGAAGATCCTCGCACTTATCAAGATGCTATGAGTTTTCCTGATGCAATGTTTTGGAAGGAGGCTGTCTATAGTGAACTGGAGTCTATAATGTCAAATCATACATGGGGGTTAGTGGATTTGCCTCTTGGAACTAAGACCTTAGGCTGTAAATGGGTTTTTAGGAAGAAATTGAAAACAGATGGCTCCATAGACATGTTTAAGGCTAGACTAGTTGCCAAAGGCTACAAACAAAGAAAAGGTCTCGACTATTTTGACACGTATTCACCTGTGACTAGGATCACCACTCTTAGAGTCCTAATTGCAGTTGCATCTATATATAACCTTGTTATTCATCAAATGGATGTTAAGACGACATTTTGTAATGGTGATCTAGAAGAATGGATATATATGGACCAACTCGAAGGATTCATTGTAAAAGGCCAAGAAAATAAGGTTTACAGACTTGTAACAAGCACCAAGACAATGGCATGAGAGATTTGATGATGTTTTGGGCTCTGATGGCTATAAGATAAACGATACAGATAGATGCATTTATAGTAAATTCATAGATGGATCTGGAGTTGTTCATTGCCTGTATGTTCACGACAATTTAGTTTTGGGGCAAGCAACTGATCATATTCTGGTATCAGCCCTTCTTAACGATACTAAATTCCCGAATGAGATTAATACTAGTATAAGTGCAGTTAAAGCTACTAAGAATTTTTTGTCCTCTAAGTTTGACATGAAAGACATGGGTGAGGCAGATGTCATTTTAGGGATAAAAATAGTCAGAAACTCAGATAGAATTGCACTTACACAGTTATATTACATTGATCAAGTCTTGAAAAAATTGGAAAACAATGTTGGAACCCAGTTTCAACACCTCATGATTTGAACCACCATTTGAGGAAAAATAACGATACAAGTAAACGCTCACAAAAGAATAATTCTCGGATTGTAGATGTATCTTATGAATACCACTAGGCCTAAAGTTGTATACACGGTTGGAAGACTTAGTAGACATACAAATAGTCCAAGCGTGGATCACAGGATAGCTACTGAAAGAGTCTTAAAGTACCTTTTGGGGATCGATAGCTTTGCTTTGCATTTTTGTGGCCGTCATACTGTTTTGGAAGGTTACACTGAGCTAACAGATATCCGATAGCGATGAGACTAAGTCTACAAGTGGATATCTACTTACTTTAGGTGGTGGAGCTGTCTCTTGGAAGTCGTCCAAGAAAACTTGCATAGCTAGATCTACCATGGAATGAAATCATTGCCTTAGAAAACACTGGCGTTGAGGCTGAACGGGTTTGAAATTTACTAGCTGATATACCTTTGAGGCCTAACCCCGTTTCATCTATTTCAGTTCATAATGACAGTGAAGCTGCAACTGCTCGAGCCAAGATCAAAATGCACAATAGGAAGTGGAGACACATCTGTCTGAGACACAATGTTGTGCGGTAACTACTTTCCAGTGGGGTGATAACCTTGATTCTGTGAAATCTGAAATGAATCTAGCGGATCCAGTAACCAACGGACTAACTCGTAAGTTAGTATGTGACCATCGAGGGGGATGGGAATAAAGCCCGTTGTATAGGTTGACCCATGATAGTAAACTAACCTACCTAAATGATCCCCAAAAGTAGGTTAAATGGGAAAAACAAATCATGCTGGTCCGTTAGCACTAGTCATATAGTTCTCCCTCCTTGTGGTGCAAAGTGCTAAATGCTATGTAGGAGGTTGAGTAATATAACTCTTAATGAAGTCCATGCCTTATTTAAGGAAGTGTGTTCGTTGCATTTACATACTTGTGGACATTCACCTAAGTGAGTGTGGAAGTGGAGCTGCCTTTGTTGAGAATAGGGCTGATTCCTAGAGCACTCATGATGTCCAGGAGGCACATGGCTGTATAAGCACCATCCTGTTAGAACTCGTCCAATGGTAAGATGTTGTGTGGGTCACAGGTTTGGCCCATTTACATCGAGGAGATATGATTTTCAGAATACTAAATTCATCACATCCCCCGTCTATCGTGGCCTGTTCATCCTAAGTTGAAGTCCGAAAAACATTGGTACCATTACACTTCATCTTTTCGATCATCCAAATCTTTTGTACTATTTTTAAGACTTTGAATCATGTGGGAGATTGTTGTATTTGATTCAAAATTAAGTATCTTGTTTGTTTATCATTTGCTGGTGGGTGCATCATTTATAGTTTAGGTGCATTGCATCTAACCAAAACTTTACTCATTATCAAAGCAGTACTCTTCTTCTGCTTTGATGATGGATCGCACCTCTTCGTGGATTCGATGAATTTTCAAGTATTTTCTGTTAAAAACGCGCCAATTCTTCAATCGCCACTTAGATGCTGAGTTCTACAGCCACCTTGACTCCCTTGCACCTCTTCATGATCTATATATAAGGGCAGACCTACATCAAAATATAGTTTTTAAATGTTCTCTTCATCTCTCAATTAAGCTCAACTGCTATTGACAATTTTCAGTTTCAATTGATTCAAAACCATATTTTCATCATTTTTATGCCTGGGTGATACAATAACGAGTTATGGTGGTTTGTGCAAACTACTGAAAGCAGAAGACCGTTGGATCCTGGACGCCAGTCCTAGACTTGGACCACTGCAGACTCAATGGAAAAGAGGGCGAATTTGGTATTGAGGACAGTGAGCTCCATATCACGCATGGGTCAAATTCAATAAGTTTTCTCTGTTTTTCTTCTCTGTTTCCTCTGTTACATTCATTGTATTGTTCTTATTTTTTCCAACAAAGTGAACCACAACACGAGGAGACTAGATAAAGCAGCGCAACACGAAAAAATAGAAAACCCAGATGAGGGTAGATGATAAAGAACTGACTGTTGGAGGATTTGGAGATGTGGGCGCTGGATCTTCTAGCGCGGAGGTAATTGTTTCTTCTTGTCGTTGGGCCGAGTGTAGTCGGGAGGAGAGTAGATGAGAGCGGCGATCATGGCTGCCGGAAGCAACCCGTACTTGGCCACCGCCGCCAGCTTCGACACCAGCGGCGCTCCCTTCATGAACTCCATCACCTGATCCTCTCTATGGGTTTTGGGAAAGAAAAGAGTCAACTGATCTCTGTGTGTGCCCCTTTCTCTCTCTCTCTCTTTGGTTGCAAAGCTCCTTTTCTTTCTGGGTGGAAACTGGGTAATCAGTTTTCTTTGAGAAATGAACCTGGGGGCTCAATAAAATAATCCTCAAGCACAGTGAGTGAGGAACTTTTTAAAAAAAAAATAATGATAACATATATATATTTTTTTAGTAAAGAGTTTTACGAGTCGTTTCGGCCGGTGATTACGTAATCAACTTTCTGTTTAAAGTTAAAAATCAACTAGGTGAGATTTATATACGTACATCTAATTTAGGAGTAATTCAGTCCATAAATACTCATAACCTCGTTTTTACCAACAAAATTAGTCAATGAAACTGTTACATTCAGTAGTCTCTCTTACTTCCTAAAACAATCATCTCCAGCCCTATCATCTGATCAAGCAAGCATTTTGAATTGGTGTATTTGATGATGTGTAATGTTTCGCTAAATTTAGAACCTTCAAAATTGCTAGTGTTTGTGATGCAAAAGGTCCGTTGAATCATAAGAAAAAGACGATGAGCCCTTTCGTAGTTCCAAAGGCTTCATGATATGTATGTATTCCCATTCCAAATCTCAAATGGTGCTGTTAAAACTTATATGCAGTAAACCTTGTTTGATTCCCTAGACACCGGCAGGAAGTTCAGTACATAAATATGTTATAAACCATTGGATCCACTTCTTTCCTCTTGAATACCGGCCTGAGAGACACGTTAGCACTGTTTGGTTAGGATTCGATTTTATCAGATTTTTCCATATAGCATTGAGATCTGGTGACGATGTTTATGGGGCAACATGTATAACCACAAAATGATATCTCATATTCTCATTGCAGCCAAATCCACCACATATGGATTGTGCAAAGGCAGGAGCATTGCCTTTTGTTATTCATGTAATTAGCGACTCAAAAAATTGGGATAATGCTCTTTCAAACTTTATACCTAAATTCAAAAAAACTACATTGGTAGTAAAGTTGGGCAATGAGGAATAAATGAGAGCAAGATTCTGGATAACTTTGACAAAAAACACACTGGTAATCTAATATGAATCTAACTAGCCTCGACTTGGTGGCTAATCTATTGGTTAAAGTTGTCGGATGAGCAACTTGATCTATTGAAGGAGTCTAAGGTTTTAAAGACCGTTCAAGTTTTTAGATGGAATGTCCTTTGTAGGGTTAAAGCTGGGTTTTGTAACTTCAATAGCGCATATTTTCACTAATAAATAAGTGTGTAAGCTATATCAAGTAAGGGTGGAGATTATGGGCTCCGAACTTTGAATGATCCACCTCCAGATCTTTTAGATATCCTAGAGGCAGATCTTTTAGATATCCTAGAGGCAGATGCTCGTGGCACACACCGTACACGAGGGATTAAGATGTAATGCGTATGCACCATTCTTAAGCACCAAAAATAAATAAATAAATAAAATAAGTGTAAGCTAATGCAACAAGAAACATGATTGAAAGGTGTGGTGTTTTAATGATTTTTTGTCCAGGTAGTTGCCCTTGGAGACATAAATGATAGTAACGAGAGAACAAATGTTTTTGGGGAATAGTTATTCTAGAATTTGATAATTTCATTCCCGGGCTTGGATAAAGTTAGTCACCGAGCTAACAAGAGTATTCTGGGGTCGATAACCTCTTAATACTCTAAGCAAGACTTCAAGCAGCCATAAATCATCCCATACATAAGTTGATGAGCTGCTTCACCCAACTTGCCATCGCAGGCCTAACACCAGGGTGTCATGACCTTTAAGAAATCCTCTACTGGTCCATGAAGTATTATCGTTAGACTGAATTTCGAAGAAGGACTGAGAGTGACGATATTTACTTCTCAAAACTTTGCTTATAAGTGCTTCGGGATTTTTTAAATTCTTCAACTAGTTTTGGCGAGAAGGACACAATTTAAGAGGTTTGACCCATGCCACCATTTGATTTGAGACCACAAAGCTCAAACCAAGTTACCTAGAATTGATCGCCTCTCTTTGCATCTTACTCACTAGAACTTGCTAAAAGTGTAGTCTAACTGATTACAGACGTAGATCAAATTTTTGAAAACCTATGTATGAGAAACAATGAGAGATGATAAAACAGACTTGATAAGGATGGCTCGGCCTGTTCTGTTTAATATTAAGCATTTTCATTCCGTGCAACGAATTTATACCGCGTAATTAAGTCCTTGATTAATAGCGAGGACATGTTTGAATGGATTTGAAACTCAAGAAAGTAAAATGGTGAGAGAAACTTGCGATCTCCACTATTTAGGGATGTCAAATTATAGAGGTCAATGTGTCAGAGTGGGGGCAAAAAGTCGTATTAATATTTCACACTATATTTACATATGAAAACTCAATATTTAAAAATATACATGCCGGTCCTAGATGATTGGGGCCAATAGTCCCAAACCATCCCAATATTTTCTAGTCTTTCATTAGTTCAAACATGTGACATCACAACTATTGTTTGTGCATAAAAAGTGCTACCAATTAGCAACTGTCATGTGTCCTTCGTAATATCAATCAGGGCGTTATAGTCCTTTCATTATGTCTTAAAAACCATTAAGGACACGGGTTTTAAACCTAATGGATATGGATAAGGTAATATAATCCTTTTATGTTAATTACCATTGAGATATTTGAGAGGTAACCTCCTTAGATTTCCTAGATTAAGACCTTGTGATGTTTAGGTAAAGTTGATGCCAATGAAAGTGGGTTCTTACTTACGTGGAGGTGCCACAAAGGCTGCAGTCCGTGTCAGCTTCCAAGTATACAAAGTGGGAGACAGCAAAGACGGAGTAAGGGCTGAGGGCAAGGCTTCTCAGACGGGCCGTGAGGAATGGCAGTGCTGCGAAGGCAAAGCTAAGACGAACAGGGCCGGCAGTCGATAGTCCGAGTCAGGGTCCAAGTCAGGGTCCAATGCTACGGTCCGAAGTTACGGTCCAAAGTTACGTTTCTCTCACTAGAATCCAAGAGCTCCCAAATTCTAGAGTGAGAAAGTGATTTTTGTAAGAAAAGCCAAGAGTCCCCTTTTGAGTTGTAAAGTTCACTATTTATAGGAAACATGGTGCTTATGTCATAAAGTGCCACATGTCATTCCCTGAGAGTGACACGTCACCAGGGGGTCCCAAAATACCGGTTCTCCGTTGGACTGCCGGTTCCTAAATTCGCGTTGCTTGCCCCACACAGCGTCGCTCTACCTGTCTGAGAAGACTGACCATACCGCGGTAGCATGATCAGAGTAAGCCCGTTGCCCCAGCCACCAATCCAAGCCCTTACTGAATCCCATGAGGCGCGTCAAGAGACGCGCGGAGGACCTGACAGCGGTGAGGGTTACACCTGTAGCCAACTGCCAGGCGGACTAGGCGCGATGCCCTCCGAGGACCTGCTCCCGTCCCGGAGTGACCCGTGGGTCATTGTCCCGGTGATGTAGACGATCGACAGTAACGTGAGTGGACATGGTCGCAGCTCAGTGCTCCGAGTCCGTGGCGAGGGATCCTTGTACCGGAACCCCCTGCGACCGTGACGGCGATGGCTATGAGGTTGTGAGCCCATCCCGGTATGGGGGCCGAAGCTCCCCTTTTGATTGAGACGGCGATGGCTATAAGGTTGTGAGCCCATCCCAGTACGAGGCCGAAGCCCCCATTTTGATTGAGACGGCGATGGCTATAAGGTTGTGAGCCCATCCCGGTACGAGGCCGAAGCCCCCATTTTGATTGAGACGGCGATGGCTATAAGGTTGTGAGCCCATCCCGGTAGTATGCAACATGATTGTGGCGCATGAGCGCGGTGCTTATAGCACGAGACAATACCTGATGCCTGGGGCACATGTTGTGAAAGTGGTGCGGCGACGATCGTCGCGAAGCAACACTTGGTGCCGGGGCACGTATCATGAGAATGGCGCAAGGGCGCGGCGACGAACGTCGCGGAGCAATATTTGGTGCCAGGGCACATATCATGAGAATGTCGCGAGGGCGCGGCGACGAACGTCGCGGAGCAATATTTGGTGCCGGGGCACGTATCATGACGATGGCGCGAGGGCGCGGCGACGAACGTCGCGGAGCAATATTTGGTGCCGGGGCACGTATCATGAGAATGGCGCAAGGGCGCGGCGACGAACGTCGCGGAGCAATACTTGGTGCCGGGGGCACGTATCATGACGATGGCGCTCGGGCGCGCATCGGGTGTCCCGAAGACGAGATGTGAGCTGAGTGTGCCTGTCATAACAAGATAATGAATGCAACATATAGTAATGACAAAGTTGGTAGTTATGGTATGCGGTCATCGGCGACGGGTCATTCGGTGATAGTGCGCGACTTTGGGCGATGGGCATCGCGGGAGCGGTGTGCGGTCATGGACGACAGACGTCCCGAGGTTGATGCATGACGGACGTCATGAGGTTGATGTACGAACGTCCGTGAACATCGCGGAGGTGCAAAGACTCGAGAAAACAAGTGCGCGCGGGAGGGGAGACCATTGGCCAAAATGGGGGGAAGGCCAAGGCTAACCCCTCGTGGAGGCCGAGGCCAACCCCCTAGGCATGGGGAAGGCCGAGGCCGACCCCCTGGGGTTGGCCAAGGCCAAATGGCCAACTCCCATGAAGGAGCCCAAGGCCACTCCCCCCTCTTGGTGAACTTCGGGCACGCCGACGGTAGGTGGTTTGATGAGGAAAGACAAATCTGAAAGTTGCATTATGACAAAAATGTCGACGTGAATCGTACCTATATGACGAACGAGTGTCAAAGTCACGCGCAAAGCGTACGAAGCGAAAAGAGTGAGAAAAAGGGGTTTGTGCAGATGGGTGAACCACCGGGGGAAAATGGCCGAGGCCAACCCCTCCTGGAGGCCGAGGCCGACCCCTAGGCCTGGGGAAGGCCGAGGCCGACCCCCTGAGGTTGGCCAAGGCCAAATGGCCAAATTCTATTTTTGGAGCCCAAGGCAATTTCTCCTTTTGCGAACTTCGGGCGCACCGTCGGTAGGTGTTTTGATAAGAAATGACAAATCCGAAGGTTGTGTTGCGATGAGCATGCTACCAAGAATCGTACCCATATGATGAACAAGGTGCCAGAGTCATGTACAAAACGTACGAAGCGAAAAAAAGTGCAAAAAGGACTTTGCGCGAAGAGTGAAGAACCGGGGGGAAAGGCCAAACCCCCAGGGGAGGCCGAGGCCGACCCCATGGCCTTGGGTGAGGCCGAGGCCGACCCCAAGGGGTTGGCCAAGGCCTTTGTCGTTGACCCTGCTGCTCCGGTTGCGCCGTCGGTCGACATTTTTGGTCAGGTGTTTGGGTGATCTTGGTGTGACGATTGCGCTAGCGTGAGCGACGTCAATGTAAAATAAAAAAGTCTAAGTCGCGCACGAAGCACGTGAAGCGAGAAAAACACGTGTCATGGGTGCGCGGGCGCAGACCGGTTTGATGCGCTGGAAGATTGACGGTTGACAATGTTGATGTGTTGGCGCATAGTGGGACCCCTGGCGCGCCGTTGGGTCTGACCAAGATGGGTTGGGAACATAAGCCCCCTGCTTGCGGTGTGCACGGAGGGGCAAACCGAGCGGGCGCCGCACGCATAAGCATTAATCGCCTGTCCGTTGGCGTTAGCGTGAAAGACAGAAAATAGCGCGACAAAAAAATGTGCGGGAGATGCTTTGCGCGAAGAATTTTGATAGCGACATTAGGTTATGAATGTGAAGTAATAATGTTGTTTTGCTAAAAATAACAACGCGTTGGAAAATAGGCGGCGTTAAGAAGTGGAACGCTAAAAGAGTTGTTGGGGATTGGGGGGAAACTTGGAATTTGAATTGATTGTGATGGATTTGGGGGGGAAAATTAGGTGGGAAGTCTTTCAAGACTTGGGAGAGAAAGAAAGAAAGACTTAGCCAAACTAAAGAGAGAAAGGAGAGGAAGAAGAAGAAGAAGAAGAAGAAGAAGATCTTGAAGACCCATGAGAGTGAGAACATCACAAGAAGCTAAGAGGATGCAACAAGGTAAGAGAGGAGGGGCAAGTGGGGGAAGGGGTGGCCATGGGCCAACCGCGACGGCGGCCGAGGCACACCGCCGGGCCGAGGCCGAGTGTGGTGGAAGGAGAGGGGAGCGTGGCTATGGGGTGAAGGGAAGGGGAGATGGTGGAGGGCGACAAGGGCCGGCCGACCAAGTGGTCGAGGCCGACCAAGGCTGCTTGGCCGAGGCCGAGGCCGTGGCCGTGGCCCGGCGCGGGCGGTGGAGGGGGGAGAGGAAGTGGAGGGGAAGAGGGAGAAGGGGAGAGGGGAAGGGGAGAGGAGGAGAGGGAGAGGAGAAGGGAGAGGGAGGAAGGAGGAGGGGGAAAGAGGAGGAAGGAAGGAGGAGGGGGAAAGGAGAGGAAGGAAGGAGGGGGAAGGGGAAGGAAAAAGAGGGGGGAAGGAAGGAGGATGGAAGAGGGAGAGGGAAGAAAGGAGGAAAGAGAGAGAGGCGCGGGCCGAGGCCGCGCGGGGCGAGGCCGAGGTCGAGGCCGCCGACGTCAAGGCCGAGGCCACCGACGCCGAGGCCGAGGCCGACCGGAGGCACGGCGTGCGCGGAGATGTTTCTCACGGCGCAAAGGGGAATGTTGGTGGATTGCCGAAAAAAACACGGAAGAAGCAAAGTGTGCGACAGCGGGGCGGAGCTAGCGGGCGATCAACGTTGTCGCCGGGCGACATGTTTGATGATGACGACGTCACGCCGGTTGAAGAAGCGGAGGTGCCGTTGAGCTTCCTTGGTAGGGCGAGGAGCTTTGATGCAACGCCAAGCCACAGCAATATTTTGTTGACGGCGAAGGGGGCGGTGCCCGGATGCCCACCCAAGGAGCTTTGGAGGGAGCTTGGCCAGCGAGTGGGTGCGGATGTGTTTTTGGGTCCTTTCGGCGCGTCGTCGATGTCGGAGAGTCCGCTGGTTCCGTAGCCGTATGTTCGTGCGCCGAGCGGGGGGGTCGCTCTGGTGATGTCGCCGAGGTACATGCCGGGTTTGTTGGTGGAACGACTAGATGTGCCGTGGTCGCCGGTGATGTTCAAGGGCCATAATACCATGCCGGTGGGGTGGAATTTTTGGTGCATGTATATGTTGGAGCAGTCGGGTTGGGGGGAGAGATTGGAGGCGTTGGGATTGGTGTCTGCGATAGAGGCGACGTTCAAGGTGATTGATCCGGTGAGGGACTTTAAGGGCTTGGCGTTGTTGCTTTCGAGATGGAGCTCGCAGACGCATACGTTCATCTTCATCACGGCGTTTGGGGAGATTGGGCCAACGCTTCTCGACGTGATGCTGTGGACGGGGTTGCCCATGCACGGTACGGAGAATGCTTGCGAGCTGGAGTTGACGGCGGCGGAACAGTTGACGGTAAAGGAACTGCAGGGGTTTGCCTCGGTGATAAGGAGCAATCGTAAGGGTACATACAGAGGGTGGCTCAAATACTTCTACGGTACGGCGACCGCGTTACCCGGGCAGAAGTCTGCGTCGGTCAGCAATTTGCGCTCGGGTCCTTGCTATAAGGACAAGAGATACGAGCTAGCGGGGTTTCTTATCATGTTCTTGTCGAGGTACGTGCTTATAATGTCTTCCCTTTAGTATTGTTGCATGTTGTACTTCCATTGTTCTTTTTTTTTTACTTAGAGAAAGAAAGAAAAAAACGGGACGGAAGGAGAGTGTAGTCATATTGACATGCAACAGGGATTACGTTCAGAATAGGGTGAGAAGGTTATGATAGACATTGTATGCTCTTATGCTTGTAGGTTTGTATTTGAGGGGACGCCGGAGGATGGCGTGTCCCTGAGGGTATTCAAGTTGGCGGTACGTATGGCTGGTGGGGGGCGCGTCGGGCTGGCCCCCATTTACTTAGGCACGCAGTACTCTCGTCTAGATCAGTTTGCCAATGATGTACAGAGGTCGTACGGACGCTATCAGGTGACGACGTACGTAGACTGGATGTTCTTGCAGCGGTATCTGTTCGAGGTTTACATGGATTATCAGCCTCGTGCTCTTCGCTTAGTACATCCGTCGCCGCGGATGATTAGGGTGACTCGGCCGGGCAAGTCACGTGAGGTTGCGGGTTGGTACGCGGGTGGCCGAGTATATGCCTGGGCAGGCGGGAAGAAGCCCGGGCGTGATTTGGCAGACATTTTTGACGATCGAGATGAGTGCGTTCTCCGTGCGTATACCGGCATGCATTATTCGTACGGTACTCCTCCATGGATGGATCTGCAGGACACTATGGTGCGACTACACGGTCGAGATGAGCTGACGGACACGGCGGTGGCCTTACTAGTGGCGTACTTTCCAGGGTGGCTGCCCGTATTGACTGATGGTGGCGGGAAGCCGGCTGAGAACAGATATTATGTGGCGAGATATAGCCCCGATCGATTGTCCTCGAGCTTTGGTTATGATTTAGAGCCCCCATGTGGCTATACGAGGGCGTGGGAGGTGAGGAAGGCTTTTGGGTATACGATCTCAAAGTGGGCGCGGAAGTGGCCGGTACCGACAGAGGAGTGGAGGAGGCCCGGGACGCTATCGACGGGAGTCGCGACGGTTGAGTATGCGCGATGGTGGGATCGGGTACTGGCGACATGGTCGGAGTGGTTGTCGCAAGAGCCATCCGACAGGCCGGAGGTCGATGTCTTTGCGGGGGACAGAGGACTGGGACTTGTTACGGCGCAGGTCGCGAGGCAGAACGGCATGTCGGTACTACTTACAGGTGTATTAGATGAACCACGGGCGCCGGCAGCAGCAGGTGGTCCGAGGGTGCCGGGCGCTGGCAAGGGTCCCATTTCGTCATTGAGAGTAGGCATGATGGCGGGTGCACAGCGGACAGGCGCAGGTCCTTCGACGGGTGGTGGACGTAGGCCGAAGAGGTCGCGAGAGGTGCTGGAGGAGTGTGACTCCGAGGTTAGTGTAATGCTTTGCTTTCGTTGTACAGTTGCCAATTATCATGTTAAGTGTTCTCTAATGCTCGGTTCTCTCCCCCTTTTTTTTGTTTTGACAGGAGTTTGATGATGATGGTGGTGCCATTGACGTGGAGTCAGACGATACCACAGAGTATGCCGAGGCCGTTACTGATGATACTAAGGGGATGGATCTTGAGGCAGCTGAGGAAGATGGGGAGGCAGATGTAGATGCGGCCGATGAGGTCGAGGAGATGGAGGCCGAGCCGGCCTATGAGGGGGGGCCGATGGATAGTGAGGCCTTCGGGGAGGCCGCGGCGGTAGAGCAGGCAACGGCCTATATTGTGGAGCCAGTCAGTCACCCGGAGCAGACAGCAGCATATGTTGTGGAGCCGGTCGTGCCAGTTGGTCATTCGAGCCCGTCACCTGTCTTGGTCGAGGATGTATTCGATGGCCCGATGGGTCACACGTTTGAGGGTGATGATTGGTGGGCACATGCGGGGGCACATGCCGGGTTGCCGACCGTACATGCGGTGGTTAGAGATTCGTTGCCACGACGCGGTGTACCTGATTCGTCTGTTGTGGCGCCGATAGCGGATACATCGTCGGGGTCGGCCGTGGATGCGGGTGATGCTCTGTTGGCGATGCATGCTGCCACCGTTGGCGTGAGATCAGTGGGTGGTAGGGCGACAGGGGTTGATGCTGCTAGTGGCGGGTCTTCAGTCGGGCAGGCAGACGGTATGTCCTGGGAGGGCCTCGGGTTGTCTGATGCGGTGGTCCAGCGGTTGGAGATGATTAGGGCGAGACAACCCCAGACATTTGAGGGCTCTATTACCATGCGGGGCATGGCATTGTTCAAGGCGATGTTTGCCGCCCTTGTGGACTGGTTGGCGACACTTAGTACGGTGCCGACCTCGACTTGGAGTTCAGAGATGAGGTCAGAGTTTATGTTAGAGCTCGAGCCGTTCGTAGCTTTTGGCTTCCAGTTGGAGTGGCTGTCCGACTATGTCCATTGTAGAGGGCCGAGTGTTGAGGCCATGGCTGGACTGACTGTGGTAGGAGCGCAGGAGGTGGCGTGTCACGGCCGTAGGCGTATGCTTGATGCAGCGTTGACAGATGTGACGCGATGAGGTTTCTGATATACGGGCCCGGCTTAGCGAGGCGGAGGCTCGGCAGGCAGAGATAGAGAGACAGCGGGCCGAGTTGGAGCAGAGATGGTCCGACTTACAGGTGCAGCGGCAGACTCTGGAGTCGTATACTTCTGATACTGTTGGTGCACTGCTTACTTCTTTACGCTATATGTGATGTACTTTTCATTTTTTGCTAGTAGTCATTGGTCCGTAGCGACCTACAAACCTGTGACCTGTATGCATTTTGTTGATACTGATATAGCAGTTGTATGGTTATTTTGTATCTGTGTTTGTTGTGAGGTGATGCTTAGCTTTTGATGTGATCGTATGTCTTGCATGTCGTGTCCTCCCGTTGTGGTTCCCCCTTCCCCGCCCATAGCAAGCGACTTAGTGAACGATGTGTAAATGAAAGAGTGCGTTACATACAGTAGTTGAGGCGAGTGAATGATCTTTGCATTGATAGTATTTGGGCCAAAATGCCATTACATGAAGAAAGCAAGAACTTGTAATAAACAACAAAAGTTACAAGTCATGAACATGTGTGCAAATACAAAAAAATGTTGTGTAATTTTCTAAGCTTTGGGCGGGTAGGGCTGGGGGAACACTCCGCTGTTGGTCATGCATAAAACTTCTTCAAATAGCGACCGTTGATAGGTGCCGTGATTTGTCCGTCTTCCGTGTTGAGCAGGAGGTAAGAGCCGTTGTCTCTGGCTTCATGCACTTGAAGTGGTCCTTCCCAATTCGGTGTGAACTTGGGGGCTGACATGTTGGCGCGTACATGTTTGGCGGCTTGAAGAACAAGGTCGCCCTCGACGAATGTTCGTTGCTTCACAGTCTTTCCATATGCCTTGGTGAGTTGTTCGTGGTATTTCTTCATACGGCGCAAGGCATTGGCTCTCCTTTCATCAAGTCCTTCAAGGGCGGTCATTCTGGTTTCTTCCTCTCCAAGCCCACTGCTTAGGGAGAGTCTGGCTGATGCGACTGTAATCTCGGCTGGTACGACACACTCGTCCCCGTAGACAAGGGAAAATGGTATGGTCTTTGTCGCTGTATGCTTGGAGGTTCTGTAGGCCCAAAGTGCGAGGCTTAACTTCTCGGACCATGAACCACTTACATCATGGACCATTCGTGATAATACCCGCAGTAGAGTTTTGTTAGAAGCTTCGGCTTGACCATTCCCTTGTGGGTAGTAAGGAGTGGATGTAGCGTGGTTGATGTTGTATCCTTCCATGAAAGCTCGGACATCCCTGTTGATGAATGGCGTGCCGTTGTCGGATATGATACACCGGGGGATACCAAAGCGACAGACGATGTGTTCGCGCAAGAAGTTGGCGATGGCGCCTCCCGTGGCTCGCCGTAGAGGTATGGCTTCGACCCACTTTGTGAAACGTTCTGTTGCAACCATGATCCAAGTGTGACCCCGTGATGTTGGGTGGATGGGGCCTATGAGGTCGAGAGCCCAGGAGTGAAATGGCCAAGGGGCTAAGATCATGCGGAGATCGGACGTCGGCGTGTGCATTCTGTCGGCGTGTCTCTGACAGGGTTGGCAGTGTCGGACATGAGAGATCGCGTCAGATTCCATGGTTGGCCAGTAGTATCCCATCCTTAGCAACTCTGCATACAACTTCTGAGAGCCTTGGTGCTCGCCACAATCACCGTTATGCACTTCGTTAATCACCTCGACTGTCTGGGCACCCTGCAGGCATCGCAGGGTGCGTCCCGAAAATCCCTTGCGGAACAACTCTCCTTCCGTCACAAAATACTTGACCGACTTGCGCTTGATAGATCGTGCCGAGCTGCGGTCAGGCGGTAGAACCCCGTGGGATAAGTACTGGATGAAAGGCTGGCGCCAGTCACCTTCGACGTTAATGACAAGAGCTTCAGTATTGTCCGGTGCGTACGAACACTCGGGGCAGTCTCCTTGTATGTCTGAGGCATCCTTGGCCATGGATGGCCAATAGAGACCCATACGCTGGAGGCGACGGTATAAAGGGGGACCGTCGAGGCCACAACACTTCTGATGGCCGAACTGCAATTTGTGCCTTGCTTCTTCCGGTGCCAAGCACCTGGCCAGAGTGCCTCCGGGGCATCGTCTGTACAACACGTCTCCCAACATCAAGAAATCTGCAAGGGTAGATGCGGTAGCAAGAGATGGCGCCTTAAGTTGGTCGACAATTGATTGCCTCCAATCGTCCGTAGTAATGTCCTTCGGGACTAGGTTCAATGATGTGCATGGTTCCGTCCTCTTGATGATGGTTAGCATTCGCTGCTCACCATCAACCTCTATTTTTGACGCGATCGTGGCCAAGCTATCTGCATGTCGGTTGTGGCACCTGTTATGATGTTCGTACTGGATATGGCCAAATCTCCCTTCCAAGTATTGCACCAAGGCACGATAAGGCGCCAAGGCTGGCTCCTTGACTGCGAACTCCCCGTCGGCCTGCTTCATGATCAAGTTCGAGTCCCCTTTTACGCACAATGCCTTAGCCCCCATACTGGCAGCCAGCATGAGGCCAATGACAAGTGCCTCATACTCAGCTTCATTGTTAGACACCGGGAATGCAAGCTTGAAGGATAGGGATGTGGTAACACCCTCTGAATTTCGAAGGACAATGCCGGCACCCCCCTGCCGGAGGGGAGCTCCATGGGGTCCTTTGCTAGTGGCTGAGCCGTCGAACTCAAGCGTCCATAATTCACCAATGTCAGAGGTCAGGGCCGTCTCTTCCCCAGGCAATTGATCTGATGTCGGTTCATATTGTTGGCGTGGGAAGAAGGCCAAGAGGTCCGCGAGTGCTTGACTCCGTAAAGCTGTAGGATTTTTGATGGACAGGCCGAACTCGGCCAATAACAGTAACCAGCGAGTAAGCCGTCCAGACAGGGCAGGGCGCGTAAGCATGTACCGCAGTGGATCGGCCTTGGTGACAAGCGTGATCTGGTGTGACAAGAAGTAGTGTCTGAATTTCTGCGAGGCGTAGACCAAGGCTAAGCAGTGTTTCTCGAGCTCAGAGTAATTGGCTTCAGGGCCCCTGATTGATCGGCTGAGATAATAAACCGGGCGCTCCACCCCATCCACCTCTTGGGCAAGTAATGCCCCTATGGACCTGGGCGTGGAGGTCAAATAAAGCAAGAGTGGTATACCTCGTTGTGGTACGACCATGGTCTGCGGCGACATGAGAACCGCCTTGATCTGTTCGAATGCTTGCTGTTGGGGCGCACGCCAACTCCACGGTGCGCTCTTACGCGTCAAGTGCTGGAAGGGCGTGATGAGTTCGGCCAAGGCAGGGATGAATCGGCGTAGGTAAGAGATCTTGCCAAGGAAGCTCTTCAATTGTTTGGTGCTCTTGGGAGGGGGCATTTCTTGGATAGAGGCGGCCTTAGAAGGGTCAATGTCAATGCCCTGTCGACTGACCAAAAAGCCGAGGAATTTGCCGGAGGAGACTCCAAAGGCACATTTCAACGGGTTCATCCGCATGTTGTATTGTCGACAACGGTCGAAGACTGCCCGAAGGTCCGTGAGATGTTCACTTTCCTTTTTAGATTTGATGATAAGATCGTCGACGTAGTCCTCCACTGTGCGGTGTATCATGTCATGGAAGATTGCTGTCATTGCTCTTTGATAAGTTGCACCCGCGTTCTTAAGGCCGAAGGGCATGACCTTCCAACAGAAGTTACCCATAGGGGTACGGAAGGCTGTCTTGGCACAATCGTCAGGGTTCATCCGGATTTGGTTGTAGCCCGCGAAACCATCCATGAAAGATAAGGTTTCATGTCCGGCAGCCGCCTCGGTGAGCATGTCGATGTTGGGCAGCGGGAACTCGTCTTTGGGGCATGCCTTGTTCAAATCCCGAAAATCAATACAAATGCGGACTTGGCCGTTCTTCTTTTGCACAGGAACAACATTAGCCAACCAGATAGGATGAGTGATAGGTTCAATGAAACCAGCTTGTAAAAGTCGTTCAATTTCTTGCTTGATCTTCAGTTCGAGTTCGGGGCGGAAGGTTCGCGGATGTTGTCGAACAGGGCTGAACCCGTTGGCAATGTTGAGATGGTGCGTTACTAAGGCAGGATCCAATCCAGGCATTTCATTGTAACTCCATGCCAGCACGTCGCGATATTCGCGGAGGAGAGTAATCAGTCCTTCTTTCGCTCCGGTGCGAGTTTCGTGCCGATGTAGGTCAGCCGAGGTTCCTCGTCCGGGTCAGCCAGGTTAATTTCTTCAAGATCTTCGGCCTGCGGTCGAGGGCCGTCTTCATAGCAGGGCGGGGCAGCACCTGGTGTGAGCTCAGGGTCCAGCAAGCAATGCTCGGCCGTACAACACCACTCTGTCTCCATTAGCGGGTCGGGGTCGAGGGGGTTAGGCGGCGAACCCCCCGGAGACCCCGGACACCGTCATAATTGGTAGATCACCCTTCCATCTATGATGACGCGTTGGAAGGTGGTTTCAACCTTGTGCTTCTTGGACTTGGGGGATGACGGCGAGGGATTGGTCGTGACAGCAGATGGCTTCGTCGAGGTCGATGCCTTGTTTCCATTGCCTCTTTTGGACTTGGCCTTGGACTTGGCGGGCTTGTCCCCACACAGCTCGTCCCAACCTGGTAGTTTGGTGGAATGAATGTGAGTAGCATTCTTACCATCGGCATCAATCTCAGTGAAGAAGGAGGCCTCGGCAAAATAAGACTCGGCGCACTCGAAAGGGGCCTTGGTTGCGGGGATGGTTACTGCTACCTCATGTCCCGCAGGACCGGCCACCAGTTTCACACACTGGTGGTACGTCAAGGGAACATCCTTGGTGACATGGATCCAAGGTCGCCCAAGTAGGAGGTGGAAGGAAGACTCGCTATCTATCACATGGAAAGTGGTGTCACGCCGGACAGTTCCGACCATTAGGTCGACAGTGATGTGGCCAAGAGTGGACTGGGGGCCCTGCCCAAAGCCAGTGATTTTGATGGGGTCCCGAATGATCTTTCTTGGCGGTATACCAGCCCGCTGCAAAGTAATGAGGGGGATGATGTTGATTGAGGCGCCGCAATCTACCCAGGCGCGGCGGAAGCCGGTGCCGTTGACATGCATTCAAGGTATAGCGGCCGGTTATGATGCTCAATTGGCGGTGAGTCATCGCCTGAGAAAATGAATGCGGTAGAAGGGATGTGTTTGAGCTCGGCCTGGGCGGCGAAGCATTCGGGCCCGAGGCCGGTAGTGACCTCGATCAAACAGTCCGAGAGATATGTCCGCGCTGCGGGTGAAAACCCCATTTCATCAAAGAAGTCTTTGATCTTCGTCATTCGTCCAGCTGAGGATGCTGGCTGGGGGGTAGAAGGTACACAAGTTGTGACCATAGGGGAGACTTCCGCAGAAGCTTCGGGGACGTGCGGCTCGACGTGGTCGGTAGTAACCATGAGCACCTGATGCTCGCGGTTGTTGTTGCCATGATTTGGGTACGGGTTCTTCCGCACGTCGTGATGCTTCCGCAGCTGTAGGTCGCCCGTCGCGACCTTTCTTGCGAAGATAGCTCGCAATGCATTGCAGTTCTTGAGGGGATGTCCAAGGGCCTGGTGGTAAGGGCAGTAGTTAGGCCTGGTTCTTTCTTCGTCTGTGATGGGGATCCTCACAGGTGGCAACTTGAAGTTGTTATCATTGGCAACCCATTCTGTCAGGAGCCCTTTTACCGTATTCAAATCACACGGAAAGGCGGGTGGAGTCTCCTGCTGTCGCCGCTTGTCGGGGCGCTGGTCCCCATCCGGGAACTGACGCTTAAAACCAGTGTGGTTATTGACGTTGTTGTTGCTGGTGCTGTTGCGCTGGTTGTTGAATGTGTCAGCTGAGGCCAGCAGCGCATTCTGCGGGCGAGGCCTCCATGGTTTGACATGACCGACCGTCTCGTAAGTACGACGGGCTGTTTCCTTGAGGTGTCCCCATGACCTCAACTGTAGATTCTCGATATGCACACGGTAGATATCAGTCATGTTTTTGATGCATATGGGAACCAACGACTCGTCCTTGCTGAAGTCCGTGCACTCAAGGCATTTGAGATGGAAACGGTGCACGTACTCATTCAAGTCTTCCCCTTGGTTCTGGCGGATGCCAGCAATATCAACAACACTCACGCGTTCGGCCTCGTAATGGAACTTGTCTAAGAACAATTGGACCATGTCGTTCCATGCGTGGACAGTCCCCGCAGGGATCTGGTGGTACCAGGTGTAGGCCAAGCCTGTAAGGGACTTGTGGAATTCCCTCAACTTCAAGCTGTCTCCCGGGCCATACTGCTCTAATGAGTCTGCAAATCTTGTCAAATGCTCACGGGCGTTGCCCTCGCGTCCGTTGAAGAGCACAAAGGCTGGTTGTTTGTACTTCGGGGGATAAGGTATGGTGGCAATATCATTGACATATGGGGCATGGCCTGTCAGGTGGGCAGAGGGATGAGACGTAGAGTTTTGTGACAAGCGATGGATGAGTGTCTCCAAGTCTGAACGAGTGACATAGTTGGGAGACGGGTCGTCATGGACGGTTAAAGGGTGGTGACTGGCTGGGATGCCACGAGCTCCCGAGCCTCCAGAAGGAGCAACTTGGTGGACAGGTGCAACGGAGGGTTGATATATGACAGGGGCTTGTGGTGGTAATTGTATATGGGCATGGGTAGTTGGGCGAGACATGTCCACTGCTTGGGCATTGGTTTGATGTTGTTCGGTCGAGTAAGGGTTAGGTTTCATCTCAATGGAGTCATGGGTCTCAGACGAGCTTCGCGCTGGCATGCGCCGAGGTGCGAGGACAGGGTTGGTCTGTTGCAGCACGGGTCCAAGGTCTGCCTTACGTCGGCGTGATGGCATCACGGGATGCAGTGCAGCAGCTGTATGAGGCGAAGATGTCGCAAGTCCTACCGCCAATGGTCTGGTTGATTGAGGCGGCGGTGGTCGCGACACTGGGGCCTGAGCGATGTCAGGAGCCAACTCAGGTCCATGGGGTTGGACTGGTGTAATGGTTTGTTGGGAGGCCATTGCCTGTATGGACTTTTGCATTTCCATCACGGCTGTCATAAGAGTGGTTATAGCGGGCGAAAACTGTTGGATGGCCGCGTTGACTGCAACTTGTATGTCAGGTGCGGTAGTTTGCGACTGGTCTTGGGGACGCACAGCACTAGTCCCCTCCTGTTCACCTGTGTGGTTCTCTTCTTGAACGGCATGGATAAGGCCCCGGCTGGCAGCCCTCGTAACTCTTCGTTGTCTAGCCATGGAGATTAAGTGTGGAAGATAGAAAGACTGCAGTACGATGCTCACCTCCCCAGCGGAGTCGCCAAAATGATGCCAATGAAAGTGGGTTCTTACTTACGTGGAGGTGCCACAAAGGCTGCAGTCCGTGTCAGCTTCCAAGTATACAAAGTCGGAGATAGCAAAGACGGAGTAAGGGCTGAGGGCAAGGCTTCTCAGACGGGCCGTGAGGAATGGCAGTGCTGCGAAGGCAAAGCTAAGACGAACAGGGCCGGCAGTCGATAGTCCGAGTCAGGGTCCAAGTCAGGGTCCAATGCTACGGTCCGAAGTTACGGTCCAAAGTTACGTTTCTCTCACTAGAATCCAAGAGCTCCCAAATTCTAGAGTGAGAAAGTGATTTTTGTAAGAAAAGCCAAGAGTCCCCTTTTGAGTTGTAAAGTTCACTATTTATAGGAAACAGGGTGCTTATGTCATAAAGTGCCACATGTCGTTCCCTGAGAGTGACACGTCACCAGGGGGTCCCAAAATACCGGTTCTCCGTTGGACTGCCGGTTCCTAAATTCGCGTTGCTTGCCCCACACAGCGTCGCTCTACCTGTCTGAGAAGACTGACCATACCGCGGTAGCATGATCAGAGTAAGCGCGTTGCCCCAGCCACCAATCCAAACCCTTACTGAATCCCATGAGGCGCGTCAAAAGACGCGCGGAGGACCTGACAGCGGTGAGGGTTACACATGTAGCCAACTGCCAGGCGGACTAGGCGCGATGCCCTCCGAGGACCTGCTCCCATCCCGGAGTGACCCGTGGGTCATTGTCCTGGTGATGTCGACGATCGATAGTAACGTGAGTGGACATGGTCGCAGCTCAGTGCTCTGAGTCCGTGGCGAGGGATCCTTGTACCGGAACCCCCTGCGACCGTGACGGCGATGGCTATGAGGTTGTGAGCCCATCCCGGTATGGGGGCCGAAGCTCCCCTTTTGATTGAGACGGCGATGGCTATAAGGTTGTGAGCCCATCCCGGTACGAGGCCGAAGCCCCCATTTTGATTGAGACGGCGATGGCTATAAGGTTGTGAGCCCATCCCGGTATGAGGCCGAAGCCCCCATTTTGATTGAGACGGCGATGGCTATAAGGTTGTGAGCCCATCCCGGTACGAGGCCGAAGCCCCCATTTTGATTGAGACGGCGATGGCTATAAGGTTGTGAGCCCATCCCGGTAGTATGCAACATGATTGTGGCGCATGAGCGCGGTGCTTATAGCACGAGACAATACCTGGTGCCTGGGGCACGTGTTGTGAAAGTGGTGCGGCGACGATCGTCGCGAAGCAACACTTGGTGCCGGGGCACGTACCATGAGAATGGCGCAAGGGCGCGGCGACGAACGTCGCGGAGCAATATTTGGTGCCGGGGCACGCATCATGAGAATGGCGCGAGGGCGCGGCGACGAACGTCGCGGAGCAATATTTGGTGCCGGGGCACGTATCATGACGATGGCGCGAGGGCGCGGCGACGAACGTCGCGGAGCAATACTTGGTGCCGGGGGCACGTATCATGACGATGGCGCTCGGGCGCGCATCGGGTGTCCCGAAGACGAGATGTGAGCTGAGTGTGCCTGTCATAACAAGATAATGAATGCAACATATAGTAATGACAAAGTTGGTAGTTATGGTATGCGGTCGTCGGCGACGGGTCATTCGGTGATAGTGCGCGACTTTGGGCGATGGGCATCGCGGGAGCGGTGTGCGGTCATGGACGACGGACGTCCCGAGGTTGATGCACGACGAACGTCGCGAGGTTGATGTACGAACGTCCGTGAACATCGCGGAGGTGCAAAGACTCGAGAAAACAAGTGCGCGCGGGAGGGGAGACCATTGGCCAAAATGGGGGGAAGGCCAAGGCTAACCCCTCGTGGAGGCCGAGGCCGACCCCCTAGGCATGGGGAAGGCCGAGGCCGACCCCCTGGGGTTGGCCAAGGCCAAATGGCCAACTCCCATGAAGGAGCCCAAGGCCACTCCCCCCTCTTGGTGAACTTCGGGCGCGCCGACGGTAGGTGGTTTGATGAGCAAAGACAAATCTGAAAGTTTCATTATGACAAACATGTCGACGTGAATCGTACCTATATGACGAACGAGATGTCAAAGTCACGCGCAAAGCGTACGAAGCGAAAAGAGTGAGAAAAAGGTTGTGCGGAGGGGTGAACCGCCGGGGGAAAATGGCCGAGGCCAACCCCTCCTGGAGGCTGAGGCCGACCCCTAGGCATGGGGAAGGCCGAGGCCTAGCCCCTGAGGTTGGCCAAGGCCAAATGGCCAAATTCCATTTTTGTAGCAAAAGGAAATTTCTCCTTGTGCGAACTTCGGGCGCACCGTCGGTAGGTGTTTTGATAAGAAATGACAAATCCGAAGGTTGTGTTGCGATGAGCATGCTACCAAGAATCGTACCCATATGATGAACAAGGTGCCAGAGTCATGTACCAAATGTACGAAGCGAAAAAAGGTGCAAAAAGGACTTTGCGCGAAGAGTGAAGAACCGGGGGAAAGGCCAAACCCCCATGGGAGGCCGAGGCCGACCCCATGGCCTTGGGTGAGGCCGAGGCCGACCCCAAGGGGCTGGCGAAGGCGTTTGTCCGTTGTGCCTGCTGCGTCGGTTGCGCAGTCGGTCGACATTTTTGGTCAGGTGTTTGGGTGATCTTGGTGTGACGATTGCGCTAGCGTGAGCGACGTCAATGTAAAATAAAAAAAGTCTAAGTCGCGCACGAAGCACGTGAAGCGAGAAAAACACGTGTCATGGGTGCGCGGGCGCTGACCGGTTTGATACGCTGGAAGATTGACCGTTGACAATGTTGACGTGTTCGCGCATAGTGGGAGCCCTGGCGCGCCGTTGGGTCTGACCAAGATGGGTTGGGAACAAAAGTTAAGTTCACCTACCTAATAGCATTCCTTTTACTATTCAGTCTTATATTTCACACAGAAAACTGACTTACGCATCGAAGACCCACCGTGTAGGACTCCCCTTCATCTAGTTAACCCCTTGCTTGTCTTTTGTTGTGCGCATCTGTTTGACAATTAAAATGTCCTCGAGAGTTCTTCTGCAGCACCTTTTATACTACACTCCCCTCGTAGCCACCAAAACTAATTTAAACATCCATTCACGTGTAAGATGTATTGCAAATTTGAATTACAGATAAAGATTGTAAAAATTAGAATGGTAGACTTATTGGTGGCGGTAGATGCCGCTTTGTAAGATTGTGTTTTTCAAAGGGATTAAGCCAATAATTTTTACCAATTGATCTAAAATCTGATTTCATCCATTATTTATACATCAATCAATTGAGAGGTAGTCTAATGCTAAAAGGAATATAGGATCTTCGATTTGTTGTACTCATGAGTTTACATAATAGGTATTAGAACTGGGTTGTTGGTCTATTGTGCAAGCGTAGCTTGGCGCATGTGCGACATTTGCAGAGGAATTATCATCGTGATAGAGGTGGTGGTGAACAATCATAAATAAAGTGATCGGTGGGGGGATGGTGATTGTTAAGGGCGAAATAGTGTTCGGATAGGAAGTGATTAAGGAAGCAAACATAGAGATTTTAGTATCATGCTCCAAAGGTCACAAGTTAAGATTTAAATACAAACAGATAAAAGGACGGGACGTGATTTGTAAGTTAAAAAACTACGATAATAAAAAAAAGAAAAAAGAATAGTTAATTCTGTTTTTGTTTAGGGGAAAATAGGGAATGACCCCCTCTACTATACACGTTGTGCGATTTGCCCCCCTCCACTTCAAACTTAAGCACTAAACCCCCCCACAGTTTAAGAAAATGGGCACCTTAGACGGAAACCGTTAAATATAACAGCGCGTGGTCAACACGCGCGTTGACTAACGATTTTTTTTTGTAAATGACATTTTTGCCCATTGTCTCTTTTTAGAAAAGAAAATCAGAAAAAACCCTAATTCTAACCACGCCACCCACCCAACCCCCCCCGCCACCCAACCCCTCTATCCCCCCAACCCAATTTTGTCAACTCCCCCGACCACTCGACCACCGCACCCCTTCGTCTCCTCGTCTGCCTCCATTTTCCATGTCTCCGCACCACCCTCCCACTTCCCCTTCCCCTTCCCCTTCCCAAGGCCCCGTCGCAGCGACCGCCCTTCCCCTTCCCCGTCGCCGTGACCGCCCTCCCCCTTCCCAAGGCCCCGTCGCAGCGACCGCCCTTCCCCTTCCCTTTCCCCGTCGCCGTGACCGCCATCCCCCTTCCCAAGGCCCCGTCGCAGCGACCGCCCTTCCCCTTCCCCTTCCCCGTCGCCGCGACCGCCCTCCCTTTTCCACGGCATTGATGAAAATTGGAATTGAATTGAAATGGAATTGAATTGAAATCGGCAGTGTGGGTTTGCCAAAGGGCTTGCCGGCGTGGTGGGGTGGGTTTGCCAAGGGGCTTTCCAGCGTAGTGGGGTGGGGTGAGTCTACTAGATGGTGGGCCGAGAGAGGTTGCCGGCGGCGTGGGGTGAGGAGGACGCTTGGGCTGCCGGCGGCGGGATCAGATCTGGAGAAGGAGAAGAGAAACCCTAATTTGAAAATTAGGGTTTCGAAACCCTAATTTTAAGGCTTCAAAACCCTAAGTGCTAAATCAGGGGTTCAAAGCCTCTCATTTGAGGAGTTCAAAAGCTTCATGTGTAAGTTAGTTGCTAATCCTAACGGCAATCGCGGGTCCTTTTTTTTTTGTAACTCCCTGGTGGTCGGAGAAAAAGACCAGTGGTTGTGCTCAGTGAATCACCAATTGTAGCGGGGTTGACCAGAGAATGAGGGTCATGGGCAAAAATTGTAATTTAAATTTGAGGGGGGGGGGGGGGGGGAATTGCACACCGTGTATAGTACAGGGGGTCATTAGCTAATAAAGAAATAAGGATATTTTAGTCATTGCATGCTATTCATAACGGATCCGTCTAAGGTGCTCATTTTCTTAAACTGTGAGGGAGTTTAGTGCTTAAGTTTGAAGTGGAGGAGGGCAAATCGCACAACGTGTATAGTAGAGGGGTTATTCCCTACTTTCCCCTTTTGTTTATTGAAGGGGAAACTAGCTAATTACCCCCTGTACTATACACGGTGTGCGATTTCCCCCCCTCCACTTCAAACTTAAGCACTAAACCCCCCCACACTTATGGAAATTGGGCACTTTAGACGAGTCCGTTATAAATAACGTGAAATGACCAAAATACCCTTATTTTATTAACCTAGCAACTAAAATTACGTTGTTTTGCCCACTTTTTATAATTCTTTTTTTCCCTACTGTTTCACTCTCCCCGTCAAACATTCTCTCCTCTCATTCGTCAGGCCTGTACACACCGAGAAGCTCCCCATCACCGGCCACCACTGTCGTCAGCCAGCCTCCACACCGGCGACCCATCAACCCCACCATCACAAATTATTTATCAACCACTGCCAAGCCACATCACCTCCGGCGAGATCAGCAATCGCCGCCTCAAACAATCTCCACACCGGCGACCCAACTCTGCCACAGATCAGCCAATCCCCGTCGCCGGCGACACCACCAAGACTACCCTTCCAAGGCCCCGCCAAGGTGCTGAGACCCACCACTGCCTGCCCTCTTTCCTCTTGCCACCACTGCTCTGTCGCCGGTGACACCACCCGCTGCTGTCGCAGACCACCACCACATCAAGGCTACAGCCAACGACATCGCCGGCGAAGTCCACCCACCGCCCACCACTTTCAAGACACTCTACCACCGTCTGTAGTCGTCGACTTATATCGCATTTGAAGAGTTCGACATTTTTCAGGTAAATGGACATACTGTTCGCCCAGATCCAGGCCAACCTCCGCTCTAACGACGTGTTTCACCAGTCCGGCGCGCTCCTCCAAGCCCTCCGGCAATTCGCCGCTGGGTGCGACATCTCCGTCATCGCCAGATCTGCCGTCGAGGAGATCATCGCCTCCCCCGCATTCGCCGTGTCCAAGAAGCATGCCTTCGACCTAACCCGCTCCACTCGCCGGGTGTGGCAGATTTGTGGGTGTGTACAGAGTTGGAAGGAAGGGGGAGGGGGGGCTGGCTTGATGGAGGGAAGTGTGCGTCCAGCGTTTGGGAGGAAGGGGCTGGGCTGAAGGGTACGGCGGGTGTTGCGTGTGCAGAGTCGCAAGGAGGGGAGGAGGGGTCTGATATGGGGACTGGGGAGAGAAGAAGCGGAGAAAAAGGGGCAAAATTGTCAATTTTTTTAAAAAATCGTTAGTCAACGCGTGTGTTGACCACGCACTATTAAATTTAACGGTTTCCGCTAAAAGTGCCCAATTTCTGTAACTGTAGGGGGGTTTAGTGCTTAAGTTTGAAGTGGAAGGGGGGAAATCGCACACCGTGTATAGTACAGGGGGTCATTAGGTAGTTTCCCCTTTATTGAAAACAGAAATGTTAAACGGGTGAGTTTTCCATCCACCTCGAAAGGCTTCACCATTGTAGCTCAGTTGATGTCATCAGTCACCCTCACTCCGCCAAAACCCTAACACAAACAACTGAACATCAATTCCCACCGATCCAATTGAAGTTCCATACAGAGAGACACACACACACAAACACACTGAGCGAGTGATAAAATGTCGTTCAGGTCGCGAGAGCTGGTGAAGAAGATAGTGCAGAAGGCAGGTGGAGAGAAGAACTTGGGCCCAGGGGTGAAGGAGTCCCTCAAGCAATACGCGCCCAACACCAAGGTCGTCATGGGCCGGGCCCAGCGGGGCCTCTTCGCCGGCCGCCACATCCAGTTCGGCAACCAAGTCAGCGAAAAAGGAGGCAACGCGTGAGTTAAAACAAACCCCCTCTTGATTTTATGTGAATTTAGTACTTTCTTTGGCTAATTAACTTCTGTCCCCTTTGACCTTTGACAACTTCTATAGAATAAAATACGAATCAAGTGAGTATATTTTCATGGATCAAACTTGGGCGAACACGACGATTGAAGACAATGTTTTACGCATTCAAATCCGTTCTTGAAATTTGTAAAAAGTCAGAAGGGGACAAATTACTGAACAGAGGGAGTACTATTTAGAAAAAATGGTGACTTTGGCATTTTTTTGGTAATGGATGCGAATAGCAACTTGTTGAAGTCAGCTGGGGATGGTTTGTTTTACTTGCTGTAAAAAATGACGGGCGACACGAGTTGTATGTTTGAACTGGCTTAGTGTTTGTAATGGAGTCTGCAATTTTGGTGTACTTGTCGTTCTTGTCTTCTAGTCATAACATTAGCATCAACAACTTTTCAAAGTAGTTATAGGTAACTGTTGCAACTGGAGTTATGATTCCGGCATAACTGACAATGTATTTGTCGGAATTAAAATGGATAGAAAATAAGAAGAAAAAGAACAAGGCAGAGAAAATGGAAATTAAAGCAAATGATGATGATAACAGAATTGTAATTGCTCCGCACTCATTCCCATTTGGATTTTATACCTCTTCCCATGGCTGCTCCCTATATTCCCGCAGCTCCTAACAACCAACAGCTGTTAGTGAACAAGATAGTTAATGTCTAAAATACCCCTACTTAACATTTTATTTCACTAATATGAGGTGTTCCCCCTTCTTTTGAATTGCAACGGTCATCATTGACCTCCAACTTCTGTCGACAGCCATCCCCCTTAATCTGATCCTTGTCCTCAAGGATTCAGTTTAGGTACTTCTTGATGATCTCTTCATAGTCTTCCCAGGTGGCATCCTCCGCTGAACCCTCGTTCCATTGAACCAAAGTCTTAGGAACTTCTTTGTTTCTCCTCCTGTAATTCCTCTGGTCAAGAACAGCCACTGGTTCTTTTGGTCCAATATCATCTTCCTGATATGATGGGAGGGTTGTGCAGTTGTGTTCATTGGTGCCAACCTTTTTCTTCAACAAGGATACTTGGAATATGGGAAACTTTTCTTCCTTTGGAAGTCCTACTTTGAATGCAACTGTTGCCAGGTGTTGGAGTACCTTGTAAGGGCCAAAGTAGTGGCGCTGAAGCTTGTAATGCTTCCTGTTGGCTGCTGAGGACTGACGGTATGGCTGTAGCTTCAGGCATACCATGTCCCGTTCCTAAAATGCCCTTTCAGTCCTTTTCTTGTCTGCATTTTGCTTCGTCCCGGCCTTTGCTCTGTCCATATTAGGCTTCAGTATTGGTAGGAATTGAGCCGTCTCTTGTAAGAACTACTCCACTGTGGCCACATTAGTCTTGGTCTGCTGATGCGGAAATAGTTGTGGCGGCACCACTCCAGATAAAGCTTGGTATGGTGTCATCCCAATTGAAGAGTGGTAGCTTGTGTTGTACCACCATTCTGCCATTGGCAACCACTTCATCCAACTGCTTGGTTTTGCCCCCACGTTTCACCTCAGGTACCGTTCAATGCACTGATTAAGCCTTTCAGTTTGACCATCTGTTTGTGGGTGGTATGAGAAGCTCAGGTTTAGTTGGGTAGGCTATACAGTGTAATCCAAAATGTGCTACTGAAAGTTGGGCCCCTGAGACTATTGAGCGAGGGATCCCATGAAGTTTGTGTATCTGTTCAAAGAACCAAGTAGCAATGGTTACAGCAGTGTATGGGTGAGTCAAGGCAAGGAAGTGGGAGTATTTGGTAAAAATGTCTACAACCACCAGGAAGCTTCCTTGCCTTGTGTAATTTTGGTAGCCCTTCAATGTTATCCATTGATATGTCCTTGCAAGTTGTGTCACGGGTGGATAAAGGTTGCAACAACCTGGGATTAACCCTCTCATCTTGCACCTAGCACACATTTCACATTGAGCTGCGAACTTTTGAACTTCGGATCTCATGTTAGGTCAATAGAAAAGTTGTTGAACTCTTCTAATGGTGCCTAACACCCAAAGTGACCTCTCAAGGTGGAAGAGTGAAAGAGCTCTATAAATTTGTTACTTTAGGGGTGTTAAGCTGCCAACGTACCATTTGTTTTGATATTTTAAGACTCTATGAGAGAAAGAGTAATTTGAGGTTTGTTGTGGTCTAAGAGTAGCTAAGCTATGATGTTGGAAGCAGCTTCATCTCCTTGTAGGCTGACCTGCAATTCGTGTTTCCAAACTGGCCTGGTGGTGGAGATGGCTGCCCAAGAGGTCTCTTGATCAGTCCCATGACCTTTGGATAAGGCATCAGCTGCTTTGTTTTCCACTCCTTGCAGGTAATGTCATAATTTAGACCCAACATCTTGGTGAGCCACCTTTGGTGGATTATGGTGGTTATTTTTTGTTCTATAAAGAGCTTGAGGCTTTTGTGATCTGTCTCAAGTATGAAATGCGGATGAGATAAATACTAAATACCATTTGCTGATGGCTGGCAATTATTTTTCATATGTAGACAAGCCCAAATCTTGAGGAGCTAGAGCCTTACTGAGGTAAGCAATAGGTCTGTGTTCTTGCATAACAACGACACTATTCCCTGAGTGACAAGCTTCAGTTTCTACAATAAAGAGTTTGTGGAGAAATTAGGGAGTGCCAGCACTCATGTGGTTGTCATAGCTGTCTTGAGTCTGTGAAAGGCATTCTCAGCTTCAGGTCCCCAACTAAATGAATTTTTCTTTGCAAGTGCAGTCAGAGGTTTGCTAGTAACCCAATTTCGATCTTCTCCTGGTCAGCTGCCACCCCTTTAGCAGATATAATGTGGCCTAAGTACTCAATCTGTTATTATTAAAACTGCATTTATTCCTTTTTGCATACAATTACTCAGTTCTTAATCAGCTAAAAACTTTTTCTAGATGCTTAAGTTACTCCTTTAAGCGGTTGCTGTATACCAGAACAGTAGATCATCAAAAAACACTATTTCAATTTCCTCAAGTATGGTTTGAGGACTTCCTTCATCAAAGCTTGGAGGTGGCTGGGGCATTAGTCAAGCCAAAGGGCATTACCTTGAACTCAGAATGCCCTTGGTGTGTCTTAAATGCTATCTTATGGATATCCTCTTCCTTTAACTGATTTGATGGGGCATTAGTCACCCCAAAGGGCACTACATTGAACTCAGAATGCCCTTGGTGTGTCTTAAATGCTATCTTATGGATATCCTCTTCCTTCAACTGATTTAATGCTTAAGCTATCATATTTATGAGAGGCCTCCTCCGTTTATCCGACCAACCATCAGAGCATAGAGATGTTCCCTTCTCTTCCACATATCCTTTACAGGTTGCAACTTGCGAAGTATGTGTGCTTTCTTTTGTGCAAGCAACGTCGTACAAAGTCTATCATAGGATGGTGGAGAGTAGCCTGCTATGTTGCTATTAGCTAGTGCTTGAGAGTATTTTCTGAAGTAAGGACACCTACTAAATTGAAGGAAAAAACATAGGCATAGAACATGCAAACTGCTCTTTTATAGGCCATGTTTTTGTCCATCATGCTTAGGGCTGTATATGAACTGAGTTCGAGCCGAACAAGGGTGTGTACGAACTCGGTTCGTATATTTTCAGATACGTTTGGGCTCGGCTTGTGTTCTCTAAGAGCACGAATGCTGATGTTTGAACTTGGCTCGAGTTCGTCGCCACAGAACTCGGGCTCAGCTCGGCTCGGTCGTATAAATACGCGAACTGAGTTCAAGCTTCAAAATCCGTTCAAGAACTCAAGATGGAACCACAAATGTACTGACCTGAAACCAATTTCGACCACCGTACTACAGATCGAGACCCTCCGTCGACCAGATGATATTGAATGGAATTGGAGATCCGACTTCAGATTTGCTGTTTTCAATGGCTGCGGTGTGGCCGGTGGACTGGCCGGCGGTGTGGGCGGTGCTCTGGCCGGCGATGTGCTTGTGTGATGAGAGAGGGGGCAGAGGTTGTTTTGACTGTTCGAGTATCTAAGTAAAGGAGGCGGCATGGGCTGTGATCTGGCCGGCGGCGTGGGCGGTGTTGATAACTACCTGGAACTGATGAGAGAGGGGGTACGGTCTCTGATGAGATGAGAATGAATTTGGTGTGTGAGAGAGAGAGAGAGAGAGAGCATTTGATCCACATGCTTACACGTCCCATCCCAGCACAAATATTTTGTGTATATATTGTATTGTTTAATGAGTAAACGAACATATATTCGTTTATAAGGCTCGGCTCGTGTTTGACTCGTTAAGTAAACGAGCTCTCTTGTTCACGAACATCATGTTCAAACTCGGCTCGTTTAATAAAAACGAGCCCTAAAATTGTGTTCGTGTTCGGTTCACTTATTACATGAACGAACATGAACGAGTTTTTTAGAGAACGAATAACGAGCTGTTCGTGAACAACTCTGTTCATTTACAGCCCTAAATTCACACTAAAAGGTTTCTCTATAGGTCTGCTTGCATTGTGTTTTTTGCTCTGCAACAAATCTGATCCATTAGTAATGGGAGGTAATCTTTCTGTTTTCTTGCTTCCAGAATAGGTAGGTTCTTTCTTTTTTCAGCGTCATCGTGCTCTTTCTTTATCGCCTTCATGATATCCGCACTCAGATTTTTTTTAGGTTGATGGCCCTTCACTTTTGAGTATGAGCGTGTCACTTTCTTGTCGCAGTAATTACACATCCATTGTCTGCTGCCACCTCCACCAGCATGACCAACGATGACTTTCACATGGTTCCAGAGTGGTGATTTATCATCCATTATGGTAATATTGGTTATAAGAAATCCATGTGTTCAATATAGGTACAGTATAATTGCTTGAATACTAAGAGAACAACTTTAAAGTAAATAGAATAGTTCTAGCTTAAAACACAACATAATATCTCCTAGTTCATAATCATTTCTATCTTAGGTGATAGTCACCGGTGGTCCCGCTGGTGGAGGTGGTAGCAGACACTGGATGTGTAATTACTGCGACAAGAAAGTGACAGGCTCATACTAAGAAGTGAAGGGCCATCTGCTTACAAAAATCTGACTGCGGATATCATGAAGGCGATAAAGGAAAAGCACGATGACACTGAAAAAAGAAAGAACCTACATATTCAGGAAGCAAGAAAACAGGAAGATTACCTCCCATTACTAATGGATCAGATATGTTACAGAACAAAAAACACTAGGCAATCGGACCTATAGAAAAATATTTTAACGTGATGGACAAAAACATGGCCTATAAAAGAGCAGCAAGCATGTTCCTATGCCTCTGCTTTTTCCTTTAACCTAGCTAGGTGTCCTTACTTCAGAAAGTACTTTCAAGCAGTAGCTAATAGCAGGCTACTCTCCACCATCCTATGATAGGCTTCACACGACGTTCCTTGCACAGGAGAAAGCACACATACTTCGCAAGTTGCAACCTGTAAAGGATACGTGGAAGGGAAGGGAACATCTCTATGCTCTGATGGTTGGTCGGATAAATGAAGGAGGCCTCGCATAAATATGATGGCTGCAAATGCAGGAGGATCTATGTTTCGTAGTGCAGTTGACGCAAGTGGCAATATTAAGGACGCAAGCTATGTAGCAATCTTGAACTTAACTATGAGAGTGATTGCCTTGGTTGGATGGTCCTTGGTGGTCTGTTGCTTTTTCTTCTCCTTAAGTAACGTTTCCATGATTATAGCCAATCCTCCCTTCAATTCTTTCATCCCCGTCTCAATACTACTGATTTTCTTAACTTCCAGTTCCAGGGAGTTCATTTTTCTTGTCAATCATGGTAATTCTTCCATCAACTGAACCCATCTGCATATTCACTGCTTTTTGTATGGACTCATATCCTGAGCTGATCTCATTTAGCTTTTAATCCGTAGATTTAGCTCTATCTTCAATCTGCTTTAAGCGAGTCTCTATTATTGTGATGATTATGGCTGTGCGACGGCAGGATCGATGCCTTGATACCACCGTAGTGGTGAAGCCGGTAACTGACAACGTATTGGCTGGAATTAAAATGTATAGAAAAATAAGAAGAAAAAGAAAAGAAGAACAAGACACAGAAAATTGGAATTAAAGCAAATCATGATGATAACAAAATTCCACATTCTCTGCACTCATTCCCATTTGGATTTTATCCCTCTTCCCAAGGTTGCTCCTTATTTTCCCACAACACAGCTCCCAACAACCAGCAGCTGTAAATGAACAATATAGTTAATATCCAAAATACCCCTACATAGCAATTTGTTTCACTAATATGAGGTATCTATCTTCTTTTTAATTGCAACAGTTATCATTGCAGACCTAGTGCACGACAACCATCTTTGTAAAGTGCATACTTGCATATGTCCATTAACGCTTACATTTGTATCCTTTTGGCGTTGCTTCTTATGGGGGACGAGGAACCATCTCTTCTCCTGGAGAGTTTCTTTGCGAGGTAATTCTCATAGAATGTTGTAGGAGAAACTTTTGGGATTTTTAAGCAGGAGGTTAGCAATACTTTGTGAACTTAGTAGCGAATGCCAAGCTTTTATTCTTAACTTAATGTGAGTTAAACAACTGCGCAAGTGGAGCAAGTTGACTTCACTTACCATCTTACTTAAGGATAGATGCGACGCAAATCTTTTTCATGGGCCACTAGGTGGTTGTTGGTTTTTTTTTTAATATCTTAGGAACCACTTTTGATATAATGTATAAGGTCTCTTAGGTGGGTTCTTAGGTAGAGAACTTTCCTTATGAAAGTTATGGACAGTAGGCCTTGGAAGTTTCATGTTGTATCTGGCTATGCCATCTCTTAAATTATCAATTGCACCACCCGGAGTGATTTTTGCCACTTTGCTTCGGAGACCTTTTTCGTACATATTCTGCTGCATAAGGCATTACATCTGATAGAATTATTAAGGAAATTGGTTCTCTCACCCACTCGTTCTTTTTGATGAAAATTCCTAGATGATCATGGGAAACAAGCTAGGGGGAAACAATTGGCTGATGGCCAAGGCTATCAATAATCTCAGTGGCGTTAGGGTTGAAATCAGATGGATCCATATGAATCATATCATGTCAGCAATGCTAAAATTGGTTAATGGAATCCAAGGGGTACCTACTCGCATCATCCACTGTCCTAGCAAATTATGTGTTTGCCAGGCAAACAACACTTAGGTTTGTCTTCCAAATTTTTTTTTGGATTCTTGGCTGTTGAGGATTGTGGATTGAAAAGTGTCCAATCAAAATGTTATCACATTAGGCAACACTTTGTATGGATGCTAACAAGCCTTTGGATCTTTTTACCCGAACCAAGTCTTTGTTGTCATATTAGATTGAGTCTAATTTTTTGTGTTAACTCAGAAGATCAAAGGAAAATTCTTTTGAAATTATCATGTTTCACACGAGTACAGGGAAGGTGCTAACTTTTATGCATGGTATGAGGTGGTAGACCCTGCTTACATGTCCTGTTCTACATGTCTACCACTACCAGCAGTACTAAAACTAGTGGCCTTTTAAGCAGAAAGTCGGTATTGGACTTTTGGTCTGAATCCATAGGATTCCTTAAAGACTGTGAGGTACTTAGGTACTTTCTGAATTTGTTAGATGACTCTAATGTTACGTGCTTTAATTTTTCAGAAACTTTTACACCTTTTTGTTGGCAGTGAAGGCTTTAGATTTTGGCAGATCAATCGTTTGGTCAGTTAAATTTCCCGAAAAATATAGTGATTTCTGTGAACTTTTTTGGCTAGGGTTGATAGCATATTCTTAGGACATCGACTAGCAGGACAAAAGAGGCTCCACTTATTCTCTGCCAGCATGATTTTTTGAGGGGGAGGACAAAGTTACGGGGACAAAGAGTCTCCTCATCTTGCACGTCTTCAAGGATTGAAATTGGGTAGAGAATCCTGACTCTGATGGATTTGGGTGGTCTATTACTAACAGAACTAAGGAAGATTCAATATCCCATGAAACCAAACTAGAGGCTGAGCTTTTTGTTGAGGAAATTTCACTTCACTTTCTCGTAGATCTTATCAGGTTAAGTTTTACTCTGGACCTTCATTTGCAATAAATAAGCTCACTTTGGCAGCAAATTATAGGTGACATTTAACGCACTAGATATCTTGGCCATTTTCGGAAAAGAGATATCTTCAAAACCATGCATCAGGGGCTTTATAAAGTTTCAGATTTTGGTGTCACCTTTAAGTTTGAAAAGGGGATGGTTGTTAAGGTTGGGGAAGTCACCAATGTGGTCATTGTTGTGGACATGGTATCGTCGATCTCAAACTTTTGGAATGTTGCCAGATTTTTGTTCCACTTTGTTGCTGCTGCTGCCTGCTGCTACATTAGAAATAGCATCTGTGGACTGATTAGGGAGGCCAATTTAGCACTCTTAACCGTACTTTGTTGTCTTGGCAACCTTGATTATAAAAGGTTAACGTAAGTTGGGTTGCTGCAACTCTGCAAGATTGAGAAGGAGCTGATGACAGAATGGGTTCTAGTAAGATGGTAGATGGTTGTTTCTCGGAAAATAGACATCCACTTGGGCCCCTTTAGTTCTTTTTGTCCTTGCCCTAGAGTTAGATACGATCCCTGTTTGAGTTATTATACATGCGGAAGATGGTTCTTTAAAACCCTCGTCTATGAAGTGATGCTATTGACACGTATCTCCAGGTAAATCAGAGTGTTCTCCTGTGTGTTTCCTAGAAGTGACCATAATTCTATCGAAGTTGCATGCTTTATCTTGGATGAAAATATTAAGAGGGTGTTTGGGATTGATTTTGGGATGGTCAAACCTGATTTGATCTAGATTAAATCAGGTATGTAGGTGTTTGGTAAAAAAAAAAAAACTTAAGAGATTTAATCTGTCTCAAAAAGCTAAAAATTGATTAAATCCATAATCCTGGAAAGTGATGATTATGAAATAATCATTTTTCTCAAAATCAGATTTGACCTTCTAATTATCCTCTTAATTCTCACAAAGGACATCTCATACCCTTTAACTAATTTGGAAAAGTTATTGTACAACAAGCACTAACATGAGATTGTGGGTATTTTAAACTTCAAAATAAGATATAAACTTCTTTTGTAAGTGGGTGAAAAAAACTTTTCAATAATTTATTTGTATATTATAGTTATTTACAAACGAAAGTTATGTTAACATTATCTTTCTAAATGGATATCAGAAACTTATTTATTAAATGTCCTCTATGGTCTTTTTCTCGTAGTGAAGCTGATTTAAGCACTTCTATCCAAACACTTGTTATAGCTTTAAGTTAGTTTACAACTACTTTTGCCAAACAGTAAATTGATTCTGCTTAAAGTAGATTTAATCTGATTTTTAAAACTGATTAAGATTTAAGCTGAAATCTGCTTTTCAGAATCAATCCCAAACGGGCTCTAAAGCTACTGGATCCTCCCAAGATCTGATTCATTGTCTGGTTATTGGCTCGTAATGTTTGGCTATTGATGATCTATAGCAGATCTTGCATCATCTTGTTTCTACTTGAACTCTCGTATTGCTTCGTTTACCTCTACACGTGTTGCTTAGTTTAATAGTTATGTTCTGGAAATCAGCCATTTTAGTACTGGACATTTCTGGAAACTTTCTGTCCCTTCAAGCTTCTTAAAAGGAGTTAAATCAGCCTTTTGAGGTTTAGCTTCCAACATGCACCCTAAGTGATCACTACATTCCTGCATGCTGGCTTTTTATCATTATAATAATCCCCCTCTTATAGTGTTCCCCAAGTAATGGTTTGATGGGACCAAACTAACCTGCAAGCAGCAGCTAATCAATAGGGCAAGTATATAGCACCTTAATTGGGGCATCTAAGTGAGATTTTAAATATAAACTGTTAAAAAGATTTTTGTGGGCAATGTGTTGTGGAATTTGTACTTAATGATTGACTTTTGGACCTGAGGCAGGGGCCAGACTCTCTAGGACACAAACCTAACTTTAGCTGTGTGATTTGTTGCTCGGTACCTGATAGAAGTTTATCAGGGCGAAGTGATTGTTCTGCACTTCTATTAGTTGAAAACAAGAAGAGAGAGGTGATCACGCAGAAAGAATTGCCATCCCCTAAGGGTCACTTGTTGCCAGAAGCAGCTTTGGGAAGTCTTCGCGGTGTTTTTTAGTAGTGGAAGCTGGAGTTTCTTTGGCTATAGCATTCGCTTTGGCTAACTGGAGCATCATTTAGAAAGTAAGCCTAATCAAGTGAAATTAATTTGTCTCTGCTAGGATTCTGTGCACTTGCATGAACCATTCAGTGTCCATGCAGATTATGCTAGTTATCACTCCAAAGTGAGCAGAATTAAGTTGAAGCTGCGAAAAGAAACTATTTTTTCCTTGAGTAACCTAGATAGTTAAAACAAGTCCATGTTTCTGTGCTCTCAATATAATAAAGGTATTCAAAGTACTAGATTATGGAACGAATTGGTTGTGTTATATCTTGTTGTGGTTAGTAAAGTAAGCAAAATCCATTGATCAACATGCATTCCTGATTTCCTAATCTTTTAGCTAAGTTCCATCTGGTATCATTGAGTATCAGTGTGTAGCATATTGGCCAAATAATATCGACAGAAAATTGTTCTTCTCTTGCTCCATTTGTTATTTACTATTCTAGAGTACTCAAGGAATTCTCTTTGTGGTGATAGGTCAAGGAGGAGTTGGAAGCCCAATGTACAGGAAAAGCGGCTTTTCAGTTACATTCTAGACCGTCACATTCGAGTAAAAGTAACCACACATGCCCTTCGTTGCATAGACAAGGCTGGTGGGATCGATGAGTACCTGCTGAAGACACCATACAAGAAGATGGACACAGAGATGGGACTCTTCTGGAAAGCCAAGATCGAGAAGATGTATGCAGATCTTGGTGAGATGGAAGTTTGCTTCTTTTCACCCGAGGATGAGGCCAAGTTTGCAGAGGGTTTTGAAGAGCTGAAAATAGCTAAGAGGGCAGCTCGTAGGGAGGCCAGAAGAAAAATGTACGGATGGTCAGGCAAGCCGGAGCAAATCGAGGAAGGTAAAGAGGATGGTGAAGGAACTGACGAGGAATTGGTTGCCAACTCATGAATGCAGGCTTCATCTCCAGCTTGCAATGCTGTTTGACTTTGCTCTTAGGTTTTTGACCCATTATGGAGTTTTTTTTGTTAGATATATGTAATTTTTGACAAATTTTGTAGGCATTACAAGGCCCGAGAACTCGATTGCTTTTTGAAATAGATCGACTCTTTTTCTAAACTTCTTTCCAAGTTTGATATGCAGATTCATCCAGTTTCCGGCACAGCCCCAAGATGTCTACCAATTTGTTCCGCCTTATCGCTAATTAATCTCATCTCCACCCACCAGCACCCGGCACCTCCCACCATCACCCCGTTACCTAACACCACCAACTCATTCCACCTATCACCACCAACTCATTCCAATTATTCGACCACCCACCACGACTGCTAATACTTGACGTAAAAGTTTTTAAATGGAAATTCATGTTGAGGATAATTACCACTCAATATGACCGAAAGTAGAATCCATAGAGCTGTTTCTGAAAACATTTGTCAAGCTTGCCAAATTTTCAATTTTTAAAACGGATACACTGAAAATGAGAACAGAGAATGAGAATGAGAACTGAGATTACATGCTATAGAAGATCTTCTTGGATGGGATTGAGATGCATCTTACGAGGGCCTTTATATGGTGTTAAAATCTCTTGTAGAGCATCGTGAACCAATGAAGGGAAAAAGGTAGGAAGACCAGAGCCTCTAAAGGGTGGCTGTACAAGCTGACTCGCGAACTAACTCACCAAATTCTTTTAACTAAGCTCTCGATTTGAACCTCATCCACTTTTGTTCTCGCGCTCTTACTACGTGACAGTTTTGTACGGTCTCACGTTTTCGCTTTTGCTCTTACTCCCGCTCGACGAATAGTTTAAGATTAATTTGTTTATTCTTGTCGATTTAAAACGAATGGATTTTTCAGTTCACGTTATCTTTATACCAGATTAAATGTGAAGCTCTGAAAGGAAAAAAGAAGAAGTAAAAACTGACTTCATGTTTTTGGTTAGAGAAATTGGAATCAATATCCAAACAGCCCCTTAAGCCTACTGCTTCCTACTTCCCCATCCAAACAGTCCAAAACCCCCAATTCCTTCAACAACGAGGGTTTTTCATTTTCGGACGTAGGAAACAATGGCAACGGTAGCAGCAGCAGCAACAACAACAGCAGACCAGCCCAGCAGCCCGGACCGGATCAGCACCTTCTTCACGGGCCTCGAGGCCCGTAAAACTCTCTTAACCACCATCACCGACCTCCACAAATCCCTAACCGCCAATTTCGCCTCCCTGCAACACTCCATCACCCAAAAGTCCCAAGCCCTAGACACCCAGATTGAGTCCTTCCAAACCCACTCCAAATCCGCCCTCCAGTCCCTCGAGAACCGCGAAAATGCCATCCCGGAGCGCGAGGCCGCCGCTGTGGCCCGCATCGAGGAGCTCAAGACTTCCGCCGTGTCCGAAATTGAGACCTCCGCGAATTCCGGAGGAGAGAGAAGCATATCCGAGGTGCTGAAGATGTATTTCAAAAGGATGGACTCGAGCGGGTTGATGAGGTACCTCTTTGCGAAGCGGAAGGAGTCGGTGGCACTGCGGGCGGAGATAGTGGCGGCGGTGGACGAGGCGGTAGACCCACTGAGATTGGTGCTGGACGCGGTGGAGGAGTTTCTGGAGATGAAGGTGGAGGGGAGAGTGGGGATGGCGGACAGGCGATGGGCGTGCGGGTTGTTAATAGGGGCGGCGGTGCCGGTGTCGGGGCCAGGGGAGTGTTGTGTGGCGAGTGGGATTAGGGAGCGGGCGAATTTGGTGTTGGAGAAGTGGAAGGGGGTGTTGGGTGGGGCTGAGGGGAGCGGCGGGGTGGGGGCAGGCGAGGCGACCATGTTCTTGCAGATGGTGGTCGGGTTCGGGCTCAAGGAGAGGTTTGACGTGGAGTTTTTGAAGAAGCTGGTGGTGGAGTTCTCGGCGAGGAGGGACATGGCAAAGCTCGCGGTTGCTGTGGGGTTCGGAGACAAGATGGGAGGTGAGTGGGTTGTGAAGCTTTACTGCATTTGTTTTTCTGTTTATTGTCTATTGGTTGATTTAAAATGGTTTGAATTGTATGTGGTAGTTCCATTTGTCTTTCATGTGTGTTTTTGTTTATGGGTACCACTATATACTTATGTAGGGATAATAGTCCATTCTTGTTGACATTGGAAAGTGATGATGTTCTCTAGGATTTCTAGCACATGCATTATGAACTACCAGCATTTATGTTCTTGAGAACATGGACGTTGGTCAGTTTACAGGATATTGTTTGTAGATGCCGTGACTAATATGCCAATGTTTGTCAATTACAAGGTTGTTCTTTGAGCATAATATGGCCATACTCAAAGCACTTGTGACATTTCGACTAATAACAATAGTGAGTTCTATGAATTGTTGAAAACTGTATTGGCCACCTCATATTGAATGGCATGTTCAAACATTTCTCTGAAATTTCACATAAGGGCATGTAAATTTTAACCTTTTTCTGTACTGCTCTTGATCCTTACTTATAGCTGTGTTTCCCTCTGACATGGAGACATGTTACACACAAGCATAGTCTTTCTTCCTTCTCTCTCTATACCTGTCTAGATCAATGATTGAGAAGGCTGGGAACTTGTGGAGGGGCTATGGTGAGATTTCAAGGAAGTCATGCACCACTCTGATGTTTGATGATAACTGATAAGCTTCTCATACCAATGTTTTCTTTCTGAGCCCTTCCCTTCTCTGATCTATTTCTTTTTTTCTTGATTCCTCTTGCTTTATAATTCCTAACTTTGACCTTTTAACAAAAGTTGTAGCTTCGTTTGAAGAAGTATATGTTTTCATTTACATATAATATATTGAAACAATGTAGGGTGGAAAAAACTGATGCGATCTTTGAGAGTGAACTATGATGCAGATCGTATAGCTATATTGACTTCTGGAGATATCCTTTAATTTCTGATGGTTCCTCTTCCTTTTCTACAATCTTTTAGTGTTTAAAGCGATTTTTATCATAAGCTTTGCACAAACTTTTCAACCCTTTTTTGAGGATTCGAGAAGACGGAAAGAAAGCAGGACAATTTGAGAAAGAGATGGGGTTTAAGGCATACCGTGCATCATTACACACTCGCTTGTGTAATTGCGTGGAGAAAAGTTTATTTGTTACCAAAGACAAATTAAAAAACAAAATTACTTTATCAACCGGTTGAATTGTTTGTTTGAATAGTTCTAGTAAAGTTTAGACTAGGTTTCTCTTTGAGACCTTATCGTGCCCACTTATAAAGCAAATTTGAGAATCTGTTAGGAACTTCATCGACAAGTTATTCATTAGAAGGCTTAATGTTTTATTGGATGATCAAAGATATCAATGAAATTTCATATACGGTATTTTCTGGCTGGTAATCGAAGTATATAGCTGAGTTCATTAGGGTTACATCCATGTTGTTATAGGTATTCGTTGCCTGAGGAGTTCACATTCTTAATGAACTTGAGAAAAGATTGACTTTTGCAAGAATTATAGACTTCTATTTATTACGAGGAAAGTTGACATGAATCTTACATTTCCTCTTGAATGCTCATTCAAATAATGCGATTTACATAGAGACGAGGTTGGTTTTGAGACCTCAATAAACACCTGGGGAATTTTGACTAATGACGTAAGGTTAATTGGTGAGTTCAATGTAATTGACAAAGATAATCGAGAAAAGAGACGGGATTTAAAGAGTAGAAGGGACTGGCTGGCAGTTTATATCGCATTATAATTGCGCTTACTTGTTAAAGATACTGGGGACAGAAGTTGTTTAACGAACATAATTTCCTACCACAAAGAAACTGATAAACTAATTTACTTTATAAACTGGTTGAATGGTTTTTCAAATAATGATATAAACAGCTTAGTCAAGGTTGCCTTTGAGACCTTAGTATGTTCACCCTTATAGCAAATGTAAGATTCTGTTAAGAAAACTAATTGATGAGCATTGCTATGAAAATTGTATTGATTGATTTATGTTCGATTGGATGATTAAACATTCTAATGAAATTTCATATAAGGGCGTATTTTCTGGCTGGTAATCCTAGTATAGAGCGTAATTCATTGTGGTTGCGTCCAAGTCATATGTCTTGGTTGCAGGAGGGCTTACATTTTATTTCATTAAACTTGAGGAAAAATATTCAGTTGCAAGAAATATGAAAACTTCCATTGATTAGGATACTGGGGCCTCTATGGCTTCAGATGGAGTTGCATAGTGGTGGGGGTGGGAGAAGATGAATTTGAAGTTAGAAATTTGTTTTTTAATGTCTTGCTTTGAATAACCTATAGTATCATGTTTCTGAAAGTTGGCTTGGTTTACCAACACTTACTTTTCATCTTTTAATTTGTTGAGTTGAGTTTGGGTATTGGAGATGTCGTGATATAATTGTTGAAGAGTTGAACACTATGTGCATTGGCCAAATTCCATTACCTCACCTCTCTATCGAGAATGTGTAATAGAAGGAAGAATCTGAAAAAACTCAATGCTAGTATGTACTTTTTTTTTCCAGTTCTTCCATTCGTATTTCTACTTAATCAACGTGCAACTAAAATCTAAGCAGTCTCATTTCTTCATCCTGAAAACTAAAAGGAAGAGTTTTTGGTGAGGAACCTTGAATATTTTGTCTTCTTTTGCTCATGTTTAACATTTCATTGGCCTGAAACCGATCCCCATTGAAATATCTTGTTCTGTTTTTTAAGATCCTTCCTTACATATCGTAAGAGTATAATGCTTGCAAAGTCCTTCCCTAGTGAATTCTCTACAGGTGTCCATTTGCAATCCTGGAGCAGCTCCAGAGTGCCATATTCCATCCCTAAAGCTTTTATCTGTAATGGCAAAATGGGATTCTCCTTTTGCATATAGGATCAGTATTCTTACTAATGATGCTTATATAAGTAGATCTTGCCTATCCTACATCAAGTGAACCATTTGTTAAGAAAGGCAATTGGGACTATTATTGATAAAATAAACCTAATTAAACCTACTTTAACCAGACATTTCACCTTTTGATTTTGTAGTGGTCAATACTTGTATGATGAGCATGTTTGACTGCGTTATTCAGCATTGTATAGTCACAGCCGAGCCGTTGATTCAAGGAAAGAAAAATAATCTTCTTGGGTGTAGTTCCTCTTACTGTGCTGGCTTTTTGAGGTAGGGTTTGGGTGAACCTTTCTTATGTTTCTGTTGGAATGGTCCTTATTTTGACATTTTCGCTTGCAACTTTAGGAGAATTCCAAATCAGCAATAAATACTAGCTAATAGATGATAGATCCTTAATTTCTTATAGGTTTCCACTTCCACCTTAGCTGATGTTTTTATCTTTTGATTTTTGTATTTTAGAGCACCTTAAGCCTCAAATTTGAGTGCACTGCCTTACACTAAATCTTGATGCAGAGCACTTTAAGCTATACCCAGTTCTGACGATACAGAGCACTTTAAGTGGTAGACTTGATTTTTATCTACTTCAATTTTTTGACATGTGCATTTTTTTCCTTGCCCAGAAATAATTGATGAGTTGGTGAAGAGTGGTAAGGAGATTGAGGCTGTGTATTTTGCTTCGGAGTCTGGGTTGACAGAGCGGTTTCCTCCAGTTGATTTACTCAAATCATATCTTAAGAACTGCCGAAAAAATGCTAATACCATATCCAAGAGGGGAAATTACAATGCATCCTCAGTGGTAAGTCGAGGCTAATATTTTTTTTACATAAACACTAAGCTTGATCAAATGTGTTGGTTGTGATTTTTTAAACACTCACTTGACAGAAACCGGTGACCACTCTTATGAGACTATTTTTTTTTTCTTCTATTAATTATTTATAAATCTCTCTAGAGAAGTGCATCTTCAGTGGTAAGTCGAGGCTATTTTTTTTATAACTTAAACACCATGCTTGATCAAATGTGTTGTTTGTTATTATTTAAACACTCTTTTGTCAGAATCCGGTGACCACTCTTATGAGACTATTTTTTTTTTTCTTCTATTAATTTCTTTGACATATAGAGACTTGAATTTAAGATTTTACTTTTGCAAAGGATTTGGAAGTATAGCCATGTTTTAACGAATGGTATCTTCTTTAACGGTTGAAAACATAGTAGTCTCATTTCTCTCTTTAAGATTATAACTGTCTGCTTTCTCTCTTCCCCCACCCACCCACACACACACATATTTTTTAAATCTTTTTAGTTTTTATTACCACATCATCACTTTCTTGTTCATATTTTCCATAGCACCGTGTCAAAGTTTCTCTGGGTTCAACTTTCAGACTTGATGCTCTTTTATACATTTTTCCATGGCATTTAAAGTGTTTTCACATGGGTTTTTCTTGATAGCTTAGATCTTGAGGAAACACAAAGGAATTTGCGATTTGTTAATCACAGAAAAATCTCCACATGTATATCCTTTTATTAGATGTTAGTAATGGACAAGAAAGGGAAGAGAATAAATTATCCAAGCAATAAATTTTACGAATAGGGGACTCGGAAATGAAGGGATTGTAAATTGAAGGGATTTTAAAATACATATATTCTGAAGTACCTCATCCAAACGCAAATCTTAGAGCCTTTCTATAGCTTGTTTAAGATAATAATGAATCTGTTCCATCAGATACTTGCAAATTTCCAAAATAGAAAATAGACATAATTGTTGGCATGCATCTAGGTATTGGATCATTACATAAGTTTATTTGCATTTTGTTTTTGCTTGATGACCTTTTGGTATTAAAAACTTTCTTGGCTTAATTTTCCTGAAATTCTAGGAAGAGGCCAACAGCTCGGAGTTGACTGCCACTAGAGCTATTATAAAATGTGTGGAAGACCACAAGCTTGAATCGCAGTTTAGCATGGACAGCCTAAAGAAGCGAGTAGCACAGTTGGAGAAGGCGAGGGCAGATAAGAAGAAGAGTGCAGCCTCCACTGGCAGGCCTTCACACAAGCGGGCCCATGGAGGCAGCAGCAGGGGCAATAGCGGTGGCGGTGGGTCATCCTCTTTTCGCCCTCCAAAAGCAGGCAGATTTTCTAATGCCTCTCCTGGATTCCGCCATAGAAACCCTTCCCACCCACATCAAGCTTCGGCTGCAAGAATTGCAGCACCATACAGCTATCCTTCCCAGAGTGTTTACGAGGGTGCCAGCCCAGCCTCGTATGGATCAGGGTATGGTGGGACTCACACCCCAATTAGTCCTGTTGGACTTGCTACACAATACCCTTTTGCACCCCAGGATGTTGTAGCCGGTGGAGTCCGGGCTAGTGGATCTTATGGAGGACAGGGGACGTACGGAGGACAGAATAACTATAGTGCTTATGATTATGGTGCTCCTGCTGCTGCACCTGCATACCCATCTTCATACCCGCCTTCATACCCACAATAAGTATGTTGGACCAGGATGATAACGAGGTAGGCTACTTCGGCTTTTGATACTGGCATCTTCTTCAACTTCAGCAGTTATGCGAGGCCAGTTAAGGTTAATTTTCGTAGCGTAGAGAGAATGTATTAACATCTACAAGTCGTGGTAAATTCTTGTAAGGGCACGAAACCAACGATGATAAATTAACATAGTTTTGTAAGAATTTAGTCATATGTTCATCAAATTAGCCTTCTTTGCCTAATGCATCTCTTGTGTGGATATGCTTCCAACTGTGCGGTGGAGTACGTTTACTATCCCTAGAAATATTAGATATGGGTTGGATGAGATTTTAACCCAACCCGACCCAGGCCTAGCTTCTAAAATAAAAGTTGGGCTGGGTTAAGGTCGAATCCACGAGGGTCGGGCTAGCCCTAATATGATTAAAGAAAATTATTAAATAATTTCTTCACAAAAATGAGGGTTTTCAAGCCCTAATTTGATAATTAGGGTTTTGAAAATCCCAATTTTCAAACACTAATTTGAAAATTAGTGTTTTGAAACCCTAATTTTTAAATTAAGGTTTGAAATCCTAATATGAAAATAAGGTGCAATTATTCAGTATATATAGTACAAGGACAGTATTGCCATTTAAAAAGTACGTGATGATAACATCATTAAAAAAATACATTTTTTGGACGGAACCCTGATGGATAGATATGAATGTTACATTTTTAACGTTTTTTTTATCAAGGTACGTTACATTTTGAAACTTAATATCCTTGACTGTAATTTCACCCTAACCTCAGCAATTTTGCTGTAATTATCCCTTTATCTTTTTGCAAAAGTAAACCTTTGTACATCTGAACATTGCACATAATTCAAAGAAAAACAAGTCAGGTGTATAAAAGAGCGTAAAACTAACTAGTAAAATCGACGTTTGTGCATATCCTTGCAATATAATCTTTTGTTGTCTATATACCTTTAGTGACTAATATCCGGCCAAAAATTTCCGGCTGCAGACAAACATTATGCGCCCAGCAAACGTGAGGAAGATTGGAAAAGCTAGTAGATCCAGACAGTGCCCAGATTACGGGGCAATGGGGAGCCTGATGATATTTGGTTCATTGAGAGCTGATTGTTGGGAGGGCATTGTCACAGGAAGGAACAGCAGGTCACTTGTTTACATGATGAGTCCTGATAAGAACCATCACGGATAACCTGAAACTTCAGTTCAAAATAAGCATTGAATTTCGTGAACTTCAACCTACACCTTCGACATTATCAGAGCCACCACCATTGTCATCTCCACTGCTGACCATCTTCATCCTCGTCCTCATAATTAAAGTTGGAGTTGCTTCATCCCCATTTGAATTTTGGGAAGCATTAATTGCATAATATCAGCAGAAGCTTCTGCTGCTCTTCCTTCTGTTTCACCGCTTTGGCTATCTGCTATCAACACATTGCCTTGTAGTTTTCTCGAACCATCTCTTAAATGAGTTATCAACGTACGCAGTCTGCGGTTCGTGATTGCCAGAAGAAAATAGTGATCTAATGAACACATGACAAAGACCATAATAAGTAATTTGAAACATCATTCTTCTTATAATCTATATGTGAAAGGTCTAGCAGAATAACGAGTGAGAACATGGGAACAAAAGGCTATTATCTGACTCTTGAGTAACGAAGTAGGGCTGGGCTGTCTATGGGTCGAGTTAGACTGGGTTATGTTGGATTACTTACGTAATTATGATAAACTAAAAAATGACCCAACCCAACCCAACCCAACCCGACCAGCATTGGCTCGGGATAAACCCAACCCTGAAACAGACCCAATACAACCATGAAATAATTTATTTTATTCATGACAAAATGGTAAATGAATCCGTGTTTTTGAAAAAAGATTAGGGAAAATTAGGAAAAAGTGGGTTTTTGGGTAAAATGTTTGGGGATGGTGGGTTTGTTTTGAAAACTTGTGAAAAAGTGGGATATATTTTGAAAATCTCTGAAAAAGGGGGTTAATTGGAAAACAATGGGTTTTTTTAAACCAGATGTTTTCCCATCCCCAAAATACCCCTCCCCCTGTTTGTCCCAGATCAGACTAAATTGGTTGATATTCTCGGCAGTACTTTTCTTCTCTTTCCAGCAAGAGCAAGACTCTTTGGGTCCCTCTCTCTCTCCATTTCCATCTGCCGACGACGCCTCAACGCCGTCCACTTTTCGGCGACAACACAGCGACGGCGCGTCCACCTTCCGGCGACGCGATCTACAACCCTCTCTCCAAACCAAGTGTCTCTATTTGTCTCTCTCTCTTTCCCCGATTCCATCTGCCGGCGGCGACGACACCTCCACCTTGCGACAACGACGATCCATGGGTTTCAAAATCGATCTATAGTCGTCGACGACGACACCCTTTCTCTCCATGGGTGCTGAAATCGATCCATTGGCAACATCGACTCCCTCTCTCTCCTCCAAACCGAACCTTCCGGCGACGACATAGCTGGACAGCACCTTACGGCTGCATCACCTCCACCTTGATCACGCAAGTTTGGATTGTGCTGTCTATTTGTGGATTGCTTGGGTAAGCTATTACCAGATCTGCCGACATTTACCTATGCTTAGATTCTTACACAATTGTTATTGATTTATACCATTTAGTTGTTAAACTTGGGTCCCCTTGACATGATGATGGCTCACACTCATCAATTGGACCTGCAAAGAAACATTCAGAGATATTGGAGTAGCAATTAATAAACCTCTCAGCTTTTTTGCGTTCTCTTAATGGTTTTCTAAGTGTCACTTCCTCCTCTGGGATGAGTTCTTGCACTTCCTTGCCTTTTTCTTTGATCGGAGACTTGCCACTACCTTTTTTACAGATTTCTAGGCCTAAGAAAAGAAGACACTTCTTTTGAAAGGGTTGGGAGGACATGAGCTCCACGTATCTTTCAGTTCTTCTCACCAAAAGGTGCTGCAATAGGCTTGATAACATGTTGCACATAAAATAAAAGAGAATGCAACCTTTAGCTTTACATTGATAACTCTAGTTTGATGCTTAGATCGAGGAAGAATCTGTAGGATAGTCTACCAGCTAATTGTGATTCGTTGTTTATACAGAGAGAAATCCAGATCTGTACTTGTGATTTGCTACCATTCAGTGACAAATGGTAGCAGTAAAGTATATGATCTATTGTTGGATATATGATTTGCTAGAGTTCGACGTTTATTTGCTTGGCTGAGAATGATACATCGATCCTCTTTAAAGGCTGAAAGATCTAACGTCGAAATTCCCTTTGGCATATTCGTACGCTAGCCTTACACTTGATTGTTTTTATTTTGGTAAATAATCCAGCGGATAGAAGAGAGAAGGGTTTACAGGAATGGCAAGTGTATCACATGGAGGTGTACAAGTATACATGGCAGTGTTTGGTGTACAAGAAAGGGGTTTTATCAGCCAAAGCCAAGAGCTTTTTCAAGGTTTCAGAAAAGGTGAGTTAAAGTTGGTCCTTTTTTCTTCCCCGTGCTGAGTTGCTGTTGTAGGAATAATCAGCAACTATGATTTATTTGTGCATGTTTTTCGTACTTGTGCTCGATTGGTAAGGTGAGTTAGTAATTATGTGCTTCTTGCTAAGTTTTATTGCTTTCTTAAAAAGTTTAATGCTCACAGCTAGTCTTTCTTTCTGTTTTTGTAAAAACAAAACAGATTGTATAATCTAATGGAATTGAAATCTGCTGCTTGATGTAGCACACATATTCTTTTGCGTTTGTTTTAAATTTAACCTGGGATTTCATATCATCGATAGACTTCGTGTAGAAAACTTCATCCTGATTAATCTTGTTTGTTTTGCTTTGCTTTAGTTCCAAACAACTGCACCAAGAAGCTGTACTAGCTCCTGGCGAGAATCTTATAGCAACTGGTACGGTGTTCTTTTGCAGTTGTTTTTATTTCGTAAACATTTTGCACGTAATAATACATGAGTTTTGCTTGTATTAAGATGCTCATATGCTTCTCTTCAATTGTAAGCTTGAATGTGCAAAAATGCATTTGTGATAACAACGATAATAAGCGCAACTTTGTATAATTGTTGGCTGATAATTGAACTAGTACAATTATGGTTCTTTGAACTGAATTCATAGCTGATAAGTGGGCACTACAACAAAACTGGCCTGTAAGGACGCCTATTAAGGGACGCTTTATCGAAAGCGTCTTAGAAAGTAGAATATGGGACGCTAACTAACAAGCGTCCCTTTTTCTGGAGAGTTGTAAGGGCGATGTACTCAAAACGATGGCGTTTGGATTTAGGCGGGATCCTAAATTTTCAGCAGAATGGATGAAAACACCGCCAATTGGGTTTCTCAAAACACTACAAGAAGAATGTTGTACGTCGGCAGCCGCATAGCGCCGCAAGAAGTGGAAAAACCGCCGCTGTAGGATTTCACGGCGCTATGCGACCGCTGCCTTTACTCGCGTTTTGGTAGACTTATGCCGGCGCTCAAAGGGGTCTATACCAGCGGTCGGCCGCCTCTAAAAACTGCTCCCCTATCCGCCTTCTAATGTTACCAATGGCAACGGTTTGACTCTATTCCAGCGACTGCGGGCGCCGACATAGGTAAAATTTTAATTTCTCATATATTTGAATAAAATAGAAAAGCCAGCACTAGCAAACCGCCGTGGTATGTATCATTTTTATTTTATTAATTTCCTGAATAATTAGACCTATGTCAACGGTCTCATGCGCCGTTATAGGTTTCCTTTTGCATTTGTTTTCTTCAAATGTATGGACTTATGGCGGCATGTACGACCGCCGGCATAGGCTTGTTTTAGATTTTTTTTAAAAAATAATTCACTTATGCCGGCAATACTTACCGCCTCCATAAGTTATCATCTAAAAGAAAAGGAGAGCAAAATGGTACACTGCCAACATTGCCAACTCCCTGTATATAAATCTGGTCTGTTTCTTGCATTGCTTTTCTGCATTCCATATATTCGTACCATATAGCTAGTGAAAACTATATGCAAGTTCAATCTAAATTAGGACTTGATTGGTCACAAAACAACCGCAATCTATTCAAATCCTAAACAATAACACATGTTTGTCTAGAAAGAAGAAGCAAAGCCAAAAACTTTCTATGAGTTTGTACAAAACCTAGTAAATACTGATGCACATTTCCAAATCAACCCGGCAACCGTCGATGCACATGATCAAAATTAACCACCAAGATCGAGAATAATCCATTTCCATTCACCTTGGCAATAACCTGATACAGAAGTTACACATGTTAAATGATAAACAAAAGACCTCATATAAAGGGAAACTATAATATATATAGCTGGAAAGGAAATTGTTATTACTATAAACTTTACACCTACATAGACCAAACTTCATAAGGCTAAGCTGTGTATGAGCAAGTGTACGAGCAAATGACAGACATATATATATTCCTACCATAACCATGAGTCAAAAAAGAATGATCTACTATCATGGATTTCAGACATATATATACTTCAACACCAAACACTACATAAACTAAACCAAACCAAACATGGACATTCACTGACAAACATGCCATTCTTATGCAGCAATGCATTTACAGCAACATGTTTGGCACTGAAACAAAGGAGAAAACTAATGCTGAGTAAACAGTAGAAGACCTATGCTTGGATTAAATGGAGGAAAAAAAACAGGAATAACTGAAATTAAATGCTGAGTAAACAGTATGGTGGTGGTGGTGATATCGCAATTGATCTATTTAACCACTTGATGAAAAAGTAAAGTTCTTTTTGGTCCCTAAGCCTTAAAGTGTATTCTATAATTAAGAATCAATGGTTCAATAACTGAAAGTTTTCAACAAGGGTTACAGTCACTAATCTTCCGGTTCCGGATATACGGCCAAGTCTACCTTTCTTTTCGTTTCCTGATATGCAAATATCCTACCCAGTGCTTTTTGCTCTAAATTAAGTTTTCTAACGTCACCAACATGTACTAATTTTTTAAGCCATGACTGACTTGGTTAACACACCTAATTTTCAATTGGTACCCTAAAATGACTGCAACCATTCCCCAACGACAAGCCCAGTGTTGTTAAAGGCGCAGGCGCACCTAAGGCGCAAAAGGTCCCTGGAGCCTAGGCGCAAGGCGCAGGCGCGCGCCTTTTCGAAGCGAGGCGCAATATTAAATTAAATTAAATAAATAAATAATAATACACTAAAATAATAAATTATGTAAAAAAAAATAAGAACATGACAATTAACAAATTTCCAAACACTAGAAAAAGTAAACTAGTCATATTACCAACCACATTTATCGAGTATTTATCGATATTAATCAACAAGAAGCAATTCTGCTGTTCAAATGACAGCCAAAAATCATTTTGTGCTAAAAAAAAATATTCAAGTTTGAAAACCAAACTGGTTACACCTGGGCCCTGACAATAAGAAACCCAAAGTTCCAAACTTCTTCGAAGGGGCACTGAAGAGCAGGCGCGGCAAGCCAGCGACTGGAGCGCAGACGCCGGAGGAAAGGAGAGATGCGCCGGCGACTGAAGAGCAGGCGGCTGAAGCAGGTGATGCAGGCCAGCGACTGGAGCGCAGACGCCGGAGGAAAGGAGAGATGCGCCGGCGACTGAAGAGCAGGCGGCTGAAGCAGGTGATGCAGGCCAGCGACTGCAGCGCAGACGCCGGAGGAAAGAAGTGATGCGCCGGCGAGCAGAGACAGGAGTGCGACGGCCGACGATGAAGAACTGATTTGGGTGATTGGGTCTTTGATTCTTGGGTCGCGATGCGAGGTGAGAGACCGCGAGAAACTGATTTGGGTGATTGGGTCTTTGATTCTTGGGTCGCGATGCGAGGTGAGAGACCGCGAGAGAGACATAAAGCTTGGTATTGACTTTGTAAAGACAAACAGGAAAGAGAATCCACGGCCCACCACTGTCTCGCGCCCAGCTTGGCGCCTCCACCACCGCTGCGCGCCTAGCGCCTGGGCGCCTGGGCGCACGAGGCGCGCGCCTCCTTGAACGCGCTGGGCCTAGGCCTAGGCGAGGCGCGCTGTGTGAGCCTAGCTGCGCCTGGCGCGCGCCTAGGCACGCTTTTAATAACACTGGACAAGCCCAATCAACGTTAATACATCGTTTTATTGGTTTGCAAACAGCATCTTCACCAGCCAAAAAACCAACTCAAGATAATGTAAAGTTTGGTATAGCTATCATATCTAACACTTAGGATGGTGAGGCTTGTTGGAGTCTTTGGATTTCAGCCTACAAGTTCATATAAATCAGTTGTATAAACATATATAACACAAGCATGTCCTCCTAAACTGACCATCACAGTCCTTGTTCCACTTGATTATGGTCTCAAGAAACCTACAAACCCTTCCCCAACAACTAAACTGAATCCGAGACACAAAGGATAAGAGAGATAGACTGTGCGTTTCATAAAATAATCAGATTTCTATGCTTATCCTTAATTAATATGCTTATCCAAGGATGGCTAGAAGTTCCATCTTAAAGGAGCGACAAATGAGCTCAAATGCAAGTCAATGACATGTTCCAAGATGCAAATCTAATCAGGAAAAGTATCGGTTAAGTAGCCACATTATGCATGCTAAACTAGAACAAGGTGGAAAAATGACCAACAAAAGATGTAAGCTGAAGCATTCACGCCTATGCAACAAATTACCAACAAATCATTACTTACAATTTTACTACGAGCCTGGGGAATGAAGCCGCCTCCATTTTTCTCATTTTGTCTTCGAGACTATCCACATGGTAGCTTTAGTTGGTTGGATCTTATACTTCTCAAAGTAACAAAAAGAACACAATATGATGTATCTAAGCAGCAAATTTGTCAATGTAGTTGTGGATATTAAATATCTCAAACGAGAATGGAAGTATGTTACATGTTCCCGTCTCTTCTTCGCAGTGGACTTGCGGCCTAAGGTATGTGGATACTTCTGCGCCAATGCATTCAAGCGGTTATCTTCTGCCTCTTTCTAGAACATAAGTATCACAATTAGTACATATATATGTGTGTAATATACACACTAATAATCAGCATTATTGATGCGTGATTGCTGAAATTTATGGCAAAGTAACAAGACCAATTGTACGAGATTCATATTTCAGAACCCAGCAGTAAGTGGTGAACGATGTTACATCCAATTTCAAGTAAAATTTCAGCACTATACTTGTGAACATTAAATTCAAAACGATTTATAGCACCTTGAACTAGATTGCCCGTATTAAACTGAGTAGTTATGACATGTTTCACCATCTTAATCGAACTTCATCTTGAATGGTTGGAATTAACTATGGTCATATGTAATTATAGTTCATTTCCACCTGGCTATCTTTGGTTCGGTTACTCTCGAGGCATTCCATGAACAATTATAGTATACTGAACAATAGGATTAAGATGCCATACAAGGTATAGCTGATAACAAGGTATAAGTATGCAGAAAGTGCAGGTACCTTAGCACAAAACTTAAGACTTCTTAATCACCTATAAGATTACATACTCAATTGACCTTCACACAGGGATATGTACAAGACTTCATAGAATAGAAAAAAAGGATATATTGCAGGAAAAGGCCTGTATATTTAACCTTGTATGTCACAGAATGCGCACATGTTGAAGTGTTGAACTGCTAAGAATCTTGTAGTACACTTGATAAAGAATCTGATACCTCAATCTCTGTCCAAGCCGAATCCTTGTACTTCTGAGGTAGTGTATTCCAGTCACGGTAATCGATTGGTAAAAGGTTGGACACACGCGCCACACACCCAACAAAAGAACCTAGCTCGTTATTTGCTCCAGTAATCCAACATCCATTATCATCATACCCAACATGGACACGTGTTTCCCTTACCCATGTCTTTTTTCCCATTGTTGGCCCCCGTTTCTTCGAAGACCTAGTACCTGAAACAAAACATACTAGACAAAATGAAGCCTGCAGATTTTAAATCTAAAGCCAAATACAACTCAGCAACTCAACAATTCAAGCCAAATACATTAACAGTAGCTACATATTTTAAATCTCAAGCCTATGCCTTCAAAATTTTTAATGGTAAAAATAGCAACCACTTTTAACAACTCAGCTGGCCATTCCAGAAGGAATTTGCACCCAAGGTCTAGGATTGACTACACTGATTCATTAAAGAAGGCATCTCCAAAAGAAAAATACAGTAAACATGTCTTAGAAGTTAGACCCAACCTAATATAGAGATCAAAACTTTCACATGGATGTATGTCATGAGAACCCAATAATTTCAGTAGCTTTAATCTCTTAACAGTTACACATGAAAGTTATCTTCTTAGCAAGAAAAGAACTGCAAATTAACAGAGAAGTTTAGAGAAGTTTACTGATTAATGTAGCAGTAGGGGTATAAGTCCTTCCTGAAGTGGGGCATGTTCTTATTTTGGCAGATGACAGCTTGGGCTTCACATGTATGCTGTTTTGTTGGTTTCTCTAGGACAACAAAGTCCCTCTCTTAATTACTGGGACAAAATTGAAACAAAAAATCTCTATCTCAAACACACAATCTGTCAAACACGGATCTCGACTTTCTATCCTTATAATCAACATTGTAGGTCCTTGAGGAAGTTAGTTTTGAACTCAAATCAGGGCTGAAGTGGTAATTAGGAAACATAATGAGAATTCAAGGGATTTGTCTAGTTGGTAATGGATCATCAAACATACATGAGATGCTAGAAAACCCCTTAAATCAAAGTGAAAACAAAGAAATAAATTTGAAAATTTGGCAGTGATCCTCAATTAACATGGTTTAAAAGGCACCATGCCTGTGAGTCACTGAATAACAGACTAAAACATGCTGCCTCAATCAAGACAAGTGAAAGGAAAAAGCTACTATGTACTTCTAATGAAAGGCAATAACCTAATTGATGGCACCTGGATCTCATTAACTTATATCTGGCACTTCTTCACAGCCTCCACACCCACACCAACCTCCTCTAGTAGCTTGACATTAATTGGTTGGTCAAGTTGCATGGGCATGGCTATGATTGGAACACCAAACTTCATCCCTTCTATCACAGAACTCATCCATAAATCCAAGTATCCCTATCGATTTAGCCACTGAAATGGTCGGACATGCACAGAAAAGTTTGACCAGCAGATGCTAAAATAATCACTTCTTATGAATATGGGGAATGCTACATGTTTGACATGCAATTTGGCATGAACCTGAGTAGTATTTCTAGACTGCAGGTTGAATGTAAAAATTTGAATTTGACCTCTTAGTTTTCTCTTTGTCTGCATAATTGCTTCAAATGTCACAATGACTCTCTTAAATGCTCAAGTCTGAGACACGTGATATCCGGGGTCTGAGTCTATGCTACATGCATGACATGTCTGATCTTAGATGAACCCAAGAAACATTTCTGGTGGTTCGGTTTTTTTACTTGGGTACATAAACATGTTTTTCTTGATCACTTTTATAGACTCAAGAATCTAATCATGTTGAAACTGTGAAACACTTGTTCACTTGAGGCTTTTGGAAGCTGTACCAAAACTTGTCAACAGGTATGCAACGTAATACCATTAACATGTTTACTCTGTCATTGACATTGATGCAACTAATTGTGAACCTTAAACTAAGTTATTTTAAGCCATCATACCAGTATTTAGTGTTAGTTTTCTGCCAAGAAACCTCCATGGACATGGTGTTTTGCAAACTAAAAAGGTTTAGCTCTATCATCATTTTTTGTGTTTCGAAGAGTTGGTTCTTTCATACATATCTTATGACCAATTGAGATGCTTGTGCTCTTGCTATTGTGGAGCAGTGCATTTATGTATTGTGGACTCGAGCGCTTCTAAAGTTGCCAACGTATAATCGATGAAATTTGTCATTAGAAAGTGCAAAAGTAAACTTCTAATACATATACACAATCACATAATGAGTACATGTTTGTATTTCCAGGTGGAACTAGAGAGCGTTGATGGCAGGTGATCAATGACTTAAACGGTGACAAGATAACTATATTTTGCTTTAGGATGGACATTGGATAGTTTGTTAGTCACAAGGCCTTTTGTGATTGTTACTATTCTAGGTACTTTGAACTAGTGGTTACCTCTACTTTTGGAGTTAATGTAATTCTTCACTTGAGACATTTGGATGATATGAAGACTTTGAATGTTATCCTCAATTGAGTTGGTTTTTAACTTCTTATGCATGCAATGTGTATGAACTAAATTGGGTTATGTTGGTCCTGTTTTGATGTGGTACATATTGGAATCGGTGACGTAGGTATTAAGGTATATAAATATTTTTAATTTGGTAAAATAAAATTAGGAACATGTTACGACGCTAACAAGCGTCCCAAGAGGTACTGGAACGCTCTTTAGCGTCGCTATAGGGCATATTGGAGTGTTATGATTGAGCCCTTTATATGACGCTAAGAAGCGTCTCAAAAGAGTTATTGGGTCGCTCCTTAGCGTCACTATAGGGAATATTGTAGTCTTCCAGTTAAGCACTTTATAGGACGCATATTTGCATCTTGTTAAGCCTTACGCTTATTGAGGCGCTTGTGGGCATTGGCATAACTTATTGTGACGGCCTCTAATGGGGCGGGGTTACGACGCTATTCAAAGCGACCTTATGTCAAAAGCATCCTTCCAGGTTGAAGAGTACGTGGCAGAAGCACATGTTCATCAAGGTATCCCTCGAAGTCAAACACAATGATAGAGTTTGCACAAATCGTGGATGGATTTCACGACGTACAGAGTTATTGTGCCCCGCCATGTGTAATGGAGAGGTGACAAAAAGCTACGCTTATCAACCAACAAGTATCTAGACAAAACCACATCCATCAAATATATTTTTCGCCTTAGCAAAATCGTACTTACTTCCCGCAAGGTGCTCAATTTTTAGGCGTCCCACCGCCACAAACGTCAGCTTGTGGACCCCATGTGTTCTTTTTGCAAAAAACGACTTGAGCGTCGGCAGAATATGACAAGCACTTTTGCATAAAGCGACTGGTGTTTCTGCATAAAACGACTTGGGTCACCCATAGGTTTTGGCATAACTTTGCCAGAAAAGTGGTGCTCCCACTTTTGTTTTTTCCATCGGAAAAGGTAGTGGAGCATCTACAAAGAGGCTTGTCGATTTAGGAAAATCTACATGCATCGGGACCTATCAACAAGCACCTACGCGCAGACATTTGATGTGTGTTTGTAGAAACTTGGTTGTTGACACACACGGCCGATGTCACAAAAAATTGTCGCTAATTTTGGAAATAAAAGTAGTAACCAGAATTTAGCGACGGGGTTACGTCCGTCACTAAATTGTTTTACAACAGATAGTTTGAATAGGTTTTAAGTGACGTATTGCTTGCCTTTGCGTGGTTCCGCTCTGTAAATATAGCTTATAGAGACAGACTTTTCCTCAATACTTCAAAATAACTGTGTACATTCTCGAGCGACATTATTTTCATGTCTCCCTCTTTTCGCTCTCTTGCCACTGCGCCGTTGCTGCCAACATGAAGCCGGACACCTCTAGTTAATTATTTTTGTTACATGTTACAATTATTTTGACAGGGCCTGGTGGTACGCCTCAGTGGTGAGATATGGACTACAAATGTACAATATAACTTCTCATGTTGAACCATCTCGTCTAAGATCTTGTCTTTCGTGACTTCAGATAGCGCTTTTGGCTCCAACCAATCTATGTCTGGGGAGCATAATACCTTTGCAATTGCAGGCGGTCTTTCCCATCCTACGAGTCCTATTCGGTACCTCCATTGTTCCTGAGATAATTAGATGGAATACATACACAGCCTGTGTATTTCTACCATCTAATTACCTCAGGAACAATGGAGGGCAATACCAAGTCCGCTAGGGATGGGAATGACCGCTTCCAATTCCAAAAGTATTAAGCAGTATCTGAAGTTCGCCATAGCAAAACAATTTTGCCCCGAACCTAATTAGATAAGAGCTAATTATCGACCCCGTGCTGGGTTAATTAGGAAAGTTATGGGCAATTACGGTAATTCGAGGTATTGTACATTCCTTAAATTAGTGTTATTCAGTCTATAATAAGGGAAAACTTAGTAAATGCAACAATGATGGCACCAATATTATGCCGTGCAAATAACGTTGTTCCAGCAACTGTCTTACACACATAGGGGCGTTTACTGGCAGCCCGCTACTAATATTTTTTAATGGGTTCTTAAAAACTCCAAGCACAGTTACATAGACAAATAGTAATACAAATTGATCACATCAAGTTTAGGTGAGAGTGGGCGGCAGTTGGAAAATGGGGAGCATAGTAAATGTTTCCAACCCCCTTGGCAAGAATGCTCATCAAAACGTAGGATGTTGACAACCATCAATAATCCCAACCCCATTGGCAATGTTCCCGTAAGCCCATCATGCTCCCCGCAAGGGCATCCCACGTACGTAGTGGTCCCTCCGAGAAGAAATGGAGCTGGGCTCCGCCCCGTAAGTTCTGCATAAATTGACTTGCGCATCCGCACAATCTGACGAGCACATTTGCAGAAACCGACTGTTTATATATCGGCGTCTGGATATATGAAGCATGCCAGTTTGTGTCAATATGGCGCGTGAATAACTTGGAGAATAAACCAACAAGAACTCCCATGTTATGCGGAGTTGTGCCACTTTAATGATTAACTAGCTCCACCTTTTTGGTATTCCCCACATCTGAAGGTGATGGTACCCTTCTCCTAATTATTAATACTCCTATTAAGGTCGTGATCTCTGACCACGCCATCAATAGAAGTCAAAGCCAAAGTCGAGTTAGTTCATTCGCTCTCGATGATTATTTTCCAATAGAGATCGTTGATGGTTGCAAGCGTTTTCTACTAAGCAAATCTGGATTTTTTTTGGCGAATAGTTTAATTCGCCGTTCTTAAACACGTTCGCAAGGCAAATCGTGTATCCTGTAAATAGGGCGTATTCTTTTGCGTCGGCCTATTAGTACCGTATTGCTAGCACAATTTGAGGAGGCATGTACAGAACTTCCAACGACCGGTAACATTACGGATTATATGGTTGGTCATGTCTTAAATGGACATGCACTGCACAGTGTTTATATATCGGCGCCATTGTGGTGGCAAAGGTTGTGTGACGTAAAAATATTCGCCGCCTACAGAGACAAGAGGAGAACATGTTGTCTGTACTCATGTAAATAGTATAGTGCGTATACACGCTTGGTAATTGGTCATGTTGTACTAATCACGTGCGTTGACCACTGATCGTTGTGTTATACATAACATTCATCATAACATAAAATTTGTCTACACCATCTCAGATTTTAAAAGTAAATTTTATATAAGCAGCTTAAGATCACTCCACGCTCGTCGGATTGCGCATCCGCACAATCCGACGAGCACATTTGCAGAAACGGACTGGTGTTTTTGCAGAAATCGACTGGTGGTTTTGCAGAAACCGACTACTGTTTTGGCAGAAACCGACTGGTGCCACCACGATCCGATTGCGTCTACACTTCCGCTTCCTTAGAAAATTCACGCTAAACACATCAACCACCCCGCATCGGACTCCTCATGGCCGATGCGGGGTGGTTGAAACGGGGCGATAAGATGCGCCCTAGCGGAGAGGTTACGTAATTTCATAAAACCGAGTTCGCATACTAGCGGGGGACACTGACAGCCCTCAGTGAACACGAGAGGTGCAAGGGCAATGTGTTTGCGTAGGGCCCGCAAGGGCATCCCACATATGTAGTGGTCCCGCCGAAATCGTTTTTCTCGCGGGGCCCGGGCCCCATATGCTAAGTTTTGCATAAATTTACTTGCGCATCCACACAATCCGACGAGCACATTTGCAGAAACCGACTGGTGTTTTTACAGAAACCGACTGGTGTTTTCGCAGAAACCGACTGGTGCCACCACGATCCGTTTGCGTCTACACTTCCGCTTCCTTAGAAAATTCACGCTAAACACATCAATAGATAAGAGCCCACAGTTCCTTGGTTGTAGTTCAACACTGAACCGCCCGGGCCGGGTTAACTATGGAAGGCACCAATTACTAATATTTAGAAGGATCGTTAACATGCTACCCATGCGTAGAACAAAAGACGAATATGTTGGAATGTACACAGTTGAAATTCATAAGCTGTATGCAATCGCTGTAACTTGATTCATACGTTATTATTATTATGTGCACCCTGTCTACCTTTACGCTAGAGTTGTCGTGCATCTTTACGATTATTTTCCATTGCTTTATGTAATTGATATTAAATTCTTCCAAAGTGCTTTTTGGGTACGAAAAGGATAGTCCTTTTTCAATATTGTTGCGAGGTGTCATGAATGAGGTAAGCTGTCATTGGCATCAGTTGGTGAGTTACATAGCCTTGAATGAATATGAACCGAGTTATTTTGCAAATACCATGGACTTTATAAGAGTATATGCTTAGGATGTGGTGCAAGAACGGATGCCCATGATAGGGGTCAGGATGGTAATTAATTGTTCAAGCACGTGATATGGTATCTTATAAGACACCCGGATGAGAGTAGTGGACCTTATAAGTATGATGTTGGACGGCAGGGGTGTGCTTTGAATCATTTATTCGAAGTAAACCTACTATTGCAAATCTGTCATTATGGGCAGGGGTTTTGGTTGGGCTTTATGAATTGGAAGACATGAGATTGAATTTTTGGTTAGATTGAGGTGATTAGGGACAAGCATATTGGGGTATGCAATATTAACGTGGCCAACCGTATATTTGACCATTGCGCCACCCTTTGCGCACTAGTATGTGTCTTTTTCTGGTTATGCTTTGTTTTTCATCGTGGTTATGCAAAATTAACGTGTACATATTTACAGCGATTGCATACAACTTATGAATTTCAATTGTGTACATTCCAACATATTCGTCTTTTGTTCTACGCATGGGTAGCATGTTAACGATCCTTCTAAATATTAGTAATTGATGCCTTCCATAGTTAACCCGGCCCGGGCGGTTTTGTGTTGAACTACAACCAAGGAACTGTGTGCTCTTATCTATTGATGTGTTTAGCGTGAATTTTCTAAGGAAGCAGAAGTGTAGACGCAAACGGATCGTAGTGGCACCAGTCGGTTTCTGCGAAAACACCAGTCGGTTTCTGCGAAAACACCAGTCGGTTTCTGCAAAACCACCAGTCGGTTTCTGCAAATGTGCTCGTCAGATTGTGCGGATGCGCAAGTCAATTTATGCAAAACTTAGCATATGGGGCCCGGGCCCCACAAGAAAAACGATCTCGGCGGGACCACTACATATGTGGGATGCCCTTGCGGGCCCCACGCAAACACATTGCCATTGCACCTCTCATGTTCACTGAGGGCTATCAGTGTCCCCCGCTAGTATGCGAACTCGGTTTTATCAAATTACGTAACCTCTCCGCTAGGGCGCATCTTATCGCCCCGTTTCATTGTGGTTGTTTCGGCCATGAGGAATCCGATGCGGGGTGGTTGATGTGTTTAGCGTGAATTTTCTACTCAAGCGGAAGTGTAGACGCAAACGGATCGTGGTGGCACGAGTCGGTTTCTGCAAAAACACCAGTCGGTTTCTGCAATAACACCAGTCGGTTTTTGCAAAAACACCAGTCGGTTTCTACAAATGTGCTGTCGGATTGTGCGGATGCGCAAGTCAATTTATGCAAAACTTACGGGGCGGATTCCAGCTCCATTTCTTCTGGGTGGGAGCACTACATATGTGGGATGACCGTGCGGAAAAATTTGATGCTAAGAGGAACATTGCGAAGGGGGTTGGGATTATTGATGGTTGTCAACATCCTACGTTTTGATGAGCATTCTTGCCAAGGGGGTTGGAAGCATTTACTGTGCTCCCCATTTTCCAACTGGCGCCCACTCTCACCTAAACATGATGTGATCAATCTGTGTAACTGTAACTTTTTGTCTATGTAACCATGCTTGGGATTTTTATGTATCCGTTAAAAAATATTATTAGCGGGTTGCCAGTAAACACTCATATGTGTGTAAGACAGTTGCTGGAACAACGTTATTTGCACGGCGTAATATTGATGGCATCATTGTTGCGTTTACTAATACCGTAGGTCGTTTGCGCGATGCATACGACATTTGCGAATGGCATTTAATCAACGTTGTTGTGGTTTAGCAGACACATAAAACCAAACCGGCGTTTGCGTTGGGCAACACAAGTCCATTTCTGCAGAAACACGCAAGTACTGTACGCAAAGGTGCCCGTCGATACGTGCCACTGCCCAAGTCGTTCCTGTGCATAAGGAATACTAAATACATTTTGTGACAGCTTATACACAGCTTAAATAATATCACTCCATTCCCTATCTTCGCGTTTTCAAGAAGAAATCGTTGCTATATGAGGTACTCTTCTATTGACCACCTCTCGTGTCTGACCACGACCTCAATAGATGGCAAAGCCAGACTCGAATAATGTAAAGGTTGTCGATAGCCATGTGTTCAAAACCTGATTGTTCATGGTCGCAACTGTTTTCTACTGTCCAAAAGGGGAAATAGTTTTGCATAGGGAATTCAGGCGGTGGTTTTGAAAAGCGTTTGCAAGACATCTCGTGTTTCCAGAAGGAGAAATAGTCTATTCACATATATTAGTACTACGTTGCTAGGTTCAAATGACTTGGGCATGTATGAAACGTTCAAGAACTGATAATATCAAGAACTGATAATATCATGCATAGTATAAGTTGGTTTAGTGACGGATTTACTGGTCATGACCCAACCACAATATGAAATGGTGAAGGATCCAAAGAAATGACCTGCTCTCACTGTGTGAGAACAAAGCGGTGCTTCAAGACACGCAAATATTGCATAAGTGGGTACCACATTGAGAGGTCAAATCGTTAGTGCAGCCACATGCTTTTAGGTGACACATGGGGAAGGCTAAGGTCGTTATAAGTACCTTTATGGGACGTGCTCGTCTAGTTTACGTGCAAATAATGGGGTCCCATGAAGAAGTACCTTTACGGGACTTTCAACAACAGATAATATTAGCGAGCAGCCCTTGGTCATGGCTAAGATGGCCATGCGCTGCAAAGGTTGAATATATCTCGGCCAATTTACTGGAAATTGTGATTGTCGAAAATAGGATTGGCACTTGAGATACAAGTGCCCATTATTGTTCGTAACATACAACCTTAAACCAATTCAAAGTTGTAGTCAACCGGGAATAATGATATGTTTTTCACTTTCAACCCAATTGGGTCCCACCCTCCACCAACAATCTCAATATCTCAAATGCACGATTAACATTCTAAATTCATCGATTAACAGCCTAAAATCATCAATCAATAATCACAATTGTGTCAAATACACAATTAACAAGCTAAAATTATCAAACAAATAATCAATGTTCAAACTTTCCAAAAATTGTTCAAAATGCACATATCCGATGCGATTAATTTAATTTAGGAAGTAATTAGGGCTTAGAGTTCAATATTGGGGGAAAGTTTTTTCACAAGTGCTTTGACCAAACACCAGCACTTGAAAACGCATATGCCTCGTGTGTTCAAATACAACAAAGTCCCCAATATTGAGGTCATGTTACTGCACGAATTTGTTCCAACCGGCTTCGAACCAATACGCATCTTGGCCGCGCTTCTTCTTGATTTTAACAGGCCATGAACCCTACTCCGTTGGTCAAAGTTGCTTCCTTTGATCTCACTGTGGTAAGTTGACTGCTAAAGGATACCGGTATGGCCTAACATATTCATAATACAGTAAGACAAGTAAGTTATTGACCAACGATAATAGTGCGTACACAGGCGAAATCACAGAGAAAGAGGGATCGCATACAAGTTCTGTGCGAAAACCAGGCATCATGACCTTGAAGAAGTGTCTGCCTACTGAAGCGTCCTTGTTCACCGAAGCAGAAGCCATTTAACCTACTTTAACATGAAACGCCAATCGAGCATTATTCAATATCTGAGCAATAATTCCATAGCTTAATTAAATCTATTAAGTGTCACACCGTATAAGACGTGGAGGCCTTTAGTAACTAAATCCTAGCCACGAGGGCAAATGTGACATTTCAATTCGGTGTCGGTGTCGATCGGCCTCACACTATAAGAAAACATACTTTTAGCGACCGCAGGGAGCAGTCGCTAAAGGTATAAAAGCGGTCGCTAAAGTGTTTTAGCGACCGTCGATGTGCGGTTGCTATAGGCCAGGTCGCTAAATTTTAGCGACCGCTTTTAAAAATCGGTCGCTAAATTTAGCGACCGCGTTGACTAGATTTTGCGACCGTCTTGGGAGGTCGCTAAATGTTTTTTTGAATTTAAATATTTAATTTTTAAATTTTTTTATTTAAATATTATTATAGTTTGCGACTGATTTAGCGACCGCCCTGCGCGGTCGATAAATTATTTTTAATATATATTTTTTGAAATATTAAATATTTTTTATTTTTTTTTGAAATATTAAATTTAGTAACTGATTTAGCAATTGTCCTTTGCGGTTGCTAAATCCGTATGTAATTGCTGAAAAATGGTAAAATCCCATATCATTACACTATCAAATGAAACTAATGACACATAATTGATTCAAAACTCACAATAAAGTTGTACACAACTTTTCATTTCATTAGCAATCATATCCAAAATGATAATCAACAACTTTCACTCTATCATATCGACATTCATCGTCTAACACCAAAATAAATAAATGTCTTAAACACCTAAACTAGGACCAACCAAGAAGTTAACTACTCTTGAGACCGTACAAATTCATCAACGTAAGACTTCATCAACGTTCGCATCATGAGCAACATTTTTAGGCAAGAAAGTGCTAATGTTGTCATTTTCTTCATGGGTTGTTGAAGGCACGCAAGGTCCAACATCGTTTTCACCATCTTGAGAATCACCAACATTAGGCACAAGTCCGTACTGCATGAAACTAAATAATTTAATCAAGAAACTCAAAGAAACAGCGAAAGTGACCTCATTAGAAGTGTCATGTGATACAAGATAGAATGACTCTGGTATAACAGAAATGACTGACCTCATTATCTCAATTTGTGCACAGATTAATGGTAACAAGTGCCACAACCTGTATCAAAAGTCCACCGATGATTCCCATCCAAAGTCCCTGCTTGTAACAATGACAAGAGCCTTAATCAAATAACAAAGACATAACGATTTGGATTTCTGGACTTGTCAAAACAATTTCGGATGAAGAATGGCTTCCATCAGTGAATAACTCACACATACAGCATATGTTAGCCCCAAAAATAAATACCTAGAAATGTTTGATAACTCCATACAGTAGCAAACAACAATTACAGATCTGAGTTCCTCTCCCTATAAATAGAAAATCACAATTTGGCTCTTAAAAAGGTAAAAACATGAGTAGAGATAAGAGCACTAAAAATGCCAAAGGAACATGCACATGTATAATGAACAAATATTAGCTACCCATCAAGCTAGAATTATAATCAGGTGGCTCATCCAAGGCCTAAAAGGTAGAAAAAAACATGTACTGTAAATACGAAGGTAAATGAAATGATGAACATACCTTGAAGCATCAAATGCAACTTCCATCCGGAAACTTGGAAGTTATAGATGTCACTTTAATGAAGTAAAAAGTAAGGGTGTTATCCTTATGATTATTTAAACACTTATAAGCAACTCATCTATGGCTAAGATAACATTGTCTTTCAGCTTCCTCAAGGATTTTATCAAACACAATAAAATAAAAGCAGGTCAACAATGAAAAAAGAAAGAGAAAGTTCAAAAAAGGAAAACCTTTATCACCTGCCAATACCTTCGTCTGTGTTACTTACAAGGGCTTCTTTCCTATGCACGACCGCAACACCCTTTCACTCTTGCGTCCTCTTACTTAAGACTTCATCAATACTAGGTACAAGCTTAGTTGCACAAAGCGGGGGCGGGGGCGGGGACGGGGGCGGGAGCGGGATCGGGGGCGAGGGAGCGTAAGCACCAAGAAGAATCTGAGGTTGGGAGCGGCTTGAATAAATAAATGCGTAAAGAGTATTATCATTTGTTTAGTATAGTTTACATAGCCAGCAACAACAGACAAGGAGGCTTTAAGGACTTGAAGGAAGAGAAAACAAGGAATTGAGTTGAAAATGGCTTGATTTTCAGGTATTCTCTCACTTGGTCCATGCATCTCTATCCAGCTAACGGGATCGAGTTCCCATATTAGCTGGGGACGAGATCCCATGGAGCTCCTAACTTGGGATCGCAAAAGCGAGTTTCCGAGAGAGAAACGTCACCATATTAGGAGTTTCCTGCAACTAAGGGTACAAGTCCACACTGCATGAAACAAAAGAATTTAATCAACAAACTCAAGGAAATAGCCAATATATTTACCAATAAAAGGTAACTTCTAGCAATAACCATACATAAATCGGCAACCCCACTTATCAGCTATGAATTCAGTTCAAAGAACCATAATTGTACTAGTTCAATTATCAGCCAACAATTATACAAAGTTGCGCTTATTATCGTTGTTATCACAAACGCATTTTTGCACATTCAAGCTTACAATTGAAGAGAAGCATATGAGCATCTTAATACAAGCAAAACTCATGTATTATTACGTGCAAAATGTTTACGAAATAAAAACAACTGCAAAAGAACACCGTACCAGTTGCTATAAGATTCTCGCCAGGAGCTAGTACAGCTTCTTGGTGCAGTTGTTTGGAACTAAAGCAAAGCAAAACAAACAAGATTAATCAGGATGAAGTTTTCTACACGAAGTTTATCGATGATATGAAATCCCAGGTTAAATTTAAAACAAACGCAAAAGAATATGTGTGCTACATCAAGCAGCAGATTTCAATTCCATTAGATTATACAATCTGTTTTGTTTTTACAAAAACAGAAAGAAAGACTAGCTGTGAGCATTAAACTTTTTAAGAAAGCAATAAAACTTAGCAAGAAGCACCTAATTACCAACTCACCTTACCAATCGAGCACAAGTACGAAAAACATGCACAAATAAATCATAGTTGCTGATTATTCCTACAACAGCAACTCAGCAAGGGGAAGAAAAAAGGACCAACTTTAACTCACCTTTTCTGAAACCTTGAAAAAGCTCTTGGCTTTGGCTGCGAAAACCCCTTTCTTGTACACCAAACACTGCCATGTATACTTGTACACCTCCATGTGATACACTTGCCATTCCTGTAAACCCTTCTCTCTTCTATCCGCTGGATTATTTACCAAAATAAAAACAATCAAGTGTAAGGCTAGCGTACGAATATGCCAAAGGGAATTTCGACGTTAGATCTTTCAGCCTTTAAAGAGGATCGATGTATCATTCTCAGCCAAGCAAATAAACGTCGAACTCTAGCAAATCATATATCCAACAATAGATCATATACTTTACTGCTACCATTTGTCACTGAATGGTAGCAAATCACAAGTACAGATCTGGATTTCTCTCTGTATAAACAACGAATCACAATTAGCTGGTAGACTATTCTACAGATTCTTCCTCGATCTAAGCATCAAACTAGAGTTATCAATGTAAAGCTAAAGGTTGCATTCTCTTTTATTTTATGTGCAACATGTTATCAAGCCTATTGCATCACCTTTTGGTGAGAAGAACTGAAAGATATGTGGAGCTCATGTCCTCCCAACCCTTTCAAAAGAAGTGTCTTCTTTTCTTAGGCCTAGAAATCTGTAAAAAAGGTAGTGGCAAGTCTCCAATCAAAGAAAAAGGCAAGGAAGTGCAAGAACTCATCCCAGAGGAGGAAGTGACACTTAGAAAACCATTATTCCTTATGCAAAAAACCTGAAAGGTTTATTAATTGCTACTCCAATATCTCTGAATGTTTCTTTTCAGGTCCAATTGATGAGTGTGAGCCATCATCATGTCAAGGGGACCCAAGTTTAACAACTAAATGGCATAAATCAATAACAATTGTGTAAGAATCTAAGCATAGGTAAATGGGTTACACTTTGTTTACATGAAATTCGCTTTGCAAGACATAATATACTATGCTGCTACCATTTATCACTGAATGGTAGCAAATCACAATAACAGATCTGGTATCAGTATAAACAGCAAATCACAATATGGCTCTTAAAAAGGTCAAAACATTAGTAGAGATGCAAGCAATAAGAACAACTAAACGTCCAAGAGAAGCGGGAAATTGCGGATCCAAGGGACACAGATCTAAGAGACAGAAAAGGCAAAAGAATTACATGATTTGGGGCGAGAAGCGGCGTGAGCTGGGCAGCGGCGTGGTTTGGCTGCGCCGTAGGCTTCGCGGCGCCGTGGTGTACGTAGCCCGCTTCCCGCTAGCATGACCCTTGGCAGCAGTGGCAACTAAGATGATGGGAGGGGAGCGGCGGCGTAAGGCTACGTATGGTGGTTAGGGTGGTAGGGGGGTTGGGGGGAGAGGAGGAGGCGGCATATGTGTGGTGACGGGGAAGTGAGAAAGAGAAATGATTTAGGGAAAAGGGAAGTCCAAATTAGGGCAAAGTGACCAAATATATATATATATATATATATAAATTAGCGACCGCTAATGGTAGCGGTCGCCAAAGCAGTCGCTAAAGAGTTAATTTAGCGACTGCCACAATGGCAGTCGCTAACTGCGGTCGCTAAAGCCCCTGTTTCTTGTAGTGTCAAGATAAATTGGGTCGAAAATAATGTAAAAGTGATGCTTTTAGTGCAATCCACATTCTCGTTGTAGCTAAAATGATAGGACAGGTAAACCTCAGCCACAACCCGTAATACAAACGCAGAGAACACAACAAGCACCTGGAGTCACGTTCCTAGAAGAGCAAGGTAAAAATTTGCGGACTATCATACTGTACAGAGACAGTATAAGCACTTGTTACATACTATCTTTGTCCCAATAAGATTGATCTCATTTGAGGAAAAACGCGTGTTAATTAAGTCACACAACTATTTGGATAAATTCTACATCTAAATGACTTGTATCATTATCTTCCCTTTTTTACCCTTATTGTGGTCCTCTTAAGTGTTTCTCTTTCGAGAATTCCATTGCCAAAAGTATTTGTGCTAATCACGATTTTCTCCCTGGAAACTCGAGCGTCTAGAATGTTGAAAGATCTACCATTTGTTTTAATTGAGGACTTTTCAGAGAGAACAACGGGCAAGGAGAAAGAAAGGCACATTTGACTGTTTTAATCGAGGACTTTTAGCGACGTATTCGTCCCGTCGCTAAAAGTCCGTCGGTAAAGCTCTCCATGTATCGATGGAAGTTTGATTCCGACGGATTCCTTCCGTCCCTAAAACAATGATATAAAACCCTCTAAAAAAATAATTTCCTGGGAAAAAGTTTTATCGATGGTAATACGGTCGCTAAAAGACCGCCGCAAAAACATTCCC